>OX424576.1:102752373-103227165 GCA_949152435.1 Gastracanthus pulcherrimus | reverse complement strand
CACGGTGACATTAACGCATTTTCGCAGAATGCTGATGATTGGAACGCAAACGGAAGCTTTCCCTTGAGGACAAATTGATAGCAAATTACGCGTAAAATTGTTAATAACCTGATGCCAATCGATGGGATATTGGTTAGCTGATTAGCAGCAGTTTGTAATTTGATCAAAAAATAAAAAATCGCTGCTAATATACATTTTTTTCAAGTTAACTGTGAACGAGATTTAAATTTTTATAAACAAATAAAATGATGTTTGAGATCTACGTTTAATTTTGAATTAGAAATATATCAGGCTTGAATAACGATCAATGATTTATAATTTTAAACGGATTAAATTTATTATTTAACAAAATATCAAAGGTAATGTAATTTACTAAGACAATACAGGAATTAATTTTGTTTATAGATACCGTAAGGAAAGAGTGGACTGGTTTAATTGGTGAAATTGTTTATGAACGTGCAGATATGATTGTAGCTCCACTAACAATTAATCCAGAAAGAGCAGAGTTTATTGAATTTAGTAAACCATTTAAATATCAAGGCATTACAATTCTAGAAAAAAAGGTAATAATATATGTTTTATTTTGTATTTATATGAAAGTATATCGCCTATAATCTAATGACGTTGCATGATATACATGAAATTGTATGACTGTGACAAAGCAGAAACTAATACGACACTTATTATATGACCCCAAACGGGAATTTTCACACAGAAGTTTACGTACGACTTAGAAAAATTTCTGCTTACTTTTTGTGCCAATTTGAAAATATTGATAATTGTTTCTCAAAATGTATTTTTGCGTATTTAATAGATTTTGTTTGAAATACTTATTTTTCATTTTACCTAGATCAGCATGCAGTATCTTAGCAATGCCTGATTTTCTACATAATCCTGAAAAGAAAATGTCTAATAATTTTTAAAAAGTTTCAACAAAAGCTAATGCGCGTAGAAAGTTTTAAATAAAGAAAAACATGAACTGATAGGAAATCGGTTTTTATAAAAAAATATTCATTGACCGTATTGAATGTTCGATACTTTAAAATATAATTTTCATACTGGGAATTGGATGAAAATCAATAATGCGATGCATTTCTGTGTTAAGACTAGAGCACATTTGAAGGGGTCAAAAAATTAACTTCTATTTTCTTCAAAAGAGTGTTCCTTAAAGCTCACTTTATTTATTTATTTTTTTATTTTTGTAGTATTTAGTTACAGTTGCTTATATACAATTTGCGATATTTAAAGTCGTTTTTCTCATCACTTAATTTTTGGCCTTAAGAAGGCTCGATGTCTCTTATATTATAAACATATTTTCAGAGCGATTTTACATGTACCCTCCGTATACAAATTTTACTCGCATAAATCGAAAGGTAATACATAATTATATTTCATAGGTTCGTGCGGAAAATATGCATACAGGGTTATATGAAATGAGCACTTTTATGGCCAAAATTGAAGTTCTGAAAAAATGGACTACGAAGACGGAAAATTGCATATAAGCTAAAGTTAAATACTATACATCTATTCAAAAAAATTATAAGATGCTTTAAAATACAATTTGGAGAGTTCGAAAAAAAAATCGATGTATAGGTAAAAAAATGCTGGAGATCAGCCTTAAAACCTTAATGAGAGGTTAGACTACCTTGAAACTTTCTTAAATCGATTCTTGTATTGCTTTAAATACTATGTTAGGATCTTAATATAAGATACAATTACTTTTATAGCGAATTTTTTTACGGAGTTGTAGAGCACTGTATGAAGAGCGTCAGCACAGCGAAATACGAGTAAAGAAAAACAATTTTTATTTGAAAGGACAGCTGTATGGTAGACAGTATCGCAGAAAATAGTGAAAATATTTATAATCAGGTACCCGCGGCTAATGAGAAAGATGAAAATTCTTTATATTCGTTAGATAAGATCTAGCTGTATGCAAATAATTAACAAATTAGCGAAAAATATTGTTTTTATTTCAGTAATTTTCAATTATTCTGCAAAACAGAAATATGTAATATGTATGTCTATATGTGTATATGTCAGTAGTATATTAGGCATCTTGGACTGTCACAGCAAACCTATTCTTGACTCCCAGTAACCTCGGTCTATGGTCCCAATGAGTAGTCGAGATTAGGTTTGTTATTGTTTTGACGATCCAAATTACCCATACCAAAATAGTTTGTAAATGTTATGGTACCGCAGTCAAAATAAATCATCTTTGCAAGTAACAGCCAAAATAGTCTACCACTAAATAGTACAAAGTTACATGGTCCAAGATGTCGCTATCAGTGAAAGTAAGCCACATCTCCGAAGTAGTTTTCATAAAGTTACCGCTTCCGTGGTTCGATTAAAACTGACTAAGTATCATTAGCAAGTTTTTATAACCACGTAACCTTTCCACACTCGCAAGAATCTTATATAGCGAAAATATATAGCTATGAGATAAAATATGCCATTTACGTGTTCAAATCTGTTTCTTTTGATTTTTAAAAATGTATGCTTATGTACATAAATTTTATTGAAATTCATATTCATATTTCAAACATTTTATACGTTCTGCCCCTGCACTACACTGGGGCGTTTATGGGCTCGTATAATCTGAGCAGCCTCCCGCGCGAGCTTTACGCCGTATTGCTTTTTCGTCGCTCTATATGAGGTTCTATTTTTTAATATTTTTCCGTTTCACTACTAGAGGAGATTAAAGTTGAATGAGTATACCCAGGAAAATGGGTTTAATTTATTTTTATATAATGCAAATAAAAATTAATAAATGCTGTATTATATCTTATATAGAAATAATAGATATAATAGACCTTCTAAACTTTTTTATAAAAATAATATATAGAATACAAAGAATACTATAAAGTTATCAAAATATATATGTACGATAAAATTATAACTTTATGTTGTTCATACCATTTATTATAAATCAATCAATGGTTATTTCTTAGACAATGTATGTACTATTTTAAATTTGAAGTACTATATAAGAAGGTAAGACAATCGTTTCATAATAATTTATAAAATTTTTAACATAACGTTTAAGTCAAAAATATTGTCTCATATTTCTAGAAATTCTTACTATTAATCAAGTAGAAGATAATAATATAGAAGACAAAATTATTGTTTGTGAACAATGTAAAATTAAATTTATCAATACTTAAAGCTATTTGAAAAATAAAGTTAAAAAACATAAAGCGTATACTGGTTTCTGTGAACTTTCTGGTGCTATGAAACTGAACAAAAAACATTATAAAAGACCATTAGATGAACAACATCAAAATTTACTATCTAAACAATGACCAGCAATCACAATTTAACTAGACATATATTGTCTCATGATGAAAGAAAGATATATTCATATTTGTCATAAATACGGAAAAGGTTATGGTCGAAGCAATAGTTTAAAAAGACACTTAAGAACACATAATGTAAAATCATATATTTCTCTATTCCTATTTCAACAGCTCGAGACTGAAATCTCTTATCTATTTTAACTTTATCAAATTTCAGTTACTTTTCTATTAAATAAGCGTATGTGCGAAATAATGTATAAAAGGCTAACTTAGGTTAATCAGCACCTCTTGGATATTGTGGAAAACTGTCTATTATACCATTTTCGGTTTCTTAAACTATTGTCATTAGATTACAAATATGTATTAACATCTTCTTTACTAGTTCTCTTCGTATTTCTTTTTTGAAAGCAATCAGACTTTCAATATTTCAAAACAAAAGCTTAGCTATTAAACAATTAGAATCCTTTATTTAATAAATAAGATATTTATCTAATATAAACTAAATATAAATAAATCTTATTTCTATTTTAATGTATATCTCAAGAAAGTATTTTTAATATTTTGTAAGAAACCTGTTAATTAGAAATTTGATGATAATAGATTGTTCATACAATATTACATGACTTGATAAAGATAACTAAATTATTCAAGTATAATATATATATATATATATATATATATATATATATATATATATATAAATAATTTTCTGTGAAATGTTTTTTCCGCGGGCGAGTTTACCCGAGGGAAAAATCGACTTTTTTCTCGAGTTACATATAGTACTTTATGCTCATCTCAACTGTGGCCACTTTTTGACTTAGAAAGCGGGACTAATGGACTGTTAAAAGACAATCGAAAATCAGGGTTATTGGTAGAACTTGATGAAATAAAGGAATTTTGACTATTTTGTAGCGAAATCACTTTTTTCCCTATGGAAAAAAATTACTTTTTTCCCGCTAATCATTTTTGCAAGCCAAAAGTGTAATTTTGGTCTCACTTTTCAGAGAAAAAAGTGGCCATTTTCATTCAGATGGGCATAAATACATTTTGTTAATATTGATGTTAAATAAATTAAATTTTATTAAAAAATTTCGCTTCAAAGATAAATATTCCAATTGTCTATTTCATTTATTTTTTTAAAAGCAAAAAATTGAGTTTGGCGAGCGGAGCAAGAATCCACCCCCCTTCTCCCCTTATTAGTTTAAAAAACTATTTAAATGATAATAAGAGCTAGCATCCCACGTCGAGCGTTGTCTGCGATTTATAAAAAGTTTTTATATATATATGCAAAGTTTGTGGAGGATACAAATTGAATTCAGTTTTCCAGACCATTTCAAAGGTACTGTAAAGAGACGCTGGATTTTTTGTTTGTTTTAGTAAAATATTTTATTATAAAATACAGACTATTTAATTAAATAAATATATGCCATACTAAAATTAAACTATTTTTGTAACTTATATTTTATAATAATATTTCTTTTAAGGGGGGATTCTGCTTTAGACGGCCAAAAAAAAGTTATATCGTGAATTTTTGGAAGTGAAAAATCAGCTGAGTCCACCGAACTTCTTTGGATGTTTTTATGTGTATTTGAACTTTACAAACAAATTTTTTAACATGAAACACTAAATTACAGCCGATTTATAAGCACATTCGTAGAGCGTCTCGCCACTGGAGTCTCCAATTGGCGGAAAAGATGCAGCTGAATGAAAACTAGAAAAAAACGCGCTTCAAAGTTTTTGATAAGAAAAAGTATCAATTTTCGATTACTTACACTATTAATCTGCTAACCAGCTATTCCTGGTCCATATAATAGATCTTAAACTTGTTTCAAAAACTCATTTTGATTCATTTTCTCTAGTGTACGAGCCGTACGAGCTTCTTTCTGGAAAATAAGTGGCGCCTGTTTTCCCTCTCAAGATGTTGCGCGTCAGCGTTATCACAAATATTTTGCACTGCTGGCCAATAATCAAATTTAGCAACTGCATGATGCTCAAAACCGCAGAATACCCGTCATTGAATATACCTGCAGCCATGTAGGAGACAATTTCAATGACCTTTTGACCAGAATGCAGATGTTTCGGATTCATGCGCCAGCTTGTCGAGTTGAACGACTCGTTAGAATTTTGCGTGTGACTGCCTAAGAATCGCGTTAAAAGTTCAATATTTGAAAGTTCCTCATAGATTGGGCGAATGTGTTCATCAACTTTCTCGTCCATTAATCGAGCAGGATGCATAAGATTTCAGTTGATTCACGAATTCAGCCTTGGCGCCTGCCGGACAATTTTCGTGCCGACGAGATTTGTCTGTGGAACAATAATGATTCAACGTTGCTATTATAGCTTTTTTCATCTGTTGGTCAGAATTAATATTTCTTCTAATTACCAAGCCATAATAAATCGTTAGCTTTTTATTCTCTTGCTTCTTATTATTTCGGAGTCGCGTATCAATACGTTTTTGTATGTGTCTCACGCACTCATTTTTTGTAACTGGGCAATCGTCACCCTATGGATTTATCTTCAAAATACCCGCAAAAGTTTTAGATTCACCATCGTCGATGTAATTTGTATATTTCACGCCAAATTTTTCTTCGAATCTCGAAAAAATTTCGATCCACGACAGAATCCACCTCCATCTTCCCTGCTGAACCTTCGTAATTTGAGGAACGTGATTCTTTGTGTTCTTCATACCATTCTTCAAAGTTGCCATCGTCTAAAATTTTTTTTTTGGTTCAAGAGTGATAGTATGCACTTTTCACGATGAGGTCGACTACTTTACCACAGTAGTACGTAATGAGAGTTGTTACACAGTACAATGAAGTAAAGCCACGTTTTTCCAGGATCCATCGCTGAACACTTATAAATGAGTTGCGATTCTCCCATTATTTACATTCTTTTCTCGCACCTCTTTGACAGCTTTCTTACTAACAATTTTGAACATCGATTCTGACGCTGAGTGAACGTGCTGCACTATCTTATTATACGTTGATTTACACAAACCTTGACACGGATCCATGAGACCATAAAACATATTGATGGCTTCTCGTTCAACACCCAGATGCCTCATAACGAACACTATTCGCCTATTTATTTCGCAACCGGTATTTATCAACGGTCCTGAATTAATTTCTCTTCGACCGCACTTACACGATAGAACAATTCTAAAACCTAAGCTTGCATGTCCACTCTTTGCAAATGTTACGTTTTGTTTGCACGATCTGCAGATTACAATATCAGTAATCGCATGAAAAACTGAAAAAGTTAATAATTCTACAACAATGAAGTGGATTCATAATTATATCTTCGATGCTCACAGTTGACAATTTTCTCGCACTACTGGTTTTATCCAACTCTTCATCGTCTGATCGAGTTGTGAATCGATTACCATACACTTTACGTTTGCGCGGCTTGGATGCACTTTCGGAGGTCGATTTTTCACCAGTCGGGTAACTCGCGATCATATTTTTACGACGTGTACTCGCCAAGAATCAGAACAAAACTAACCGATGATGCTAGAAGCAACAAAGTAGAAAAACGTACACAGAGAGGTATTATACACCTTTAAACTTCAATAACCCGTATTCTGGCGCAACAAGACACTACTACAAACTCTAAATATTATTTTGAAAGACCGTTGAACTTTTTCAGGTATGAAATTCGGAGTAGTAGATCGAGGGGCGGAGCGCACGGTGGAGTCTGTCCGAGCGCTCGTATACCTGCTTAACGCCCCTCTGCTTTCGACTCTGTATCTTCCGAAATATTTAGAATTGGACTCTGTAACTTTGTGTACATATTCTTGAATTTCTTAGGTAACGGATAAAGAAAAAATTCGCTTTTTGGGTCTCCTACCTTTGATTAATACATGGGCCAGAAATGACAATTCTAGCACTTCTTGGATTTTTGAACTTGTGATTCTTAACTTAAGATAGAACTCTGGTGCTTTTTGGCCAAAATATGAAAATAAAAATTATTACATTTTTTTAATCATTGTAATTGTACGAATATTTTGAAACCTAACAGATATTAAATTAAATCAAAACTTGATGTTTTAATAAAGTTCTACGTATTTAAGTAAAACAATTTACGTTAGATAACATACAAAACCAAATTTTTAAACGGGGTTTTCTCGCAACTAATATTCCTAACTGTAAAAAGTATCTTGCGCATGAGATATTTACGAATCTTTATGAAACTTTCAGAGAATATACGTTAATATATGTAGAACATAATCTGTTGACTATATTTAAATTTTTTTCTTATCTCATTTTATCCATCAGTTATTATCAAAAAACGTGATTGTTTAGGCATTTTCATAAGTCGAATGAAAAGGAAATTGTTTTGAGGAAGTGAAACACGATTTTTGAAATTCTGTTAACAGTTTATTTCGTTGACCGATCAAGGAAGTAACTCAATTTTTTCCAGAGCTTTTACTTAACCCATTTCTTCCCAAGCGGCCAATTTAGAGTCAATTGGTTTTTTGCTTAAAAAATTGTCGAAAAAAAAATAATTATAATCAATATCACTTTCCTGAAGTAAAATTGTCCGCTCTTTCCGATTTAAAGTCAGAATTGTGAAATTTCCGTCGGAAAAATTCAAAATGGCGGTTTGAATTTGATGAAAAATCAAAAATACATTTTTTAACATTTTGACATACTTGTTTAGAATAAAACGGGTTCAACGACGATCTGGATATGGATTCATCTTGTAAATGATATTATTGTTCAAACATTTGATGTTTCCAAATTTTCCCGAAAAATTTTCCAAGATGGCGCCTGTGACATCATGAAATAATCGGAAATTTCTAATTTTTTTCAAAAAATTTCTAATTTATACCAATTTTTGAATACTCAGGTTCTCGAGGTCGCTGATGATGAATCTAACATCGAATTTGACAAATTCAAGATGGCGGATCCAATATGGCGGACATTTTTTTCAAAAGTCAACCGATTTGGGCCAAATTTGATATACGGGAGTTTTCAGGGTCGCTGATAACGAATCTGAAATCAGATTTGAAAAATTCAACATGGCGAATCCAAAATCACCGACATTTTTTTTCAAACGTCAACCGAATTGGATTCAATTTTGTATATTTACTTTTGAAATAATGGTTAAAGATATTATTCATTTTTTTCAATGTGGTAAGGGTCGAATTAACTTGAACATAGTATATACCACACATTCTTTACAATAAATTTTGGAACTTTCTTCCTTGGCTGCTTTCCCAACAGTCCTTTTCAGGATAGCTGGCGAGATTTCCAATCTGGCAAAGTGTTTATTTCTCTAACAGTCTCTCTCAAGATAGTTAGAGGATATTCATTTTTTTCTTCAGGTGCCTTACCAACAGTCCTTTTCAGGATATTTGGCGAGTTTTCGATTCTGGCAAAGTGTTTATTTCTCTAACAGTCTTTCTCAAGATAGTTAAAGGATATTCACTTTTTTCTTCGGGTGCCTCCCCAACCGTCCTTTTCAGGATAGTTGGCGAGATTTCTAATCTGGTAAAGTGTTTATTTCTCTAACAGTCTTTCTCAAGATAGTTAGAGGGTATTCACTTTTTTCTTCGGGTGCCTCCCCAACAGTCCTGTTCAGGATAGTTGGCGAGATTTTCAATCTGGTAAAGTATTTATTTCTCTAACAGTCTTTCTCAAGGTAGTTAGAGGATATTCACTCTTTTTTCAGGTGCCTCCCCAACAGTCCTTTTCAGGATAGTTGGCGAGATTTCCAATCTGGTAAAGTGTTTATTTCTCTAACAGTCTTTCTCAAGATAGTTAGAGGATATTCACTTTATTGGGCTATTTGGAACTATCCTGTTCAGGATAGCAGGTTAGCTGTTTCTCACAGTTAATCGTTTATTCTTGTTGCAATTTTTCCAAGGTTATCAGATAAATTTTTCATCAATTTGGCATAAATAAGTTTTTAAAACTTTCGCAAATATGTCGAAACGTAAGTCTACAGAGAATTACAGTATTGATAGAAGTATTGAAGATGACAATGTTTATGATTATGACAGTGAAGATGAACATACCGATGAAGAAGTTTTATTTGTACCAAACGATGAAAACAGTGACGTAGAGGGTTTGCACAGTGATAACGAAATCGATCAACGTTTTACTCTCACTGATGCAACAGTCTCTTCTTATGAAGAAGTTTATCGAAATTTTTCCCTGAATGATAAAAAGTTAAAAGAGTCACACTATTACAAATGGTTAGATAATGAAAAAGTATACAATTCTCAACTTGACTCAGAAATATTTAATTTTGACGCAATAAAACAGAAATTCCTAGACAAAAGTCCTCCAGAATTATTTCAAATGTTTTTTTGTAATGAAATGAAAAATCAAATTATTGATTCTACCAATGAAAATAATTTTGATTTGGATTTTGATAATTTCAACCAATTTTTAGTTATAATTATATTTTCTATTTTCAATATTCGTAAGAGTTATAGAGATTATTGAGCAACAGATAAAATGTTGCACTCTGATATTGTTTGAAATACGATGAGTAACAATTCTTTTGAAAAAATCAAGCCTAATTTGAAAACTTAAAAAAATTCGAATAAAGTTGATAGTGACAAAGTTTGGAAAGTACGTGTACTGTTAAATATTTAAAAAAAATATATAAAACAATTTGGATTCTTTTGCTCATCATTGTCAATTGATGAAATGATGATTAAATTTTGGTCGGACCCTTCTAAAACAATTCATCAAAGACAAACCAATACGTTTTGGAATAAAACTATGGTTTCTCTGCACTTCAAATGGATTTGTTTTAGAATTAGATATTTATTGTGGAAAGAATGATGGTATAAATGATGCAAAATTTTTTAAATGCAGTTTAGGATCAAGGGTAGTTATGAAAATGCTTTACACTTTCCTAATTACAGTCTCCAAAAGATTATTCTTATTTGTTAGTACATTTTAAAAAACAAAATCTCCGTGCATCAGGAAGGATTAGAGATGATCGTGTCTTCACAAATAGTATGTTTCCTAAAGTTTTGGAGAATGCAAATAAAAAGTAAAAAAAAAACGATAAATCCTGAAAAAGAAAAATTGATGAACAAACATAAAATGGATACAAATAAAGCCGTAAGAGGTTCCTATATAGTAAGTCATGAGAAAAATAGTGGTATAAATTATATTACTGTAATGGACTCAAAACCAGTGTCTATATTATCTACGGCTCTTGGCGTTACTCCTACAATTTCAATGGAAAGATTTGATAAAACAGCTAAAGGTAGAGTACAGATTCAATTTCCTGGAGCGTTCAAGACGTATAATAAGTTTATGGGTGGGGTTGACCTTCATGACCAATACTGCAGTGACATGAGAACGAATATTGGTTCGAAGAAATGGATATGGGTTGTTTTGTGCAGGTTGATTCAATCTTCATTGACGAATGCTTTGATTTTGTACAATATGGTGAATGAAAAGAAAATGCCCAGTAAAGATTTCGCAGAAAGTGTTGCGAATTCTTATTTAGAGTCATCTACAGAGAAGTTATCAATGCATTTGAAACTTACAATACCTTATCATAGAAGAGTTTGTATAAAGACTAGCATAAGAACGGTATTTTATTGCTTTGAGTGCAAAAAACATTTTTGCGATACTTGTTTTAGACAAATTCATCATATCCACGAGAAATCCACAAAATCATCACAAAGAAATTGTAAAGCTTACAATCATTGCAAAAAACGTACAAATATTTATTGTAATGAATGTGAGGAGTATATATGGTCAAGTTGATTCGACCCTTACCACATGGAAAAAAATGAATAATTTCTTCAGCCATTATTTCAAAAGTAAATATACAAAATTGAATCCAATTCGGTTGACGTTTAAAAAAAATGTCGGCCATTTTGGATTCGCCATATTGAATTTTTCAAATCTCATTTCGGATTCGTTATCAGCGACCCTGAAAATCCCCGTATATCAAATTTGGCCCAAATCTGTTGACTTTTGAAAAAAATGTCCGCCATATTGGATCCACCATCTTGAATTTTTCAAATTCGATGTAAAATTCATCATCAACGATCTCGAGAACCTGAGTATTCAAAATTTGGTATAAATTAGAAAATTTTTGAAAAAAATATGAAGTTTCCGATTATTTCATAATGTTACAGGCGTCATCTTGGAAAATTTTTCGGAAAAATTTGGAAACATCAAATGATTGAACAATAATATCATTTACAACATTAATTCATATCGAGATCGTCGTTGAACCCGTTTTATTCTAAACAAGTATGTCAAAATGTTAAAAAATGTATTTTTGATTTTTCATCAAATTCAAACCGCCATTTTGAAATTTTCCAACGAAAATTTCAAAATTCTGACTTTTTTTCGACAATTTTTTAGGCAAAAATCCAATCGACTATAAAATGGCCGCTTGGGAAGAAATGGGTTAATATGCTATGCGCAAATGACTCTTTGAAAACTGGTCATTTTCGTTTAAAAGAATCGTATGTTATCAATAAATCTGCAAATAATCGGTATATTGAGGTCTTTCACCATTTTGTCTTTCTACCAGGGAGCCGCCTGAGTTAAATGCTGTAAAAAGTTATTACTTGCACTTTTTATAAATGAAATACAATATGTTATCTTTCACGCAGGATTGTGAAAGATATATGCAGTATAACAATTTTGAGCAAACGGCCTGAATGATTAAGCGCAAGACATACGAATTGAAAATAACGTGATTAGGATCGGAAGAGTTGGTGTGTGAATTACGGGCAGAAAATGAGTCACTGTACTTTTATTTAACAAAAATCAATAGCTGTTTATTTTACCAACGTTTCAAATACAACAAATTTTCAAACAACTTGACAATAATAATAATAACATCGAACTAATAACTCACTAACTAATAATAATAATATTTTATTCGTGGCCGACACGCGCACTCGTTGATTATGTAATATGAGTAAGAAAATCCACGCGTGACCGACTTCAATCAAGGCTCATTAGCGAAAAAGGTTCGTCGAGCTCGCGGAGCAATCGGAACCCCACAAAACGGATATTGCGTGAAAAGTAGGGGCGGGAGAGAATAGGTGCGAAAGACTATTGTCTCCCGCTGTAAGAGTACCGAGTGTTTCCGAGAATACCCAAATTTCCCCAGAGTTAGCTTTACTCCTTGTTCAGTGGCCGAGTTTACGCAATTTTAATCTAAGCTGCTCAAACATACCGCCCGCCACGGTACGATCGGAATAGAGAGAAAATTTCCGACAGTCTCAATTGCGATTTCATTTTGTTAAGTAATAGAAAAAATATAAATAAAAGTATTTCGTCAAAATTAGGTAATCAAAAGCGTAACTTGATTTCACGTATGCTATGCATATCCAATGATTATAATGATAAAATAATACAGGAATAAACAGACTTTAATAAATTGAAATGAAAAAAAAAATAGTAATAAAAGTTTCTAAACTAGTCCCTAAATCTAAAAATTTACAGTAGTAGCGTTCTTCAGTGGCCATCTTGAAAAGCATCTTTGATGAATAATTGCTTGTGACCGCCCGCCGTGAAGAGTTGGGACTGTATCAAGCAGACCGATGCTTCCTGGGAAGTTGGTAACAAGATCAACTTGAAAACGGGCCGCTTGAACTCTTAGGAAGTCCTCAGCATGACGACTCTGGTCAAACCATCCGAACCAGGATGGATATGAGTTACTCTGACTAGAGGCCAATTAGTGGGGGAGGGGGGGGGGGGGAGGGGAGCTCGTCCTTGTAGATCACTAGATCTCTCAGCTTGCTAGATTGGTTGGGCCGTAACCATTTGGACCTTTGCTGGATCTCACAGAGGACTCGCGCTGCCATCTCTTCCAAAAGTGGTTTCTCATTAAGATTAAAAGACGACACCTAGAACATACTCAGATTGGTTTGTTTATTTTGAGGAAGGGCTCTGGAGGGGACATCGGAAATGCGCCTATCAGAAAATGACCAGGAGTCAATGCAGCGACATCTTCCGCATTTGTACTGAGAGGATTGAGTGGTCTCGAATTCAGACAGGCCTCGATTTGTACAGTTACAGTGGAAAATTTCGCGAATGTCAGTTTTGAGTCGCCGGTAACTCATTTCAAATGCCTTTTGAACGACCTTACGTTGGCCTCTCGAAAGCCTACAAAATGAGGAGCATGGGGAGGAATAAAATACCATTGTACCCCATCGTTGGCTATTGCTGCAGCAACCTCTTGATTCATGGCTCAGCTAACATCAAATAGGCGAGTTAACTCTGCGACAGCTCCTTGGAATGTAGTACCATTGTCGCTATATATCACTTTACACGAGCCACGTCGAGGGACGAATCTGCGGTATGCAATAAGGAAGGCGGTAGAGGTGTAGCCAGAAAGAATCTCCAGATGAACAGTCTTTACTACCAAACAAATGAAAATGGCTAAGAGAAAAGGTCCAGCATAATCTACACCAGTATATGTGAAAGTTCTAGTAGGCTTAGTACGCACGCCCGGAAGAGAGCCCATTTGTTGCTCCAAAGTTATAGCATTATAACGAGTGCATTTGATACATTGACGTACGACGTTGCAAATCAGATTTCTATCACGTAGAATCCAAAAATGACTGTATAGAAAGCTTTGTACTACCGTATGGCCACCGTTTAAAGAGATGAACTCTTTAAATAATCAAGCTAGTTAGATAATATTTAGATGATAAGATGACTGGATGTTTTTCACCCATGCGAAGAAGTCCATCAGCATCAAGAGAAGGTAATAGTCTGAAAAGATGGCTAGAGTTAAAAACCCTGCCCTTAGCTAACAAGGACTTTATATCTCCACCAGAGGTTTCGTGTTGCATGATTCGAAGAACCGATAATTTCCCCTGCGTCAACTCATTGCCAGAAAGCCAACTTTTACGGCGAAATGCGACAGATACTTTTGGATTTACCCGCCAACGATGGATATCAGCTACTATACGCACTATTTTATCGAAGAAAGAAAACCTAGCGAACCAAGAAGACCATTCTTCTAAATCCTGAGCTGCTATAAGAAAAAAGTTAATATTTTTTCTTGCTTCCAAATCAATCGCGCTGTGCTTTTCTTTAATAGAAGGCTATTCAAATTTCGTCTTTCTAATCCAATCTGGACTATTCTACCAAAGAGAAGAATCACGAAGTTGAGCTGGAGAAACGCCCCTCGTGGTCAGATCTGCGGGGTTGTCTGCGGATCGAACATAACCCCAACTTTCCACAGGAATAGAGGTTAAGACTTTGCTTGCGGGATTAGCGACGAATGGTCTCTATATAGAGGGGAACCCCTGTAACCAAGCTAGTACAACTTCCAAATCTGACCAACAATAGATTTTAGTTTCTTGAACGTCAAGTTTTGGAAGAATATAAGCGACCAAACTAGCTGATATAGTTGCTCAACACAACTCTAATTTCGGCAAACTAATAACTTTGATTGGAGCAACTTTTGATTTTGCTACTATAATTTTAGAACTAATACTACCATCTACCTTATGAACTGTATACAAAACAGCTGCGTATGTTGTTTCTGAAGCATCGCAGAAACAATGAATTTTTCACTGTGAAGAAGTTAGAGTTCTGAACCATCTAAGGATTTTGATACTCTCTGCTTCGATCAGCTGCGATCTGAAAGAAAACCAAACCTGATATACTTCTGAAGTGGTGCTGGATCATCCCAGTCTGCGCCCCGCATCGAGCGATTCTGTAGTAAAAGCTTAGCCGTAATGAGTATTGGAGATAATCAACCAATAGGATCAGATAATCGTACAATCGCAGAAAGTATTATTGCTCTATGGCTGTTAAACACTCCAGACCTACATCCTCTAACAACTCAAAATAGTTTGCGGCCCATTTTCCAACACTCATGCCCGCAGTCCCCAGAATATATACCAGCTGACCTTGGATATCTACTGTTTTCTGTAGGGTGCCCCCCCCCCCCCCCCCCCACCCGGCAAAAGGGTCTTCGGCATGGCGACTCTTTCGAAGAATTTCGGCGCCTTCGGGAAACCTCTTATGCTCATCGTCAGCTAACTGCAACATGCAAGCATTGGCAAAAAAAGGGACACATGTTGTGCCATTGTAACTATAATCAAGAGAAAAGTCTCCGTAACATCATGAGGATGCCTACGCCACAAAATCCGCTGCCAGTCTTGGTCTTCAGGATGTACAAGAAATTGCCTGAACATTTTTACTACGTCGCACGTAAAAACGAATTTGAAAAATGACCAATGAACCAAAATAGGCAATATATTCTCCTGCAGCTTAGGTCCCGTATGCAATGACTCATTCTGTGGTAAATCTGAAACATCCCTTTGGGATGCGTTGAAGACTACACATAGTTTCCTACTACCATCCTATTTAACAACTGGCTGGTGGGGTAGACAAAAAACATCTGAAGAATTCACCTCATTATCCGAAACGACCTCCATATGACGCAAGTCGAGATATTCCTCCATGAAATTGGAGTATCTTTTTCTGATAAGACTGACTGCCTGGTAAATCGCTTTTCCAAACGGGCCAAGCAAGAAGCTGCAAGAGTACGAGTGTCTGAAAAAGAGGGATATTTCAGAAAAGAAAGGTTTACAATAAAACTCTCGCTACGTTATCATAACTTTTCCACCCCAGAGGACTTAGCCAAAGACAAAGTTTCAAGCAGTGGGCGAGCCGAAAGCTCCTTCTATTTCCTCGGGTAAGAGAACGACTGCACTCACTTTCACGATAAGTATGCAGTCTATACGGCCAGGTACACCAAATTGGGAATCTGCCAACTGTAAGTCCTTGATATGAGGCCACTGCTCTTTTGAAATTTCACGTCGTGGAGAGATTGACGTAAGGTTTTCGTAAAACAAGAGTTAAAAAGTTAAGAGAAAAATTAGCCTTTTGAGGTGACTTAAGAATAATGTCAACTCGATTTTTTACTACGGCTGTACGTGGACCAAGTGAACCCCTCGGGTATGGTGACAAACGCCGAAGGATGGGTTGCGGTCAGGGGGGGGGGGGGCGGGGGGGGGGGCTCTGGCTCATGGTTCCTCTGGTAGCTCGGCGCCCGAATAATCTGTAACGGAGAAAATAGATAAGAATACATGCGTCCCACAGAACCGTACTGTTAAACTGGCAATGATAAAACAGACAATACAACAATACTTAGGGTTTCTGGCTCGGTTGGTTCCGTGGGGAAACACAACGTTTTAATTCTGACAAATGCACTTTCCTGATCCTATGGTTATCCGGTGTTTTCAACTCTTATACGAACGATCGTCTGATACGAATTATTGTGTAGGGGTCCTCGAACGGTAGGGCTAGTTTCGCGGAGAAACGTTTGGCTGCGCTGGATAGTACATGGGATTTTCGTAATGCGCGGTCCCCTATGTGGAACTTTACGTCCATTCGACCGTGAATATAATGTTCTGCTTGTTTAGTTCTGGCTTTATCGATGTGTTTACTTACCAAATCCTTCAAAGCGTCCAGCCTCTTTACCCTATCCGTCCAGATTTCCGGACTTAGCCATAGCTTAGGTCCTCTGACCTCAACTTCTCTTCTTAGACTTTTTACTGGTGTGGGATGTCGACCTCAGTTTAGAAAGGCGAGGGACACCTTGGTGCTGGCTTGCAATGCTGTATTCACCGCGTGCCTGAACTCGTGTAGTTGTTTATCCCAGTTCCTGTATTCGGCTCCAAAAAACGCGGCAATCATCGTTTTGAGGGTTATATTGCTTCTCTAGACGGGATTAACTTGCGTGCGGTAAGGTAGTATGGTCATGTGTTTTACCCCATACTCGGCGAATGTACTTTAGACGTGTTTGTTGATAAACTCCTTTCCATTATCCGTTAGTAGGTAATCTGGCGTCTCCCATCGGAACCGTATGAGTTTCTCAAATGCCTTCGCTACGATCTTTCCGTCTGCTGAACGTATTGGCTTCATCTCAATCCACCTGGTGAATAGATCCTGGAACACGAGTATGTGTTTATATTGTCCCTTGCTCATGGGAAACTTCATCATATCCGCAGCCCCCACCGCTCATGGTCTTCCTACGACTCTGTCACCCATCAGACCCTGCGGCCCCGTTTGAGTGGTCTTGTATCGCTGGCACTCGTCTGATTACTGGATATAGTCGTGTACAGCATGCCAGACACCGGGTCAATAGTATTCCCTGTCCACTCGGTCGTATGTCTTCTCAATGCCGAAATGACCCGACAAAGGTTCGCGAGGGGCGTCCGCTAGCACGCTTTCTTTGTATTCATACAGCACTACTAGCTTCCAGCATTCTTCTGACGTGGTGATGGCATCTAGAACGGGATCCTTACGATAACGGTACAGCATGTTATCCTCTACTTTCCAATTTCGGAATTTACCGGAAATTCCTGTACGTCCTCCATCCTTCGAAGGTACCATTTGTCCTGAGTCCCTTCCAACGCCGCTGCTTCGTCTTCTTCCATGTCGAATCCACGAGACAGTGCGTCAGGTACATAGTGCTTTGATCCCCGGTGGTGGATGATCTCGAAATCACATTGTTGCATCTCTAGAGCCCATCTGGCTAAAAGACCCGTCGGATTTTTCAGATTCTGTAACCACTTCAACGCTCGGTGATCTGTGATGGCTTTGAATTGGTAGTCCTCCAAGTACGGACGCAGTTATTTGATGGCCTATAATAACGCCAAGCATTCCCGTTCCGTCGTGGTGTAGTTTTTCTCGACGAGCGTAAGGACTCTACTGACGTAGATGATCAGGTGCTCACCGTCTTAAAATTCTTGTGTGAAATTTGGGCGAGCTAGCACCGGAGCCTTCGTCAGGGCTACTTTTAAGTTCTCAAATGCTTCCTGCTGTTCCGGAACTCATTCCCAGGCTTGGTTGTTTTGTAGTAGCTTCAATAGAGGAATTTTTGTCTCCGAGTCGTTGTGGATGAATCTAGCATACCAACCCACCATTCCTAGGAAGGTCCTTAGTTGTTTTTTGGTCTAAGGTACGGGATACCCAAGTACTGGCTCTATTCGTTCTGGATCTGGCCGCAAACCCTCACTGTCCAGTAGGTATCCCAGGTATCTTACTCTAGAGCATCCGAATTCCCACTTATCTTGGTTTACCGTCAGCCCGGCATCTCGTAGCTTCGGAAGTGCCACCTCTAACCATTCGATGTGCTCTTCGAAGGTGTCTGTCGCTATTATGATATCGCCCAGGTACCTGAAGATACAAGGTTCGAATTCACAGCCGAACAGATTATCGATTAATCTCCGGAAGGTCATTGGTGCGTTTGGCAGTCCAAAGGGCATTGTCATAAATTGCCATAATCCGGTAATCCGGAAGCTTGCACTCCAAAGACTTTATATTGCCGGATCGATTGTTCCATAAGGATCCAGAAGTAAGCTTGCTTCAAATCTATCTTGAATATATATTTCGTCTTTCTTAGTTTGTCCAGAATAGAGTCTATGCTCGGAATTGGGTCGGCATCCTTTCTTGTTCGCTTATTCAGATTCCTGCAGTCCATGCAGAACCTGTTGCTTACACCTAATTTCTTGAGAATTAAAGGCGCGCTACATCAGTCACTGTTAGATCTCTCGATGACTCCCTACCGATACATTTTATCGACTTCCTCCTTTGCTATGTGTCACATTTTTGGGGAGATCCTCTGGAGACAATGTTTAATCGGCGTGTCGTCCTCTACCTCCATATAGTGTTCCGTCAAGTGTGTCATGCCCAAAGTCTCTATAGGTTCAGCGATCAGTCTCTTTACCAGGCCATTGATTCTGTCATCTTGGCTTGACGTTAGTTCCACCATTCCGGTGCACTCGGCGAAAATTTCTATGCGACTTCCTTTCTCGGCGTTCGCGAACTTGTGCCACTCACCTTGTTCTATTGCTCTTTACATGCGTTCGTCGAGTTTCTCGTGTATCTTTCAGTCCAGACCAAAGTCCATTCGCAATAATAGATCGTGGTGTGTGTCTTCGATCACTCGCAACGTAAGTGATCCGACTCTACTATTCACATCTAGGTTAGTTCTTAGCAGGCCCAATACTTTGCTGACTTTACCATTTATTCCTCGTACCATGACAGATGTATTTATCCATCTGTTCCTGAATTTATATGCTACTCTCTGGATAACAAGAGGCTGATCTGGCTCCCAGATTCACTCTGATGAACTACCTGTTCTCCAGAGTCGTGGTTTCCACAACGTCTGGCACCTCGTTCTCCAGTAATATGGCGTCTGTGATCGTGGACTGTATATTGATAGCAACCGTAGGCACTACAGTACCACTCCCCCCCCCCCCCCCCAGGACTATACGTGTCGGTATAGACGGCACGACAGTTCTAATGACCGGTGGCATCGCCTGGCACCGAGGTCCGGAGGTTGTCTCTAGCGTATGTAGTTCCTTCAAGAATGTGTTCACAGCTATTTCTATTTCCGTTAGCATTAGGTAGTCTCTTTGTTCCTCCATCGCCCACTCTGTGTTAATGATTTGTTCGGTATCCCAAGTAACCTCGTGTTTTCTCTGCTCCGCTCTGTTTTTTATTGCTTCTATACTCTTCTTCGAGTAATGCTCGCAAATCGGGTTGGTACGTTTTCCACTGCGAATATGGACTTTGATGGAACAAATTTCCCAGTACTCCACTCTTCATCATCCTCCTCTGAATCAGACAGTTGCACTGTCTTTTTGGCCACTATATGGTTTGCATGCTTGTCTTGCTCTGTTTCTGTTTTTTTTCAAGGTACTATACAACCCTCTACTGTCGACCATAACGTGAGTTATGTACTGCTCCCATTTCGTGGTTCGGCCTTTGGAGGTACTACACCACCCTTCTTTCTCTGTCATAACTCGGGGTGAGTGCTCCTCACGCGTTGTTAACGGTTCTATTACTGTACTATACATATGTCCCCTCGCTGTTATAACTCGGGGTGAGTGCTCCTCATGCGTTGTTAATGGCACTGTGGAGGTAGTACTCAACCCTCCCTTCTCTGTCATAACTCGGGGTGAGTGTTCCTCACGGAGTTGTTAATGGCTCTACTGCTGTACTATGCATATCTCTTTTCTCTGCCATAATTCGGGTTGAGTACTCCTCACGCGTTGTTACTGGCTCTATTGTTGGATTCATTCGTGTGATGGTCCCTATTGATGGGCAGGGGGCAGGAGACTTAGCTATGCCCCTGCTCCCCCGTTTCCCATCAGGCTGGAGAACGCTACTTTGTAATTTGGGCACTCCCGAACTGTAGAATCTTCCCTGTTTCATGACTGGCAATGGATGGTCGAGTTTTGTCTCAACTGCATCAGCCTTTGTGGGGATTCTGCCATGCGGTGTCCTATATGTTTACAAAAGAAGCACGCTCTCTTCTGGCACTCCGATGCTCGGTGGCCAGCCTCCTGGCATTCGAAGCATAAACCGGCGAATGGGCTCTCTGGGCCTTGGATGTACGGTTGTTCTGGCCCATTCCTAATCGCTTTCCTCCTCAACGTCTCCCAGTGGGATTAACCGTCCCCTGCGTGGTGGATCTCCGGCTGGATTAAGTAATCCCGCTCTCGCTCCGGTTAATGGTGTCGTGCGAGTTTTAGCTTTATGGATATGTGTAGTTGTGATCGTTGGCGGTTGCCAGGCTCCTAAAAAATTTTATAAAATAAAATAATAAATTTTATTAAATAACAATAAATAAAAATTATTGTTATTCCTATGTGTCAATTATTGTCAATAATTTACAATAATCATCAGAACAATTAATAATAGCTGCCCTATACTCTCATGTCGATCTCAATATCCGGCTAAGTGTTGCACGCTTTACTGAAACTTTTTCTAAGTCCCACGGCTTGATTTCCCGATTACAATCTTTGTTAATTATTTAAACTATATTCCATCCATTTTTGTTATATAGTATTTATTTAATAAACTGTTAATTTATTCGCTCCTAACTAGTATTACGAGAATCTCTACTCTAAATTCTAAATAATAAGAGCAGCACTGATCCGGCCTACAAATATCGTTCTCTCTGAGGAGATCGCTGAGTAGGTCAGCCGGAGCTTGGCAATACCAAAGCTGAGCCAGATGCATAATAATAATAATAATAGTTATTTATAATTTGATAATTTCATTTAACTCACTACAAAATAATTAATTGATTGTACCCAAGGATTAGAAATTCAATATCAGAATTTATTTAATTAATAATAAAAATAAAAGTTTACAATAATAATAAAATAAATAATAAACAAAGAAACAACAATTTAATTAGCGTATAAAAATCAATTAGCCTTATGGGCAATCTCATCCGATCGTGTGCTACCCGCGCCGTTGCCAAAAATGGCGTCGCAGTCACACCGACGTACCTCCGAAACCTAACCTATAACATAAAAGAAAACCCCCAAGACGCGATTAATTCTCCCAATTACTAAATTATTTTGCAACACAAAGAGTTTTATTTTACACAGTTAATCAATTAATTTTCAAAACCGACGACCACATATACTGCTAGTATCTCTCTCTCTCTCTCTCTCTCTCGTCTCTCTCTGGCCGGCACTGGCTGTCTGTAAAGAGAAAGAACGAAGGCGTGGACATCATAACCGATACTCCTCTTCCGGGTGGCTTTGCTCTGATGCACTGCTCTGCCGCACTCGTCCTTCGCTCTGCTGCTGTTAGTGGAAAAATGTAGTGTTGTGTAGTGGTGATGTCGGTTCTCTGTATTCCTTTCTCTCGTATCCAGCATCGAATAACAATACGCGTTCCATTAGTTAATAATAATTATAATGTGTAAGATTTCGGTGCGATGTTCCATCGGTATGAGACTCGCAGCTGTGTCTAACAATAATAATAATTAATCTTCAAATAATGCAATATGACCTAACTAACCTAACCCTACCCGTTCATTTCCCTTGTGTCTATCTCGTTCTAGTTTGCATATGGTTCACATATTGCTTTATTAAAAAAAAATTTATGTGTGAATGTTCACGCGTCACACCCGTTGAATCGCGGCAATTTAACCTTTTCGAGCTAGGACTGATTCGAAATAGGTGCTGCAAAGGTAACCGAATTTGTGGTGGAAGCAATCGCCGTTGCATTATTCGCTAGGGGAACTGGAGGTCTAATCGTTTAAATTTTCGACTCCAACCGTACTCTTGCACGCATGTAATTTTCTGGAGTTTTATCGGAACCTATCCTCTGTAAAATAATCGTTACCCTTTAAGTTAGTGACTTGGAGTAGCGCCAATAGCATATCTTGTTTTTGATGCTTTCGCCAATAATCCTCTAACACTTCCAAATGCTCCTCATAATCTGGTATCGTGTAATCAACTGCGGTTTTTGCCTTTGTACTATTGAAGATAAAACGAGTAATCAGATTAAATCCTCTCATCTGCTCATCCAGCACTATTTACACGTCAACCGCGATCCTTTGCTTAATACAACTAATAAAAGGGAAACAAAACCAACTGTTTTTGTAAGGAAAGTACGGAAATTATTTGACACCAAGAAGTAAGAAACAGGTAAAACCAAAGAAGACTGCAACGCTTCACCAAGAGGGCGACTATTAAATTCTGAAACGTCAACATTACCAACGTAAAATCTGAAATAATGTCGCCACTAATCGCTAAACTTGTAATAAATCAATTGCGAAGGGCTTTTGATTTTTGAAACACGTTTTTGCTACAGATAGGCGGTCAGAAAATGTGTAACAAAAGAGAATAGCTAAGAAGCAGCTGCATGGATTTTGTCCATACTAGGTGCGAGAGTGAGCTAGATAAAAGAAAACGCTGTCACCTTTTAATGTGTGCGTGCGGCTATAGACTGTATCCGTCGCAGCGAAGGAGCATGGGGATGTGGAGAGAGCGATATCGCAGATTTGCGAGCTGCGCGATGTCCTGCAAAATTTCCTTCCAATGTAGGGGTACCACAGAGTGTCTAGCGCACCTGTAAAATTTGAAAAACCTTGAAATCTCAGGGAATAAAATTTACTCTTGAAAATCCTGGAAATCGCAAGAAAATTTTTGAGTCTTTTGTAATTCTCGTGCAGTTTTAGAATTTATTAAATGTACAATTATAATTCTGCTAAAATTTTCAATTCTGTTATGAGATATTAGAAAATGCTTTATTCGTTAACTGCTTTATGCAAATTGTCTCTCTTTCAAAGATTAACTAGTAAAATAGTCTCTTTTAATTAACAAGTAGAGTCGAGATTTCAAGATATTTCTAACACCTATAAATAAAGTCAAGTCGTCATACTTTGATCCCAAAGTCTCTTGTTGTGAGATATGAGTTATCTTTTACTTAGAATATTCGTTACTTTATTTATAAGTAATATCTCTATACTTATAATCATATAACTTTTCAAGTTTTTGCGCTAGAAAAATTATCTAAAAGAGAAATAAAAGCAGATTTCATAAGATTTAATATGAGTATGTTAATGTATTTCTGCATTCTTACTCTAGCGAAAAAACTTATTATGAGTTATGATCCGAAGTATTGGTTACATTTTTAACTGAAATAATGCGTATATAGGATAGAATACGTTATTAGAATTATTGTTGGGTACCATAAATCATTTTCCAAAGCGTCATCGAAATCTGTTTTTCGATGATTGTGGTATCTGCTTGACAGTTTGAAAATAATATTGTTAAAATTTATCCAAAAGATAGAAAAATATATCGACTGCAAACAAAGTTAATATTGAATAAGTAATCAATGCTGCTTAAATAATTGAAGGAGGCTCCTAAAACTGATACACTAAAAATTGAAAATGAAAATTCGTCTTATTAAAAATCGCTGAAAAAAAATTATCAACAGTTCTTAAAAAATTTGTTAATAACAAACTATCACCTACCATAAGAGCTATATCAAATTAAAAAAGAATGTAAATAAATGATTTCTTGGAGATAATGCCATACCAGGATATAATGCGAAATTTGAGGTTCGTCACTTAATTCATTCAATTTTTATAATTTTACGAATTTCTAGAAGATGTCCCCAATACTATATAGTACAAAAATTATAGACAACTTTTAGGTGCACAGTTACGGTATCCTCCCGTTAACGCCTGAAATGACATACACCTTTCTAGAAAACATAAAATGCTTCGACAGATCTTTACAAAACTTGGTACCCTATAGTTTTTGAGACTTATACTTTCAAATCCACCGGTCATTTTTTCTTATATCGACGCATTCTTCCAATACGACAGGTTAAATAACATAAATCAAGCAAATTGTCACATATTTTTATAAAAAATCGTAATTTTTTAAATGAAGACATTACCCGATAAGGTTGAAACTGTGGATCTGGAGACATACAGACTTATACTTTAAGATGCAACAGCAAAAAGTTCAAAATTCAATATGGCGGATTCAAAATATCTGATCTAAAAGTTCTTCACAAGATAGGATCCAATAGTATTCGATTTTTAATTGTTCCATAATTTTACCACCTACTACTACGAAATCGATTATATTTCAAAGTTGTCAGAAATTTTTTTTAATAAACTCGGTTTTGTATGGAAAAGCGATAATTTTAAATTATTGCCACTATTTTAGATTCGCCATATTGAAATTTGAAATTTTTGCTGTGGCATCTAAAAATACAATTCTGTATATCTCCAAATTCAGATTTGTGATCCGATTAGATAACGTATCCATTCAAAAAAGTGAAAATTTTATTATTTTATTTAAGCCGCTATATTGGCATAACATCTTCGATATAAGAAAAAACGACCGGCGGATTAAAAAAGAGCAGGCTAAAAAAATATAGGGTATCAAGTTTCGTAAAGATTTGTTAAAGCTTTTTACGTTTTCTACCAGAAAGGTAAAAATAATGAAAGAAAGTACACCATTTCATGCGTTAACAAGTTAACGAGCACTTTCAAAATTTAATTTTTTTAAGAACAGTTATAATTAATCTTGATTGTTTGTGAATCAATATCATCGCATACAACTAGAAAAATTTATTAAACTTTGTCAAATGTATTGTGATTCTTTCATACGGTTATAGTGCGTTTGAAACATATTCTTAAGTGTAAAATAATATCTAGTTAAATATCAAAAAGAATACTCTTTAATTAATTTATTAATAATTAGAATAAATAAATTAATGACAGTTATGACAGATAAACTTTGTTCAAGGTTGACGCTAGACACTGTTATCAGCGAACTGCTTCACGTCGAGAAGAATGAGCGTGTAAGGCGTAGAGGTCGAGGATAGGTCCTACTGCTGGGGAGAAAGTTGCTATAACTGGAAGAGAGCTGTATCCCCTCTCCATCCTCTCACTTGCGTCTCCTTCTCTCTCTCTCTCTCTCTCTCTCTCTCTCTCTCTCTCTCTCTCTCTCTCTCTCTCTCTCTCTCTCTCTCTCTCTCTCTTCTGTGACATCACGTCTTTCCGTTCGTTGCTGAATTTGAATTGACAGTGGATGGCGATGCAATTTGTATAAACAAATCGCGTTTTATCTCACTCTCGCGCACTTTCAAAATTTACATACTCGAAGTATGTTAACTTTAGTCCTTTCGTTACAAGAATTTGTTAGTCTTTCGCGCGAAATATTGTCCGATTCAAGTGATCACTCCCGTTGCAGTTTGTGAGTAATGAAGATAAATTTACAAAGAATTCGAGTCCGGAAAGTCCATGAGTACACTTCTGAAGAACAATTTAAAGTCTCGATGACCATGAACAGTGTACCGCCTGATTCAAAAACCCATAGTAAGTGGATAAAAAGGCTTAAATTCAATAGTGTAAATTAGCGAATTCTTAGGAGACTATAAAGACCACTTCGAGGGGTTTGATTCATGGAAAAATCACATATAATATTCATATTTAAGATATAAAAACTTGAATCAACTTAGATTACGTCAAAATATTTTTGGAGTGTATATAATGGATAATGACATTTTACAGGATATAATGCAGGCTGGCCCCTTTGAGGGGTAACGTCATCTTGTAAGCTCTAAAATAAACTAAAGTTTGGGAATTTGCTATGGGTAAATAGAAAAATTTATTAATAAATAACTGTGCGAACATTATTATACATATACTGAAGTGTACAATATAAATGTAAGAAAAATATTTTCAATGAAGATGGCAGCATATTGACGCACTTTCAGAAACGTCTTTTTTGGACATGTCGATTTGCGGACGCAATCACTGGGCCAATGGTTATCATACAGCAAAACAAAAAATGAACAATACCAGATTGAAATTTTCCAATGAAATCAACGCAAATTTATTTCTCATAAAAATGCGCTTCTTTGGTAATCGCTTTCTTTCTGAAGGGTTGCATCCCTTTTTTTATAAGGGTAAATTTGACTTTTTTTCGATTTTTTCTCCAGAATTTTCTTAATTAACCGAACCTTATAAAAAATCATTCTGTTATAAACAATATTGAAATTTAATGTTAACCAATCCCGGGGTTTTAAAAAAAAAATTATTTAAAGCGGCAACTACCCCGCAACCCGAGTTTTCTGACATAGGCCTTATTAAGTTACTTAATTTTGTAATTTATTGTAAAACATGAAAAAAACAAAAAATATATACATACATACTTATACGACCATTTGAGGGATGAAAAGTACCCTTACACTTCACCCCCAAAAACCATTTTTTTTTAATATCTTAAAAACGAATTAAAATTTTCGAATGAAACCAACGCCAATTTATTTCTTATAGAAATGCACTTCTGTGGTAATTGCTTTTACTCTCTAGGGTTGCATCCCTTGTTTTTGATAAGGGTAAAGATGACTATTTTTTTCTCCAGAAAATTTTTAATTTGTTCAATCTAATTAAAAGTCTGTATACTATAAACGATATTGATGTTTAATATTGAAAAGGAGAGAATGGTAGAAGAAAAAAGTCAAAGGCATAACTACCGCTAAACGTGGCATCTGTGATACACTATTAAAATTTTCATAATTTTGTGATATATTGCAGAGTATACAAAAATAATTAGAGATATTTTTACTTGCTCCTATGTTGATTTAAGAAAAGAAATGCACCCTGACAGTTCATCCCCAGAAAACACTTTTTATTTAATTTCGTTAAAGAAAAGTGCAATTTCTTATTAAAAATCAATTTATTTTTTAAACAAAACTTATGCTGACATTGCTCATATTCTGATTGGTTGCTTACATTTTTAGGAGTTTAATTAACATTATATAGTTGTAATTTCAATTTTGTATTATTTCAACTGCACCTTTATTTTTGTTCTTGACCCATGGTCAGTCTGTATATGGCATTTTGTCCATTAATTGAAATAAATATAAAAATAAAAATAAAATAAAATAATATTGTTAAGGGTCTTTCTACTATAAATAAATACATTGAATTTCAATACATCAAATTTAAAATTAACGCGTATGGCAGTTAAAAAAAGGAGAGTAAAATATTTCTCGATGTTTTCTTTGATTTAAATTATGCATTTTATTATAAAATAAAAATATATTTCACAAATGCATGTAATAAAATTTTTTTTTAAATGGTATACCTTTTAAGTTTATTTAATATATAAGTAATGTATGAAAGCTTAGAATATTTGAATGCGCAGTTTGTTCTTTTATTAGGTCATCGAATATGAAACATTTATTTTTATCCAGCATTCGAATCAGCAGCGATAACAATACGCAATCGTTGTTTTTAAGCAGTTACATTTCGCATCTTTTTCATTTCGCATGTGCCAGTGATCAGTGAAATAAAATTTTATTATAGTTTGTGACGCGTATTCCGCATCCCAATGTTATTTAAAAATACGGACAGTCAATCACGACCGAATCGTCCGTCACCAGAGCCGAGCATTATTATAAATTATTATTGTTATTAATGCGGGGGAATTATTATTGTTATTTGTTGAGTAAATCAGGAGAAGGAGAATCGCGACCGATGAAACGTATGGACCATCACACACACACACATACATCCACACCAACGGCACCAGATGATCGCGCCGCAGACACGACTGGTCGGAGCGAGCACCGACGAGGAGCCCTGTACACACATACACGGCACCTACACCATCGCATGGTGTACGCGCGACCCTCTCTCTCTCGCTTGCTCTTCCTCCCTCGCCTCTCGAGGATGATAAGCCACTGCCCGCGCACACACACATACTCACACGCGCGCGTACCGTCCTCTCTCCCGATGCACCCAGACGCGGGAGGAGAGAGGATTCACAGCAGCAGCTGCAGCTTCCTCGAGGCACACCACCTCGGCTGTAGCCACGAGAGAAACAAAGGGAGAGAGAGAGAGAGAGAGAGAGAGAGAGAGAGAGAGAGAGAGAGAGAGAGAGAGAGAGAGAGAGAGAAATCAACATCAATATACAATATACAATGTATCGTTTGTATGATAATTATATATATATATATATATATATTAAAAAGAAAATCAAATTTATTTTTAAATAAGATAAGGTATCTAACCTTTCGTATAAAAGCAGAAAAGCCTCCTTTACAAAGAAAAAAAAATTGGCTTTGGGTTAATTGGAAAATTTCAATTTGTTTTTGAGATATTAAAAAAAAAGATTTTTCAGGTGTGAAGTATAAGGGTGATCTTCATCCCTAAAATGGTCGTATAAGTATGTATTTATATATTTGTTATGTTTTTTTCATGTTTTATAATAAATTACAACATTAAGTAACTTATTAAGGCCTATGTCAGAAAACACGGGCTAAGGAGTAGTTGCCCCTTTAAAGAATTTCTTTTTAAACCCCGGGATTGGTTAACATTAAATTTCAATATTGTTTATAATAGAATGATTTTTTATAAGATTCGGTTAATTAAGAAAATTCTGGAGAAAAATACGAAAAAAGTCACATTTACCCTTATTAAAAAAAGGGATGCAACCCTTCAGAGTGAAAGCGACTACCATAGAAGCGCATTTTTATGAGAAATAAATTGGCGTTGATTTTATTGGAAAATTTCATTTCGTTTTTAAGATATTAAAAAAACATGATTTTAGGGGTTAATTATAAGGGTGTTTTTCATCCCTCAAATGGTCGTATCAGTATGTATGTATATATTTGTTATGTTTAGTTCATGTTTTACAATATATTACCAAATTAAGTAAATTATTAAGACCTATGTCAGGAAACTCGTGTTAGGGGGTAGTTCAATAATTTTAACCCCTTTAAATAATTTTTTTTTGTCAAATTAAGAAATTTCTGAAGAAAGGAAAAACGAAAAAAAGTCATATGTACATTTATAAAAAATAAGGGATGCAACCCTTCACAGTGAAAGCGATTACCACAGAAGTGCATTTTGATAAGAAACAAATTGGCGTTGGTTTCATCGGAAAATTTCAATTCGTTTTTGAGATATTAAACAAAAACTGTTTTTGGGCGTAAGTTTTAAGGGTGGTTTTCACCCCTTAAATCGTCGAATTATCACGTAAAATAATACGTGTCTAATACTTTTTGATATACTACAACATATCACAATATCAAGAAAATCGATGAGGTATACCTAGGGTAGTTTCCTTATTAGAATCCCGTGGGTAGTGGTTTAGTAGCTTAATAACTATGCTGATTTTATATGACGTGTTGGATCAGAATTTGATTTTTTTACTGTAACATTAAAGGTACTACCAAGTATTTACAGTAAGAAAGTTTTCAGAATGATTTCATTTGAAAGGAAGAATTTTTATGAGCTCATACAAATAAGTTTTGCTTTTGAGTTCAAAGGTGGTGTGCCCCCTTAAATCAACATACAAATAAACCTTGTATCTTTCTATTTTTAATTATCATTTGTGATGTAGTAATACGTCACTTTAAAAGAGAAAATAGTAAAATGAGATAGACGCGGGAAAAACCAGTCAACAAGTCCTACGTGAGCCCAACTACACCCGAGCTCAAAGAAATTACTAATTATTTTTAACGGGGGGGTATTTCGCGCGTTTGTTGAGGTACACTGGGATAAGGGGCCGAGCGCATGGACACATAAAAACTCCGACGGAAATAACCGGCGCGAGAACACGGGGACAGAGTGCACGGTGAATAGATAGTGCACTGTGCACTGTACCGCGAACCAGTACACTGCACACCACTACGCATGCGCTCCTTGGGCACGAGGAAGTCAGCAGAAGATGAAGAGACCGCCAGAATATCTCGTGTAAAAAAACAGAAACCACGGTTGTCGACACAAGTACCCGCAGCACAGCCGAACAGCGCAAGCTAGGTGAGGGGCAGCCGACACACAGGCAGAAGTGGTTGTGATCGCCCGCGCCTGTACACATAACACGTATACGCACTCACACTAGCTCCACCAAAACTCGTGCACGCACGCAGAAGTGGTCAGAGGTGGAGAGTCGTCACCACACAACACCAGGAAACCGAGAAGCAGCGGTTACTCGGCGTGATCAGCTGCGCGGCGACTTAAGCTACCGAGCGCGCAATCGAATAAAAAGCAGATGGCTTCTAGAGGCAGCAGCATGAGTGGACTACAATCGCACGTGAGACGAGCCAGCAGAGGGGAGAGAGAAAGATACTACGGCGACGGTAGGAGCCGCGAGGGAGAGACAGAGATAGAGAGGTGATAGCCAAGAGAGGTATCTAGCCTATAAAACCGGCGATGTAGCCGCTAGAGCCACGCTATATTATACAGCGCGGCTTGCAAGCGGGTATGTATATAGGTACACTGGCCGTATGCCGGCGCACGTTTGGCTCGAGCCACAAGACGCTGCACGTGTGTGAATATACCTATATATACGCCTGTTTGCCGGCGCACACATTATAGCCCGCACATATTAAATATTTTGAATCACGTGCGCACGTAAATGGCGCGTAGAACACCACGCGCATTTACCCCCAAGTCAAAGGCCAATAGTTTAAGGCTGGCGGCCGAGATAAGGGCTCTGATTGGCTCTGACCTTCCGCAATAATGATGACTGATATAAAGACGATAATCTTTCGTGCGAGTGCTATTAGGACTATAAATTTAGCTGGTATACCGCGGCCAGAAGCAATGATACATGGCACCCGAAACGTGGACTTTATAGGTCAAAATAATTGTCGGTAGATCGAGGGAGAAGTTACGGGAAAAGCAAAATGGCGGTAAACGCGTAAGTTAAATCGAACATACCGGGTACACAGTAAGTTGATCGAATAGCCTGTCGAGTAGGTGGCAAGCGGAGCGGGGAACGAAAAGTTTCTCCCTAGTTACTTAACACGGTTTTAAAAGTGTTTGTACGGTTTGAGGGAAAGTTTATTTTCTGGCAGACTAAAGATTTTTGTTTCGTGGCGGTATTTTCCGGAGTTTTTCTTGAAAGTTTAACAATTTTTTTTTATTTTTCCGGAAAATTTTTTCGGAGTTTTTTTAAAGGTTTGCACTTTTTTTTATTTCTGTAAACATTTTACAGAATTTTCTTGATGGTTTAAATTTTTTTTTGTTTTTCCGAAACATTATTTTTGAGTTTTTCTTGAAAAAATTATTGAACCGATAAAGCTGAACCTTTTAGGGCATGTTCTGCACATATGTAGCTATGGTTCGAACTAGCATTATAATTATTGGTCAATATTTACTTAATTTTCTTAAACAATTTACGTTAAATAAATAGATCGAAAATTTAAAAAGTCCGACATTTTGTTCTTTTTAATTGGATATGGATAATTGTAGTTTGGACGATAGCGACAAGTTTATTTTTCAATAATCTTTTTCAATTTTGTTTCTGACCCTCCAAAGTTGAGTTATTGTGTCAAACAGTTTGGAGTAGGTGCAACTTCAGGCAGTCATAGCGAGATTTTCCACAAAAGAAAAGAAATTTTATAGCTTTTTAAGATCTCTTTTTTAACATTTAAAAAGTTTAAAATGATAAAATAGATTCTTTTATGAAAAAAAGAAATTCTGGAAAAAAGTCGTCGAAATTAGGAAGAATATTTCTTTTGTGTATTCTCTTAACAATTTAGAGAAATTTTTTTTATCCTAAGTTTGAAATTGTTGGTAGAATCAACAGAGTATTTTTTTTGTTACGTTGACATAAAATCAAAACTTTTGATTTGGTATAATCCTCAGAACCCGAAATAGTGGAAGTAGACAGCGTCATGAGCAGAGAGATAGGAATACTACAAACCATACAACCGATAGACCGTACAGCAATAATAATAACTTTGAATAAAGAATTGGCCAGTCACTTGGAATCTCACCTGACGTTCTACGGTTTAGATGCATGGTCACTAAACAAATTAAAGACGAACCTCCAAAATAAGGTGGTAATCACCGATTAGTTGACTGCCCCTCCGTCTCTGATCAATCAAGCATCACCAATCACCATTCAGACCATACCAGCACAGCAAAGTAGCAGCTCCACCGAACAACAGGCGACAACAACCCCAGCAGCAGTTGATAGTGGCGTCGGAAGCGGAGATGAAAGGGTCCCGTACCACAAGCTGGAAGACGTAGCAACCAGGCGAATGGTCAAAGGAGGACAAAGGACGAAACGACTGAGTCGGAGGTGGAATCAGTGAGTTCACAGGGAAAACCGATAGATACAGAAAAGTCATGACGTTACGCACAAATAGCGAACATCATCGAACAATTACGTAATGAACGCCGAAAACAGAAAGAGAAGCCGACCTGTACTTTAGAAGCACTAGAGAAGTTGATAGGAGGAACACTCCGCCGAGCGATGCAGGCAAGCTAGAATTCCATAGGACCAACTAAACCAACACCAATTTCGAATACAGCGGCACAAAAAGACGAAAAGACAAGTCGATAAAGAATAGGCAGAAAAGAGAGAAAGGTAGGAAGAAGGACCGTAAAATATGAAGCCGACCTTTCCCCAGCACCGACACAGAAACAGACACAAGCGTTGAACCGTATCGTAGACACATCAGAAGAAATATAAGCGAAGAAAGCAGCAGTAGCACCATCAGTAGTAATAGAAGTAGCAGCAGCTCAATCAGTGATGACGAGAGAACATCAGGAGAAAATAAATCCGGCAATCTGGAAACTCAGATTCTCAGGCAAAGACCGGGAGGGGTTCTATGACACAGTGAGCGATTGTAAAACATATACTAAACTGTCAGGGGAAGAGGTACTGCGAGTAGTACCATCCATTCTTCCGAAGGCCAGCGTTCGGTATAGAACAATATCCAAAGATATTAAAACTTCGAAGGAATTCAAAATAGCCTTCAAGCAACAATACCTTAGTAAAATGGATTACAACGATGGTATGGATGAGTTATATAAACACTCACAGGAAGATGGAGAGAAAATCTTCCATTACTTAACGTGCATGAAACACATGGTAAGTTACTTCAAATGGCCACCCACGTTGAAAGATCAACTACGTGTAATGAAGGATACAGTAGGGAGATGCAACATAGGAAAGACCGAGCGCACCAGTTGACCCCCCCCCCCCCTCACCTAAATCGAAGAGAAGAATTCCAGCCGCAGCCTGGGCTGGGGCACCAACAAATCTCGAATCACGGCAGTAGAATAAACCATAACACCAGTAGTAGCAATTAGTAGTGGCGCTAGTGGGCAGCAGAACGAAAATGGTAAGGGGAACAACAACAATAACAAAAATTATAAGAAGTAATAACAACAACGAGGCGTTGAGGAACGAACAGATACTACAGGGCGGAGGGGTACAGGCGACGATGCATGTAACAGCTATGGCACCAAACACCGCGCTGACGACCAGTGGAGGACAACCTCCCGCTGTGAACGCCTTTGCCGGGAGGTCTACGCAATGGCCGCCCTCACGAACGCCCACATCTCCCATAAATGATAGATACAACACAAGCGGAGCAACCGGTTATAACTCCACTTACCAAGGACAGTATCAACGACTCAGTCAACAGAAGAGGACAACTAGGCCCTTCTGCGGAGCATGTTATCAATGCCAAGTAGTGGGACATAGAGCCTCAGAATGTCCAAATGTATAATGCTACTAGTATAGACAGAAAGGTTACAGATCAATACAATGCCCTGCCCCGAGACAGACAAGGTAACATATGTTGCTAGGTATGCGGAAAGAAGGGTTACACTTTTAAAAATTACCCAGAATGTGCATCTCCCCGCGAAATGTGGGAAAATAGACAAGCTGGGGGACTATCGGGCCCAGCGACTCCCACCCTCAACCAATAGGGTCCCGATCTGGCGACGTTTTGCCAGCGGTTAAGGGGTTTGTGGGGTCAGATGTTTCATTTAGAGAGGACTGGGGTAAGTCAGGCTTACCCCTAAGACAACCGTCAGTAATCACAGCAGGAGAGTAGCAGAATAGAGGAGAAGATAAAGCTGAGACAACCGCACTTACGAAGATGCAGATTATACAAAGTTGAAACATATCCAAATAGCAATAGAGAAGTTGATGCGGGATTATGAAGAAGTGCATGGAGAGAGGAAGCCTGATGGGCCATCGTAAAAGTACGGTAACCGGGACCTAAAACAGAAGCAGACAATGTAAGAAGCATTCATAAAGCTCGACGAACCATTGATCAACAATGGAGCGGGACCAAAGAAAAGCTGAAGTGGAAAAAGAAGTAAAGCCTGACGGGCCATTGAGCAATATTGGGGACCGGGGCCAAATGAAGGAAACGAAGGAAAGAAAGCTTGACGGGCCATTGACCAATAATGGTGAGTGGGGCCAAATGAAGAAAAGGTAAGAAAGAAAGCTTGACGGGCCATTGACTAACAATGGTAACCGGGGCCAATCGAAGAAAGCAGAGGACAGAAAGCTTGACGGGTCATTGACCAACATGGTAACCGGGGCCAAACAAAGAAGAATGAGGTGATTGTACAGCTCGACGGGCGATTGATCAGCAATGGTGGCCAGGGCCAAATGCAGATGGATGATAAAGAAGCACAGATTGTCAGACCATGAATCAACAATGGTGACTGGAGTAAAGTGCAGAGGAACATGGAGGAAGCTCGAAGGACCGTTAGAAAACAACGGTAACTGAGATCAATCGAGGAAAGAAGAGACTGAAGTAAAACCCGACACATCCTTATGCGTTTCTGGTAAAGGAACGAAACAAGAAGAGAAGTCAGCAAGAAAATGCGCTAGTTGGATTGCAGTTGAAGTCTTATCACCAGCTTGAAAATATCAGGATGATATGCCGATAAGCCTGTCAAACCCACCAGGAGAAGTAGATTCAACGAAAGATAATGACGTAAGAACGTAGGAAACACAAGGAGAGCGGAGAGATGGAAGATGAGTAAGTAGCCGGAATAACATTTGAAAACAAAGATTATATGAAAGTAGTACTAGGAGGTCATATCTATACTGCACTATTTGATAGGGTCAATGGTGACATTAATAGGTCCCAAAATCACAGAGCAATACAGTAACAGACTCATAACCATTAATATCGTTTTGATACCGGTAACAGACACTTTATCTCCAGTACTGGGTACACTGAAAGTGAACTTCGAAGTTGATGGTCACAGTGAAACTTGGCAAGTCAGGGCTACTAAAAACATAGACCATGACCTAGTTCTAGGAAAAGACTTCCAACACACATTTATGATAGCCACGGACCATTGGTCGCAGTAGAATGTACCAGATATAGAATGGAGACCCTTCTGCAGTAGTGAAGGGAGAGAGACAGCAGCAATTTGCGCAGAATGTGCAGGAATATCTGAATTAAATGATGTTCAACGACGTAAAATAGATGTTCTGGTAACGAAAATACTACCACCACCGTCAGAAACGCCAGGATTTACTAACCTTACGGAATATCACATCAATGTGCAGGAAGCACCCCCCCCCCCCCCCCTCATAAAGCCTAAATTTCTGTTAATGTAGGAAGAAATTGTTAAATAAAATGCCAGATGCTCTTTCCAGGATGTTTGAGTTAGACGCAGAAGAAGTGGCTGTATTTAATATGGCCGCAGACCCTTGGTACTTGAGAAGACTCAACAATGTACACGAAAAATCGCAGAAGTTCCAGCAGTGAAAACTACAGGATGGTTTACTCTATCGCTTTGCAGAATCGCGCTGTTGGATCCAGTCTAATAGTGAGGAAGGATGGAGACTAGTAGTGCCAGTAGATCATCGAGAGAGAGTTCTCATCGATTCACACATTCGTCAGGACGTGTCAACAATGCCAAGAATACAAAGCACCACAGACTAGACCACAAGGATTAAATGGGCGGCGGAATACGGAACGGCCATGGGTACTGGTAGCCGCCAGACCTTATGGAACTCCCGTTCAGCAAGAGCCAATATATATATTTTTTGGTCTTCCAGGAACTCTTTACAAAGTGGATAGAAATGAAGCCTGTCTGGAAGGCAGAAGGAAAGTCAGTGATACGAGCTATTGAAGAACTCGTTTTGTTTTGCTGGGAAACTCCTGAATACTTGTTGACGGACAATAGAACCGAATTCGTCAATAAATAGCTGGATAAGACGTTGAAGGAGTACGGTGTGGCGCATGTGATCACGCCCCGTAGCACCCGCAAGCGAACCCAGTAGAACGAAGTAACTGGCCGTTTAAGACGATGATTGCAACGTCTGTACAGGCCGAACATAGGGATTAGGACAAGCATTTGCACAAATTCCGCCACGCCGTGAATACGGCAATACAATCATCATTAAAGACCTCACCGGCCTACCTAAACTTTGGTAGACACCCGACTCCCGTTAAAAGCTTGCGGAAAGAAGTTCAATCAAAGTTGCCAAAGTTGCATATGAACAAACCGGAAATTTTGTTGGATCGAATGAGAAGACTAGACATAAGTTAAGAGACATGGAAATAGGACACATTGATAGCGCCAAGAATATACAAGAAAAGGCATACAATAAGATTTAATATTAGTGATCTGGTAATGATGGAGACTCATGTACTATCAAACACCGCAAAGCGAATCTGGGCAAAATTAGCGAAAAGATATGAGGGGTCGCTAGAGATTGTAGGAATAGAGTCCCAGGGGGTATATATCTTAGGATAAGACGAGGGTACGGGTAGGAAAATCACGAAGGTAGCAGTGAAGCAGTTTAAACGATATATTCATCCTTGGCGGGTTACCACGAACCACTAAAGCCTCCCCATTCCTATAACCCCAATTCACTAATTGAATCTATCCTGAGAGACAGTAGATTGATGTTTTTGAGAAGAGTGCGCCCAGAATACAACAGCCCAAGCCCAACGTTCGAACCGCCGCCGTTCGGGATCATCAGTCCGGACTTCGTGAGACCCCAATCTCCCGAACCCAATCCCCCTCCCGAGGCTAAGGAATTTATGACGGTTGAACAGTATCGGTAGAGGGAGAGGCAGCCGGAGACCAATGAGTCCCACTTCTTTGGTAGTTGTGCCGGAAGAAACAGAATCTGAGATAGAAGAACCAATGGAGATGGAGGTAGATCCAGAAATTAAAGAAGTTGGTTCACCCCTGGAACCCCACAAAGGGAACCAAAATGTAACGGAGCAGAAAGAAGAAATGGTCGACGATAGAGTTGCAACCATCATCAGCATTAATAATTAGGAGGACCAGAGTGTATGGAGTATGGATGGACAGGTGGTAACTGTCACCGCCAACAATGATGATTCGGGTGCCTAATTTACTCCACTATCTGTAGAATAGGCGTGGGATTTAGCAGCCAGGACTGGGGCAGTCCCCAAACAGTACCTGCTAGGCCACCCCCACCTAAACGAAGAAGACCACCTTGAAACAGTAACCTCTTCACAGGAATGAGAACGTGGTCTGGGAGATGATATGATATTGGAAGAGACCCCAGAGGAAAGGGAGAGTCGTCAGGCAGAGGAGCTTAACGCTCTTATACAAATCGGCAGTCCTCATCCACGAATCGTCCAACCTCTATGACCTTGGGACTTGCCCACCGGTGAAGAGACTCCGAAGGAGTCTCAGAGACTTCAGATGCAACCACAGCGGTAGACCCCATAAGATGGGGAGGCTCCACCGACCTGGCGGGAAATAGACCTTCCTTTAGAGTACCAGTTTCCTGTCCTACCAGTGGAAGGTGGCTCGATGGAACTGCCACTGGATGTGTGAGTAGTAACTCCAGAAGAAGAGGACGATAGACTAGCCGGGCACCAGGACCCAGTGCAGCCGATGAGCCGCAGTGCTCGAAGGAGGGCACGACGTGCACGGAACAACTCAAACCCGCGTGGCTAATTATCCCCACTGACCCAGGACTCCCAAGCTACTGTTGACCTCCAGCACCGTCGCGAGAATGGAGCCCAGCCCAGCAGGTACACCGATGCTCCCACCACGTCGAGTCGCAGATCTACTCCAAACACGGACCCTCGAATTCGAAAGTAGAGACCGACGAACGTATCAGCTTAACCACCAGGTCTAGTACAACAGACTCGTGATCCAGGTCACGCCCTACGCTAGTAGTCAAAAAACGATGCATTATGTTCGGTGGGCTGACCGATTCCCACTATCAGGAACCTGGATCCTCCCCCATACACTTACTTGCCCCTGCCCCAAACATCACGCGCGCAAGTAGATGGAGCGTAGAATACCACTCGCGTTTACCCCCAAGACAAAGGCGAATAGTTCAAGGCTGGCTGCCGAGATAAGGTCTCTGATTGACCCTGACCTACCGCAATAATGATGACTACGCTGCTGGAAAAATCAGCAATTAGTCAAACGACACTCTCTCATCTCCTACCTATGATATAGGAGAGAAGAAGACGGAAGATGGATGAAGACGGAAAGTCACGAGGACGAGGGAAAGCGATTTCCGCCCTCATCCCACTTATTGATTGGCATCCGACGACTGCAGAGCTCGCTCCTTCACTCACTCCTTTTGATATTACTACATTTGAATACCTAGTTTTGTTAGGCTGAAACCAACAGGACACGAAACTTTCCAGGATGTGAGGAAGTCGTGAGTATTCCTGAAAGTAAAGTATTCCTCCTAGCTCTATAAATTAAGTGTCGCAGGGGTACGCATGTGGGGAAGATAATTGAACGCGAGTGTAGATATGCCAATAACAGGAAATAAGTTAGTAGCTCGGGGCGGGTGGGGTTCGCTGTAGAATTTGCGTTGCGTAAACGTTACAGTCGAGGATAGCCAGAGAAATTATGTACATAGTGTAGGAGAATTGCAATAAATTATAGCATCCATTACATATTAATACACGTATTATTCTTTATAAACGTTCCTAATTTCCCTCCTTGAGTTTCGTGTTTTAAGCATGTTATTTCAACGAGGGTCACACCTTTGTAAAAATTTTGCGACAATCGGAACTTCCACAGAGAAGAGAGCTATCATTGGCCGAGGCAGAGGTTGAAAAAATTGCTTGAACCTTTTGAACGCATGTACACAGATGAATAACTAATTAGTCAGGTAGTAGTAATGTTACATACTTCAAAAAATATTAGGTCTTAAGTAATAGATTATTTTTTCAGAAAAATAATTTAATAATGAATGTGATATCATTAAATCAACATATAAATAAACATTGTATATTTCTATGTATTAACTATTATTCGAACGAAAATTTTAAAGCCGGGAATCCTTATTACAGAGAATATATCAATTTTAAAATTTAATCCTTAAATGGGGGTTCGTGAGCGAAGTAAGCAGGGGTAACTCAGGTAGTATATATATACATTTATACACACACACAAACATACACTTACATACATACTCACACAGATATGTACACCGACATTCACACGGGCACACACGCAGACATACACACACATACGCAGTCATAAACACAGACACACATACGCATACATGCACAGACGGACAAACAAAAAGACACACACACAATCTCTCTCATACACAGACACATCCACACACACTCTCACACACACACTCATACAGACTCACGCAGACACACGCATACTCACATACACACGCATAGACACAGACACATACACATGCCCAAGGAAATGCACACAGACACATACACACACACACATACGCACATACACACACATACAGACTCACACACACACACAAATATGAACGCGCAAACACAGATACAAAGGCGCACACACAAATACGTGCTACATATACACACACGCACGTACATATACACAGACATACACACACGCACACATGCTGACATACATACTCACAACACAGACACAGAGTTACACATGCACACATGCTGACATACATACTCACAACACAGACACAGAGTTACACATGCACAGACACACACAGGCACAGAGTTACACATGCACAGGCACACACAGACACACATGCACACGCAGATACACGTATTTACTCAGGCACACAGACACACAGACACACATTCTCTCACACACACTTCCTCATACACACATACACACTCACACACGTACACAGACACACTCCCGCATGCTCACAACACAGGCACATACTTACATACGCACAAAGACACATACACAGGCACCCGCACCCACACACATACACACATCAACATACATACGCACATATGGGTTCCGTCCATTTTTATCTGCTCGGATACAAGTAATTCAATAGTTTTCTATTCTCTATGTTATGTTCCGGACCAATTAGAACGATGAATTTAAAATCTGCGATAAACAAAATGCAATATAGACACAAAAACAATAAATTTTTTTTTTTTTAATTAACGTCGCCATGTTTGTGCTCCCATGTGGTGCTAATCGACGACGGGGGTCTGCGGTGTGTTTGTAAACAAAGCACATGTAATTTTTCCAGAGGTGCTTGTATCAATCGGCAGAGACTAGGATTCGAACCCGGGTCACCGGCGTGGGAATCCGACACTCTACCGACTTAGCCGCCGCAGGCCCCATAACAATAAATTAAATGTATTTTGTAATTCTTTTTCATTTAGAGAAATATATTAGATGTCAGTAAATTGTAGCATTTTCTATTACTTAATTAAATAATCAAACAGTCAATAAACATACTGCGTCATTCATTATATCTTTGTTATCAAAAGATAAGTTACGCTTTTTCAAGTGCTTATTAAAATAAGAACTTGTATATATAAAATGCATATGCAAAATATTTATATCGAACTAACTGAATTGAAGAGTTTTTACTAATATAAAAATATTTATTTTATTTCAGCCATCTAGATCTTCGACATTAGTATCATTTCTACAGCCATTCAGTAATACGTTATGGATTTTAGTTATGGTATCTGTGCATGTTGTAGCATTAGTTTTATATCTTCTAGATAGATTTTCACCATTTGGTAGATTTAAATTAGCGAACACAGATGGAACGGAAGAAGATGCTCTTAATCTATCAAGTGCTATTTGGTTTGCATGGGGAGTATTACTTAATAGTGGAATAGGCGAAGGTAAGTTATATTTTTAACTATAATTGTTGATATTAGAATTACATAAATATCCCTATGACACTTCACGTATGAAAACTCATGTAATATCAGTTATCTCGCCAAATTATGAACAATACTAACATATGGCAGGAATATTGTAATGAAATGACTTCGCATATGACTTCTCAGATGATCGCCAAAAATTATAAAAATTAATATAAATGATATTAAGGCATGCATTATTATAAGGCAAAAGTATTACATTGTAACGTGAAATTTTTATTCTTTTATATATAAGATTTACACTATCATATAAAACTGCTATACACTAGTAGTCTACGAACGTGTATCAATTACTATTCTTTACCTGCTTCACCATCTTTATTTGCATAAATAATTAAGTCATTTTCTTTTATTCCAGGACGCTTAAACATTAATGATGCAAATGTTTTTAAAACAAAACCATACAACTAAACTAGATCGAATTCTGATTTAAAATTTGGGGCCAAAAGATACTTTGGGACAATAAATATAAAACCGATTAATACAAACCCCATAAACTCAAAACCCATAAAGTAATTAACTCAAAACTCATAAACCCACAACCAATGAAAATAAAAAATACGTACCCAAACCCCATAAATCCAAAACCCGTAAATCCAAAACCCGTAAACCCACAACCTATAAACCAAACGCGAATAAACACAAAAACTATTAACCCAAAACCCGTAAACCCAAACCCTATAAACCCATAAACCCAAAACCCAGAAACCCAAAACCCATAAACCGAAAACCCGTAAACCCAAAATCCATAAACCCAAATCTCATAAATGTAAACTTATAAACTTAAAACCCACAACCTTAAAACCCATAAACACAAGCCCCATAAATCCAAAGGCCAAAAAGCAATAAACCCAAAACTCATAAGACCATTCACCCAAAACCCACAAACCCAAAACCCATAACCCCAAAACAAATATACACAAAATTCATAAACTCAAAACACAAAAACAAAACAACCTTAATGAATAAACTCAAAACCCGTAAACCCAAAACGCATGAACCCGTAAACTCAGAACACGTGAACCCAATACCAATAAACCCAAAACTTATAAACCCAAAACCCATACACCCAAAACCCATAACCCCAAAATCCATAAGATATATGATACTTAATATTTTAATACTAAGAATGTTTTGATTATTGCCTTAGCACGTTTATTATAATAAATTTAAATAAATCATATTTTTTTTATAATACATTCTACAAGCAAAATACATTTTTATTTATACAGTCCTAAATATCATTGAATATAAAGTATTATAAATTGTTTATCGTATAAACTTAATATACAACCTTTTTTTAAATTTCATCAGCCCACACAATAAAAACCCATAAACCAGAACTAGATAAATACATAATCTTATAACGCAAAACGCGTAAACCAAAATCTCGAGAACCCGGAACACGGAAACCTCAAAAACCCGCAAACCCAAAACCCAGAATCCCAAACCCAATACAGCCCATAAACACATAATCTAAAAACTCTTAAACTCAAAACCCATACTTACAAACCCCATAAATCCAAAACTAATAAACACGAATCCTACAAACATCTATAAGCCCAAAATCCAAAACCCGTATCCCCTAAACCCAAAACCCATAATTCCGAAACATATGAACCCAAAACTCATAATCCCAAAACCCATAATCCAAAAGTCCATAAGTTATATGATATCTAGTATTTTAATACTACGAATGTTTCGTTTATACCTTAGCACGTTTATTATAATAAATTAACATAAATTATATTTTTTTATAAAACATTTTTACAAGCAAAATACATATTTTTTTCTATGCATTCTTAAATATTATGGAATATAAAGCATTATTAATTGTTTGTCATATAAACTTAATCTACAGCCTCATTTTAAATTTCATATACCCACCAAATCGAATCCATAATCCAGAACAAGATAAGCACGTAAACTTATAAACCGTAAACCATAACGCGTAAACCCAAAAGCCGTGAACCCAGAACACGGAGACCTAAATCCCGCAAACCGGAAACCCATATACCCATAAATACATAACCTCAAAACTCTTAAACTCAAAACCTATAAGCACAAAACCCATAGACTCAAAACTCATAAACCCAAAAATAACCATGTATAACCATAAACCCATAAATCGAAAACTAATAAACATGAATCCAATAAACATAAAACCTATTAAACCAAAACTCATAAACCCAAAACCCATAGACTCCAAACCCATCAACCCAAAAACCATAAATCCAAAACCCTTAAACCTAAAACCCATAAACCCATAAACCCAGAACCCATAATCCAATTAACCCAAATCCGTAATCCTAAAATCTATAAATCAAAAACGAATAAACACAAAACCCATTTACGGAGTAGAATAGCTATGACACGTTTTTGAATATTTCCATCTGTAAAAATAATAGGAAATTAATTAGGATATAAGTATGAGTAGATCCTTAAAATTGAATAAATTTCTTACAAAAATCATCCCTGATGAGACCCTCCCCCCTAACAGGGGGATATATAAGTCTATGAACATTTTTTGTTTGCCCGTAACCTATATACTCAACCGATTCATTGATTTTGGTCATGCTGGTCTTAAATTATTCCTCTTGAATGTCGTTTTGGATTGAAGCTAGTTAGAGAAATTAATTTCAATTTATTTACATTTATTCTACATCTAAAAGCCAAAAAAATTATAATTTTTTTTAAAAGTGAATTGTTTTCACGCTTAGACTAGAATACTCACATGATAATGAATTCCTAGAGGATTCTAAATAGCTTCAGTCCAAATAGCATTCAAAAGGAACATTTTAAGACATAGATCATCAAAATCCTGTAAATTAACGACTATTAATTTTTGTATGGCTTTATTCAAGTTATTTATAACTTGTAAATGAAGAATAAATTATAAAATAAATCAGACTTCCATGATTTATAGGTATACTAGATTTATACATTAGTAAAGAATTTTTATTTGATATTAATATTTTTATAACTTTAAATATTTAGACTCGAGTTAGAAACGAAACGGAACAAGCTTGCTGTCGGTAAAACACAGCAATGATCGAGTAATAAATTCAATAATTATTTTTGTATCGGTAATAAATAATTATTTTTATTTTAAAAGTATGAAAAATAACTATGACATTTGCTATGCCAAAAGGTTGCATAGCATACAAAAATAATTTGCCTTATCGATTTCAGAAAATCGTAAAATAATGAGAAAGATTTTTAAAAAATCGAGGCGATGTTAAGGGCGGTGGGGGTGGGGGTAAGGTTAATTCGATGAAAAACAAGTGTATTTTTAAGAATTTTCTACGCGCTACAGTTAATACAATTTTATTTAATTAATTTTAATATAATAAAATAACTTTTGCGCTATATTTTCTGAAATTTTTAATGCAAAATATTAATAAATAAGCCATTGACGGCAAATGTTCGTAAAAAGAAGTTGTCCTGCGGTGACCTCTATAACTCATCACTGGATCGTCTGAAATCAAAAAATCAAAATGATTTTATTCGTTAATAAGTTTCTCGATGTAACGCTGTCGAGTTTTCTTTCTTTTAATGATTTTTTAATTTTTAGTAACACTTAAAGTCAAAACATCGATTTTTGCTAAAAAAATCGGCAAATTTGTTATTGTAAAATAAATAATAACTATAAAAAAAAATCTCGACAGTGTTACCTCGTAATTTATGTGTAGAAATAGTGTACACAATTTCAAAAGGATCGGTGCAGTAGTTTTTATAGTTACAGAGGTCACTGACTTTTTTCGAGGCGCCTGCGAAGATTTGCTGCCAATAGCTTATTTATTCCAATTTTGCATTGAAAATTTCAGAAAATGTAGTTCAAATGTTGTTTTCTTATATTAAAGTTACTTAAATAAATTTATATTGACTGCAGAGTGTACAAAAATTCTTAAAAATATGGTTTTTTTCACATAATTAACCTTACCACCCACCCCCCTTAAATTTCTTCTTAATTTCAAAACTTCATTAAAAAATTTAAAAAAATGAGCCCTGTTTGGTAAACAATGATTGTGCCATTCTCAAGATATACTCGAACAAAAAAAAATTTTGAACACACATAACCTCAAATGTCTTGAAATATAAAGGTCGTATTGATGATGGTTTAAAACTTGTTCAAGAGATACTAAAGAGCTACCGTTTTGGAAAGTTTCAGATAAAATGCTGCAAAATTTACTCGAGAATTCGTTACCAAATAAAAATCGATTTTTTTACAAAAAGATTTATCTCTTTTCAAAAGAATAAGATAATTCCTCAAAAACTTTACAGAATATTCTTCGCCATATTCCTAATCATCTCAAATTTTTCAAAAATATCACAGATATAACCGTTTGAGAAATTGGACGATTTCGTGAATAACAAAACAAGGGAAAAAGCTTAATTAAAATTTAGGATGGGAGAAGATAAACAAGAAAACAAAAAAAAAGATTTTGAGCCACCGTCCTTAAAGAAAAGTAAAAAAGAAAAACTCCGAAACATTAACTTTCCCGTGTATATTCAGAGTAGAGTTGATCCACATCCATACGCATACATACACACACACGCACACACACATGTACACGCACACGCACACGCGCATGTATGTACACGCACACGCTCACGCCCACGCACGCACACACACGCACACGCACGCACATACATACAAACGCGCACGCTCTCACACACACGCACACGCGCGAACACACAAACACGTACGCATGCACCCACGCACGCACACACGCACGCATACACATATACACACGCACATACACACAGACATACACGAACATGCACACGCGTACGTACACGCGCCCACAGACACACACATACACACACAGCCAGACACATACACATATCCATTCAGACTTTTTCTGAAAATAGTGTATTTCTACTCCTAATGTCTCAAAACATGTTTCTAACATGTTTTTAGCATAACTTTTTTTTTACTATCACAAAGCTTCCTCTATGAAGAAGCAAAAATTATATTATATTATTTATATTTCTACGTTGCCGGTAAAACAGAGTTCTGTAGCGTAGTTATTCTTCTCCGTACTTGACCGAATCCTAAGAAATTTTTTGGGAATCATAAATTTTGTTGCGGCCGATGAATTGAATCATAGCGCCGAACTGCGAGTCCCCCTAGGCTCTCCTCAGCCTTGAGGGGGGAGGGAGCTGTTTAGCAACCGCGACTTTACCCCTTCCTTCTTCTACTACTACTTTACCGTTGAAAATCTTTGCATATAGTATATTTTAATCCAATTGTGGCCTTACCACCGATTTCATATGCCTATATTGCGCTTTATTTTTGTTTTTTCTCGACATGCTTTGTTTAAATGACGATTTCGTAAAAAATCTTGTACATAAAAAAGTAGTATTTTTTCGATATCTACACCATTACCATTAGCACTTTAAAAGAAAATATGAAATTTATTCAAGATACAGCTAAAATTCGATTTTTCAATATCTTTTAAAGTTCTTCTATATGGAAACATACTCATAGGATATAGATGAAAATAGATACGTCAGCTTCTTATAATGTGACAAGTAACCTTTATACATTTCAGCCAATTTCACTGCATCCTCGCTAAATTATTGCATAAACTTGATTACATACACACATACATCCGTACTCTAGTCTACTCTACTAATGGCCATGAATCCGATTGGGGATGCCGATGTGCCACTATACATCATGCATCCATACATATATCGACGCCCCGTACGAAAAAAAGCATAACTCAGGCCGATACGAAAACTAGCACCGCTCAAGACCTCTTACGAAGAGAAGCACAGCTCGTGACCCCTTTACGAAGACTAGCACAGCTCAAACTCTCTTACGAAGAGTAACACGACTCGCGGAGCTCCGACGAAAAGAAACACGACTCACGGAGCTCCGTCGAAAAGAAACACGACTCGCTGTACTCGGACGAATAGTAGCACGACTCGCGGAGCTCGGACGAAAAGAAACACGACTCGCTGCACTCGGACGAAAAGTAGCACGACTCGCGGAGCTCGGACGAAAAGAAACACGACTCGATGCACGCAGACGAAGAGTAGCACGACTCGCGGAACTCGGACGAAGAGTAGCACGACTCGCGGAGCTCAGACGGAAAGAAACACGACTTGATGCACTCGGACGAAGAGTAGCACGACTCACGGAGCTCGGGTAAAAAGAAGCCCAACTCGATGAGCTCTTACAAAAATACCACAACTTGGTAAATACTTACGAAGACTAGCACTACTCGCTGCGTTGTTATATTTAAAAGTATACCTTACGCATGGCAAAAATAAAAGAAATATATAATTGTTATTAGATTTTAATATTAATTATAAATTAATAATAAAATGAGAAGATACGTAATAAATTTTAAATATTGATCAATACATACAGAAACTTTCATATGATACTCTACAATTAAATTTTGCAATTATGAAATATTTCATCGTCTCATCTTTGAAACCATAATATAGATGAGTAAAACAATTGTTGATGGTAGTGGAGTTGTGTTTGCTTAGTATTGCAATCGATCTATTTGCAATAATCAAGAATTTGCAAAGACTACTGTAAAAACTGATGCCAATTCATTGGCACTTAACTTCCCGAAATTAAATAAATTGTTCTAATATAAAGGTCCTATAATAAAACTGATGAAATGTACTTAATATTAGTCAATTATTCTATTCATTCTACGTGAACAAAAATAAAAGTTAAATAAATCACGATGTCACAAGTGTATACAATATAAAAAATATTTAGTAAAATCAAAATTTTTTTTCTATTTCTTAACCAATTTTAATATTTTGGCGTTATTTTTTTTCCTTAAACATTTCTCTACTAGGTCAACTAAAGAAAATTTTAACATAATACATCTGTAATAAGTGAAAGTTAAGTATTTATAAGTAAGCGCATAAAATTTTAAAAACAATTGACTTTCTCTAATCATACATATATTATATTAAAATTTTCTTTCATTCATTTAATAGAGAAATGTTTAAGGAAAAAAATATTACCCAAATCATTAAAAATTATTAGAAAATAGAAAAAAATTGTGGTTTTACTAAATATTTTTCAATTTACAATATAATTATCCACTTGTGACGTCTAGATTTGTTTGAAACTTTTTTTTTTATTTAGATAAAATAGTGAATATGTACTATCAAAAAATGAGTTTTCAATATTTAAAATTTAGAGAGTGGACCATTATTAAGTACGTTTCATTAATTTTATCATAGGACCTTTATAAACTTTCATACGATTTTTTATTTTATGCCCTATATCTAGCGAAAGACTCTCCTTAATAATTCAAAAAGATATGCTTTTTTTAAATACTTGATTATACCTTTGATTTTACTATTGTAGAACCTTTTTAAAAAATTTTTTTTACGAATATTTTGTGAATAATAATAATAATAATGATAATAATGAAAACTAGCATCTCCCGTGATGCAAACGCTTCGCTTTTGCATAAAAAATTATTAAGTTACAACTCTTGTCTATGATCTTCTTGTGAGTTATTAATACAGTGTTGTGTATCCAGCTGAGTAAAAGTTTTAGCTCTTAATTTCTAATGCTATATGCATATAGTAATTTCATTTCAATTTTAATATTTTGTGATTTTTAGGTGCAGTGTAATTTTAATAAAAAGGACCGATAATTTGAATAAAAATGTTAAAATGTGAAAGGTGCTTAGATAGAGCAAGCTAGTTATCAACTACAACAAAATGGAATACGATGTGTATTAAAATTCGTTTCTAGGTGTCTGTTATGTGTTAAAAACATTGTAGGCATATAGTTGCAGTATAAAAAAGTTGTATGTTTTCGAGATCTACAACTTTCATATTTAACGTTTTTATGCGAAATGCTTAGGTTGCGGGTTAAACCCCAAAAAACGATTTTTAAGGCTACTTTGTGTATTAAAATTCGTTTTTAGGCGCCTGTCATGCATTAGAAAAATTTTAAGCATATAGTTGTACTGCAAAAAAGTTGTATTTTTTTAGATCTACAACTTTTATATGTAACTTTTTTGACGAAAATGATTAGTTTTTAAGTTATAGCCCAAAAACCGATTTTTCAGGCTAGTAGCTAGTAGGATATAGTTATCCATTTTGGCGTTTTTTAAAAGTGTCCGTATTCTATATAATATTATATGCATCAGATAGGGCTGGGAATAGGAACGTTTTCTTTCTATGATGAAAGAAGCCACCAAAAAGATTTGAGCTCGATTGGTCCAAATCTCGTTGAGATAATTGAGAGACATGATTACATACATACATTTATCTATAAATATACACTTCCGGGAGGGCCTTAAATGACCTCTAGAGTGATTAATTTTTTTTAATGTGATTTTAATGTGAATATTAGTTAATTTTTGGGGTATCACACTTTTGCGATGATGAAGATATAAGAGTCTCCCGATCCGCGGTCGTGCCTGATGATTTTAGGGGTATCATACTTTTTGCGATGATGAAATTATAAGGCCCTCCCGAACCGCGGTTGTACCTAAATACTGGACCGATAAAGTTTCGAATACTACAAGTAATGATAATAAATCAAGACTTCATGCTGTTATTGTTTAATTACTTTCATTTTTACTCGATTCTGTATCTTGTATCTTTTTAGCGTATTATTTTTTTAGCCTTTTTCTTTTTTCTACAAGTTTATAATTTTTCTATTTTTTGTCTTATAATTATTACATTTTATTTTAATCCGATTAAGAATGTATTACTCTATCAAATTAAAAAATTATTAAACATGATCTTCAACTTATTGAAAAATATAAACTACATAAAAAGTTATAATAGAAAATATTATGAATACGAATATATTCGTCTTTACGCGTATAAAAACGGTTTTGTTTAGAAAAATTAACACTTTTTTGTATACAATGTTTCATAGATTTTATTTCTATTTTGTCAATTAACCCAAGTTTAAAATTATAAGCACAGTTTATGCTCTGTAAGTGAAATCAAACAAGTTAAAAAGGAACGAGATTTGTTAATTATTTGAACAAAGTGTAGGAAATAGTATGATAATGAAATTTTTTCGAAAATATTCTTGGATACAATGATGCGTAAGTACTATTTTATTAATTTTTTAATAATAATATGAAATGACTAACACTGTTTTTAAATAAATAAAAAAAAATCAATCAATTAAAAAATAAGATATTGCAATATTATTGATTTTATCTCTGTCAATACTGTACTGCTATACCTTACTCCCTTATAAATTCATATAAATGACATTTTTTATTGTAACCCTCTAGCTATGGATGATGCCTCCCTTTTCAGTTTTAAAGTTACGGAAATGAGGTTTTTCGACCGTATAATTTTAAGTCTTGGATTTATGAAAAGGTATTGTGTGGAAAAGTTGAAGGTTTTTAAAATACCTATAAAATGAGCCCTGTTTAAATAAGATTTTATCAGACATTCAGTAATAAAAATTGAGAAAATTATATTTTTTAAATGTTTTTTACTTTATACGGACGGAAATTTCTGTTTAAATACTTAAAATTTTATAGATCCTTCATGCTCATGTCGGTTTTACAGACCTCCTATCAATGTTTTATCTTGAACCAGCATAGGCCATACATGGGCCTCCTTCTTCAGTGCAAATGTGCACTAAATTACATGAATTGTATATTAAATTTCATGCACATGAACATCATTTACGTTTTTGTTACGAGTGCATAAAAATTTTTTGTATCATGTAACTTAAAAGTATGTTAAATTTAATAACATTTTTCACAGTGTAATGTTATTAAGTTTATATAACTTTTTTTATCCTACCTGCACCGAAAGTATGCCATTACATGCATGTAAATCGCGCGCAAAGTAGATCTTTTCCGTTCTAGAACGGGAAAGTAAGTCCTCGGGTGGAAAAGTACGCTCTATGGTGGGAAAGTAGCACTTTGTGCGGAAAATATAGCTACTTCGCGCTCTCTTTTACATGCACTCTATAGCAAACTTCCGGTGCAGGTATTGGATAAAATATATCGTGTGCATCATGGATGGATAGAAGGCGATCCTGACGAGTGTGATTGCCACCTTCGCTTTGCTCGGGTGGTAACTTTCACACTCGTCAGTAATCGCCTTCTTTCGCCCTGGATACACAATATACAATTTTAACACTAATTTAATAAGTACAGTGTATTTAATTAATAACGGTATATTTTTCAAACAAATATATTTCAATATCTAAAGAAAATAATAATATACAAATCGATAATATACCTATACCGAAAGTACTCTGTTTTGTACACGTAAAGCGGGCGGAAAGCGTTTCTTTATCGCCTGAGGGCGCAATGTGGTAACTTTATCGTCCTCGAGCTGTAAAGTAACAACTTTCTATTCGGGTTGTATGCACGAAATAGTAAGCTTTCAGTGCAGATTTAGGACAAAAAAGATAGTGTGCACCATGGCCGGAAGATGATTAACGCTCGTGTTGGTTACAGTCTCTGCTCCGGAACCCTCGACATCCATCGGCTATGTCTGCAACGTACACTTGTTGCAATTACATTAATTTGCCTACTTTGCGTCGTTGATGTCTAATCTACTGCTATTTATATAGCAATGTAAAAAAATATACGTAAAATTAAAAAATGAATTGACTAATAATTCCTTGGGCTTGTATTCGTATACAAAATCGCCATTTCGAACATTATAGAATCAAGTGTTATTTAGCAGATAAGTTTTCTTAACACGTGCATCAAGAGACCCCTTTCCATACTTGCAAAACAAATGGAAAATTGGGCACGCGTATTTACGTCTCGCTCCTGAATTTCTTAGGTCTAGTGGATGACTCGTAATGCCTATTTTTCCATTCTTTTTGAATGTATGAAAAAGACCCTATTAACACACTTATTGAAGAAAAATACGAGTGTAACACGGGTGGAAAGGATTTTTTCGTGCTCAATCATCATTTGAACTTAGAAAAAGACACCCCCCCTAGTTGCACAATATGCTATTTTTTCTTCATCTTAAAATGCGTATTTATAAATTCGATAAATATTGTTAAATTTATGTCTATAGATTTCTGTTTAAAATATCCGTAAAAGGTGTTCTTCAATAACAGTTATGGGGTACTAAAACGTACTTGTAGTTCACTTTTTAATATCATATTTTTGCATAAGGGAGTGTTATATTAAACCTATTATTCCAAGTAGGTACTTTTTATTATATTTTATAATGAAGTGAAAAACATCAATATTTACTTAATTATTCTTCGTTTTTGTGGAAGAAATTTTTCTCCTTTAATCTGCATTGTATTTAAATGTCCCTTATGTCGTGTTTTGCGTGCCACTTAAAATGAATGTTGCCCGACTTTTCTGCAGTTACTTAGCCCTGGGAACAATTAACTATTTAAATATTAAAATAATCAGCAGTACAAAATAGTATATTGCGCATCAAGTGCGCAAAATGGGCTTATTTGCACACCATATTTTTTGTGACATATGTATGGATTTTTGCGGAAATGTCTCAAAAAGGACAAATAAGTAAGTAAATTAACATCAGGCTGAAAAGCTACGCTTTTGTCCGCAGTAAACAAGTAATTTCAATACAACACGCTCGCATGCAGTATCAAATTTACGATGAACGGCCATTAAAAAGGAAATTACTTAAAGTAATAAAAGCAGATTATAATGAAGATTTTATTCAGAAATATTTGTTTACATAATAACTTCATCCATAAAGTACGTAAGGCTATTCCCTCAAATTATTACCTCCCTCCCCTCTCAATGTAAGAAACTTTCTCTAATTTGCCTGTGTATTTAATATACACCGTAAAAATAATAAAGACCCAAACCCTTCTTGAAAGCCTTACGTAATTTTTGGACGGTTGTTAAAATGAGAAACAAAATTTCTATTGAACGTAGAAATGGATTAAAAATTTCAATTTAAATGAATCGAAAATTTGAATCGCGATTCAAAATCACGATTCAAATGAATCGAAAACTTGAATCGCGATTCAAAATTACGATTCAAATGAATAGAAAATTTGAATCACGATTCAAATTCTCGATTCAAGTGAATCAAAAATTATAGAATCGCGATTCACCTATGAATCGAAAATTGTGAATCGCGATTCACCTATGAATCGAAATTTGTGTATCGGGATTCCAAATCTCAATGCAAATGAATCGAAAATTATTGAATTGTGATTCACTTGTAAATCAAAGACTGTGAAACGCGATTCAAATGAATCGAGATAATGAATCGAACTGAAATGAATCGGATTCAAAATTTCAATTGAAATGAATCGGAAATGAATCGCGGCCACTCGATTCGCACAAACGTACAGCTCTGAATTTAACCCAGCAAGTAAATAGTTTCTTAAGTTCCTTTAATAAATTGTTGTTAACTTTACTAATTTATCGTGACCTGTAGAATAAAGATTTTGCGGTTCTACAATGGTAAAATTAAAGATAGCTCAAATATTTAAAAGTGATAATAGAGCACACCCTTTTGAGCTATTAATTAATAAAAGATATAAGTTTTAAAAATAATTTATTGGAACAATTAATTTCATACTAGGACAGTTTATTTAATTTGTCGAAGCTAAATTCCAGTGAATTGGCAGCAGATTTTTTTATTTTTGCCATTTATAAGGTGTATATTTATAAGAATGCAATAAATAGTGATAGTATTAGTAAGTACTTGTCGAGTTGTGCTATTAAATTTTTCGTAAAAGCGAAGTGAGTTGAGCGTCTTTTCGTCGGAGCTCCGCGAGTCGTGTTACTCTTCGTCCGAGTGCAGCGAGTTGTGTTTCTTTTCGACGGAGCATCCCGAGTCGTGCTACTCTTCGTCGGAGCATCGCGAGTCGTGCTACTCTTCGTCCGACTGCAGTGAGTTGTGTTTCTTTTCGTCCGAGCTTCGCGAGTCATGCTACTCTTCGTCCGAGTGCAGCGAGTCGTGTTTCTTTTCGTCGGAGCATCCCGAGTCGTGCTACTCTTCGTCGGAACATCGCGAGTTGTGCTACTCTTCGTCCGAGTGCAGTGAGTTGTGTTTCTTTTCGTCCGAGCTTCGCGAGTAATGCTACTCTTCGTCCGAGTGCAGCGAGTCGTGTTTCTTTTCGTCCGAGGTCCGTGAGTCGTGTTTCTTTTCGTCCGAGGACCGCGAGTCGTGCTAGTTTTCGTCAAAGATTTTGAGCTGTGTTAGTCTTCATCAGAAGTTTCGAGCTGTGCTAGTTTTCGTCTAGCCTCGTGAACATTGCTTTTCTTCGTACGTGGCGTCGATATCTGCGCGGATGCTTGAAATGTGTTCCTATAATTTTAAAACATGTTTTTATGCAATAATTTGCATTACGAATAATGCCATTACGAAAATATAAGGCTCTCCCTTGGAGCGGTCGTACCTAAAAAGTAGTAAAATTTGGTTGTTTCTTTTGATACACATTTGCAAATTTTTGTTTTTACGTTTTTTTTCTCCTGTAAGAAGTTTTACAATAGTTTCCTATTAAAACGTATTGAAAAAACATGTTATAGAAATTGGGTTGTTTCATTCTTTTCTCTTCGGCGGTATCGATGATTTCGATGGGGAACTTGAGTTGATTCACTAATCTGTTTGAATTTTGCAAAATGAACGAGTTTTACAAGAGCTACAGCTATCGAAAGTTTCTTTATGACGTTATGATTCATGCGATCTTAACGGCACCGCGTATGGACCATGATGTCACGAGGATTTTTGATGAGCTGTATCTTCTTTGATTTTGGTTGTATTGCAAAAATTCGAAAAGTTTACAAAGGTAGTATGTTATATTACAATCTATCAGAATATGATAAAAAAATCATAAAACAACTCAATTAAGGTGGCTCTATAGTGAAATCAAATTTTTCTACAGTTTTGATTTTTATGAATTAATAATTACATATCATATTTGTACTGATATCATGAAGATATACAAATTTTCTGTCATTTACCTATATCAGATTTAGAATTATCCTAGGAAATGTGTTAATTTTAATATAAATATGGTTACGAAGAAAGTCATCCTGGCGTACACCTAATTTTTGAATATGGATGATAGTTTAAGGATACGTTCTTTAAAGTATATACAAGAAAGGTGTGCATTTCTTTCTCTAAAATTTATTATTAAATTTTAAAAAATAAAACATTATTTATTTGTGATTTTGCTTAAAAGAACACTAGTTTTACAATAAATTTACATGAAATGGCTTTTAATAATGAAGTTGTTCTAAATAATTTCAAAAACAAAATATACACTTCTATTCTAAATACTTTGAAGAATATTCTCCTAAAATTTTAGCCGGATTCATTATATTTCGCCAGGATAAAATTAAACATTAAAAAACTAATTGTGAGAAAACAGTGTTTTTATCAAAATAGTGGTTTTATCGAATAAAATTACCATAATTTTAGAAAACTATTCATCATAAACATATTTTACATATCAATAACTCTTAAAACACATCTGACTATTATAATACAGTATTTAATCTCCCAAAATAAAGCAAAAAATTATTATATACTTCCTGAAAAACGTAAATTAATGCATAAAAGTTAAATATGACGTTAAATGACAAACAAATCTTTTCGTAAAGCGTTTGATTTTTATTGATATCGCAGATACACACCTCAACTTAAAACGCGTGTTACTCGAAATACGTATATGCGAAGCTTATTCTGATCTGTATAAACTGGCTCTATCTCTATAGGAACAATCAACGAACATCACAACCAAACGTCAGTATCTACAGTATTTTACACTATTTACAATAATTTATACCATGGCATATTACGCTTCCCTCAAAGAACATTCGTCAGAGGCTTATAGTATTTATGTAAATTTAGCCGATTGTATGTGCCTTTCACCCGATAATCGTCGTTCATGGGAACCAGCTGTTACGCATTCTCTCCCGAGCGATGGGATACTTTGTACGGGCCCTCGTAGATGTGAAAGAACTTACCGATTTGTCCTTGGGACGCATCCGAAAGATGCAGCACACGCAGCAGTACCTCATCACCTACTTTTATTTTAATTTTTTATACGGATTCTTGAGTTTTACATTTCGAGTCAAAATCTCTTTGCAAACTCTCATTCGCGCATCGTATTCGGAATTCGCGTGCGAGAGGGACTTCGCGTAATAGCGGAAATAATTCTAAAATTTTCTCTTTTGACATTTTATTATAGTGAAGAAAATATGGTGTATATCCTGTGCTTTTATAGATCGTGTGACTAATGCAGTTTATTACAAAATTAACATATTTTGCCCATTTTGTATGTTGGGAGGAGCAGTAAGTTCCAAATCCTACCTATTTCTCTCATGCTTCTCTCAACGGGGTTTAATTATGTGTGTCTTATGGACGAATATAGAACTCGAATTCCTACGGCTTCTAAGCGCGTTTTCCACACCAGAGATGTATTCTGCGTGCCATGGTCCGAAAGAATTCGTCCCGGGGTTTCGACGTTCACGAAGTAGTGTGTAGTTAACTTCGTCAAATAAACTTTTGTCGTAGCACGATTTATAGGATATAAGGTTATCAATTTACTGAAAACATCGTGTAAGACAAAGAAATACTGTACACCCCCTATTGAGCGCAGCAACGAACTAAAGAATTCAACCGTCACTAATTCATTAGATTTTGATGCCTTCAAAAATTGATACCCACCCTCTGTTTTATAATTCAAATATTTTACCCGTTGGCAAAACCGTAATATTTTGTGTACGCCTTTACGTCACGGCGCATTCCCCTCCAATAGAAAACACGTGAAAGATATTCAAACATTTTATAAACACCTGCATAACCGAACTGTTCATGTATGCATCTCAAGGTCATCAAAACAAGTGATAATAGTAACAACAATTTCCATAATATCTTTGACATAATATACGCCATTTTCTTCGCAAATCGATTGTGTATTGGATTTATTCTCTTTTAAACGTTTAATTTGTTCGTCATCCCGTTGATGCTCTTTTATTCTCTTCATCTCGCTCATAAGCTCCGGTTTTATGCTCAGATCATTTATCAGATTCATTGACGCGACTTCTTCAGCATAGGTGCGTCTAATTCGCGGTACTTCTTGTAAACAACTCCAAATTAAATAGTTACGATGGCCTTCAATCTGCTCCCCAGAAAAATTCCTGCTGAAGAAGTCTGCCACTATATTATCGGAGCCTTTCAATACCTTTACAATAACTAATTTTGAAATTATATTCTCGAAGACAAAGGATCCAGCGCATTAACCTAGCACTATTAAAAGGAGACGTCAATAGAAAAGTTAAATTTTGATGATCAGTGAGAGTATGAAACTGCGATCCAATTAGATAAAAGCGAAATTTTAATACCGCATATATTACCGTCAATAATTCTTTTTCTGTAACCGAATAGTTTGCCAAAGAAACGATACGCGGATTGTTTTCATCATCTATTTGGTATAAAATTCCACTGATACCAATATCGCTCGCATCAGTCTGGACACGAAATTCAACATTAGGTAGATAATTTTGTAAGGCTACACAGTCTGGGAAATTTTTTTTCATTTCATTGAACGATCTAGTGTCTTTTTCGATCCAGGCCTATGCTGCGTTACTTCCCAACAAATCGCGAAACGGGTCGAGAAAATTTGCGTGTCTTACCGCGAATCGTCGATAATACCCACAGACTCCCAAAAAGGACTGTAGTTGTTGTTTATTCTTTGGTTGTACAAAATCATGTATCGCCTATAATCTATCGGGGTCCGGTATTATGCCATTTCGCGTAAAGATAAAACCTAAGAATGGTACGAAGTTCCGAAAGAAACGCGATTTTTCGAGGCGCAAAGAGAGCCCGCGGTCAATTAATCGTTGATATAATCGATAGAGATGGTCTACATGGTCGAAAGTTTTCGAAGCTATCACTAAATCATCAACATACGCGCTTACGAACTCAGAAAACTCTGGCCCTAATGATTTATCTAACGCCTCTATAAAAGCGGCACCCAAATCTTTAACGCCAAACGCTACCACGTTAAATTCATAAACAAGCCCATTATATATAAAAGCCGTAAGTTTTTACGACACCTCACTAAGAAATATTTGCCAGAAAGCTTTAACAAAATCGGTGGTTGATAGATAGCCTATGCCATATTGTTTAAGCAATAATTCTTCAATTAGTTGTGGCAATTCATTTTTAGGAAGTACAATTTTATTCAAAAATCGAGTATCAAGGCACACTCGAACTTCCCCATTTTGTTATAACTATTATTAGGGGTTTACAATATTCGCTGTTTGATCTTCGAATTATGCCCATGTCTTCCATTTTTTTCATTTCTGTATCAATTTTCGATTTTAAATGCAAAGACACTGGGTACGATTATCGAACAAAACTTTTGCTATTAGTAATTCGAATTATATGTTCATAACCCCTCATACATCCAGACTTATTCGAAAAAACCTTCTTATGCTTTAGAAATAAATTTTGAACGATTTGCCTTTGCTTGGTATCCAAATGTTCAAGAGTATTCACGTATTCTTTAAATTTTGCTTCGACATCATATAATTTTCGCGCCTACAATAATATCGGTAGATAATCCCGGAACCACTAAATATGTGTATGATATATTGATTTTTCAATATTTTACCATTAAATATAATTTTTTACTAATACTGATCGTTTTACGGCTAACAGCAAAACTAACCGCGAAATTACTAACAGGCAATTCTTACGACTCGCGGTTCAATCGGAAAATCACTCTGACCGTTTTCGCCTTCTACATCCCAACATAAGTCTTGTATAAATTCCAACTGTTGAAGTGCGCGTATGTTATAAGTGTTATGCGAATTTACATTACGCCAAGAATGATTAGAACGATTGTCGTTATTGTTATTATTACGCGGTGTTGGTGGGTTACGCATATTAGGCGGTGGCTGCGATAAATCAGGCAAATCAAAGCGCGTATTTGTATTTGGATTGACGGGCTTACGCCAATTTTCACGAGTTATATAGATTCCGTATAGCAACATTGCGAGGGGATTGTGTAATTATTATAATTTTTAAAAGTATTCTTTCTTTGCACTATATTTAAATATTGCACCGAAGGTCTTAGAAGATCTTGCTGCGGTGCCCTTGACCGTAAAAATAATTACTATAATTTTCGATATGCAATGCATCTAGTCGTGCTAAGGCTTGCGAAATGAGGACAACATCAGAATACTTCATTGTTGATATAACATCACGCGCACGTTGAGGCAACTGTTTAATGATGGTATAATGTATTTCATAGCCATCTAACTGCGGCTTAATGTATTTCGCAGTACACACTTGCTCATTGAAATATTCTCATAATGAACGATTTGTCGATTTAAATTTATTACTGGCCCACTATGTCTTGAATTTGATGCGTGCTTTATCCGAATAAAATTCATTTGCAAATACATGCTTAAAATGATTGTAGTCGATGAATGGGTTAAATCAAAAACAAGTAATTTTTGGTCGTTTTTAATTTTTTTTTCTAATAAAATATTTTTCTACTCTTTCCAAAAACTGCATCGGATTACCTTTATCTCCATCGTATAAAGGCAAAACTATTGAAAGCTTGACGGTTTCAAATTGACTTAATATTCCGCTTACAAGATCAAAGTTAACGTTCGCACACTGATTGTTTATATTTCGCGAATGCCCATTTTCCTCGCGTAATTGATCTGTTCTAACACGAGTGTCAGCCGGAGACTTCGAACAATTCTACTCGGTATCGATGGCATTTGGTTTCTTACCAGACGGGCTGTTGTGCGGATTATCCCGAAGCTCTTTCTTTTGCTCTCTGAGTTGGGATATTGTGTCCTTCAAAGCCTGGTTTTCGTAGTTTACCGCTACTGACGCGGCGCTGATGCGCACTACTTGCTCCCTCAGCTCCTTCAACGCTTCTGTGTCGGCCATTTTTTCTATGACGATGTCTTTTCCCGTTCTCGGCAACCATGAGCCGATAAAAATGCAACTAGATTAGATTTGTACTATTAATATGATTTTAAATGACCAAACTGTCGTAAATCCTGCCCGATTTGTTGGGCGCCACTTGTGAAAAAAATGGAGTTTATTGCATAAAAATAATATAAATATTATATGTAAGAAAATTATGGTAACCACAGAATTATGAAAGTTTGATCATACAGATTATTCAGCGCCAATATACAAATAGTACGAATATATTAATACAATGCGTATTTAGCCTATTTATGTACACACAATTCACACATAACCATTCACACAAAATTTACACTCTATATTATTAATATGTATTTATTTACATTTAGATATAAACATATAGATCGGCTGGTTCAATAATCTATTGTTCGATTCGTGATATCGATCTAGACGTTTTGCGCCAACCAATAAAACAATTTAAACACTTTAAAAGTAGCGATCGCAAATCATAGAATATCTATAATATTTGGATAATTATGGTTACGTATTTGCGTCTGTCATATATGAATATCCAAACAGCACGTATCATTATAAATATCGTATCATAAGGCAAAATTACAAATATGGCAGTGAGTAATTAAAATAATCGTCTCGCAATGGCGAACAGTCAAAACAATCTTCTCCACATTAATTGTTTATGCTTTATTGAAGGGAACCTATAAATCTCCGTGACGCGATGCCGGCACTATTTGGTATGTAGTATGCAAGATACTTATCTATGGTTTTCCTTGCGCTCTGATGGACTTCGAGACTGCAAATTAAATGATGCTATAGGACCGGAGGCAACGTTCTGCGGCGTCGTATAAATGAACAGATTATCTCAGCATTGTCAGTCTAGACGACGAGTGTTCATTCAGCAGTCAAACGGGCAATCTCGACCACAAGTTTCAATATTTTCGCACCGGTCACAAAAACTATACACAATAGGATATTTTAACATTGCTCCTTAGTTTATCATTGTATTGTAATGAATTGTGACGACAAACCCATTCCGGGTTTTAAACACACGTGCTCGCAAAGGAGAGTTATAGTACAAATTTCACTACGCAGGAGCAGCCTGTTTCGTCGGTCTACTCGCCTCGTTCTGACTCTCGCCACATAAGCTTGCTTCTCGTCGTTTCTTGAGTGGTCACACGTAAAAATAATTACATTCGCACTTCACACACATATTCGTACACGCACGACTTTCGAACTACGCGACACGCGTATCTACGAATTTCATGGCGCTACATTTTAAAATTATTTATATTATACTATTGTATCGTTACAATTGTTACGTGGGGGAAAGAGGAGAAAGGGTGCTACTCGCGCTATTTGCACGTGCCACTTAAGCCACGCAATTCTTTGGTGGTTGGGGTGTACTGGGGAGAGAATGAGCAAAACGAGAGTTCGATTGCTGGTTCTTTTATTGGGCTGATGTCAGAGAGAGAATGTGTGCGCGTGATTGCCCTGCTCAAGTCGAACTGGCGCAGGACGCGCTTGCTGCGCGCGATGTAGCCGCCGCGCGAAGCGCGTACTGCCTCAGCGTTTTGACTTTCTCACGCCTCGCTATCTCGTGTCGTGTGTCCGCGAGCACGGACGCTGGAATATGTCCGTGACACGTTCGTGGATCGCCCGTCGGCGCCACGGCTACGCAAAATGTTTTCGTAGAAAACAGTTACGTGGAATCATATAAAAACACGTGATGATGAAAAGCTCGAAATTTCGAGGTTAAAATTTAAGTTAACAAATTTCTTGAATTTATTTATTTTAATAAATAAATTCAAGTGCATTTTGAATAAAATACAATTGGCTAAATTATTAAAATTAAAATTTAAATGATAAATTTGTTGAATCTATTTATTTTGAAAAATAAATTCAAATAAATTTCGAATAAAATACAACTTTCTAAATTATAAAAATAAACCTTGAGATTTCGAGTTTAAGTTTGAGATTTGGATAAAACAGGACTCTATAAATTTATCAAAGCCAGCTACAAGGTACTAGTCAGTACTAAACCTAAATTAAATTAAAATATATATTCAAAAGTTCTATGAGCCCATGTGAATCTACGTGTAATATGAAATTCATAGTTAAAAGGTAAGATGTTGAAAATTATAAAAATATTATAATTTATGTTGAAATGCTCAATAGAGCAAGACTTAGGCGCTAGTTAGAATCGTATTTAAATGTGCATACAAATGTGTTTGAGATTATACGTAGTTGAAAGTACAAAATTCTGACGTGAAAAACTGACAATTAAACTTGATGATAGTTTGTCAATTTGAAATTTACATTAAATTCTTAAACTTAATTATCGACGCGGGTGTTGTATGTATGCTGTTGTTTCAGTGTCTTCTTAAGGGGTCTATCCACTTTAGACGGGCAAAAAAAAGGCTATTTTCAAGAATTTTTTTTGTAGGTTTAAATTATAAATATTGATATATATGGTATTACATTCAATAAATACACTCTCGAAGTACATGTACAAATTTTTTTTAATTCAATTTAGTGAATATAGATGCATTAAAATGGTGGTTGAAAAAGAATCCCAAAAAGAGGAAAGTGTGCGCTGTTGATGATTTCTCTGGGATGGATGGTCTGAAACAAAAAAATGAAACGGCTTTATATTCAGTAGATGAATGGCTATAGCGCATATCATACGATTTTTTCAAAATTAACAAATTGGCGGACATTTTTTGAATAGTAAGAAAAAAACACTGTTTTTTTCACGTTTTTTCGCAAAAAGAAAAATATTTAAAATCAAAATTTAAAAAATCGTATGATATGCGCTATAGCTGTATTCATAAAGAATATGTGGTAAAATTTTGGTAAGGATCGGTTAAGTAGTTTCAGAGATTTTATCAACAAGCCTTCCAAGAATATTGTTTTGAGGAAAACGCGTTTAAAGTTTGTTTTAACGAAAAATCGTAAAAAAATCTCACCTGAGCTTAATCAGCGAAGCCTGTACCGTACATTATGCCTCCAGTTTCTTCATAATGCTCGTCTTTATCCAAAATAGCATGTCTGCACTTTGTTCTGGCATCGTTAGAGGCACCCATTACCTCTAAAATCTTCAGAACTGGCTGTAATCCTTCATTAAATATGCAAGAAGCTGTTTGGCAGGCGATTTCAACAATTTTTTTCCCGCTGAAGATGTGTTTAGGAGCCACTGACCACACACAGTTGTTGAACGACTCGTTATTATTCCGTGTTTCCACCCAGACATCTTTCAAGTAGTTCTTACTTCGTTAAATCTTCATATATAGGTTTTAAAACTTCTTGAACATCTTTAGCGAGAGCAGGAGGATGTTTAAATTTACGAACGGTATTATCCCTCACAGCTTTGTTATACTTGCACCAGGATTCAGAGCAGTAGGTATGCTGCGGGTTATTATCGATTGAAATTTTATGATAATATCCGGCCCAGATCTCCTTGCGCATATCTTCTAAGGAATTGCAGTGTATTCGAATTGCTAAACCGTAATTTGTAGAGAGTTTTTTCATTAATTTGATCGTTAGATCTTATGTTTTCATAACTGGAACTTTTTTTGCGACGGTTTTTCTCTTATTCACAACTTTTTAGGCTGTACTTTTTTTCACAGGTTTTTCTTTCTCTTCCTTCTTTGCAGCTTCCTTCTTTGCAGCTTTTCTTACCTGTGTAAGAATTTTTTTAGCTTCACTGGCACGCTTGAAAATTCTTCTTGCAACGTATAAAACGCATTCTAACTTTTTAATAAGAAACTCTTCACCATACGGTGATGTATCGAGCAGCATCTTGAAAGTTTTCGAGTCACCGTCTCCGATGTAATAACCGTAACGCACACCAAATTTTTCGACAGATTGACAAAACATTTCACATACACCGTCAACTTCCATTTTCCATGAACTACCTGAGTGGTTAGCGCTGCAGTTTTTCTTGTGTTCTTCGTACCACGCTGCATATTCAACTGTGTTCTCTGTTCCTTTTCTCTTGTCACATCCCTTGCAGTAACTTGATTTGATAACGACGTTCGCAATCTTTTTTCTGTGTTTGTAAATTAAAGATATAATGCCAATAAGAGGAGAAAATCCTCTTTTTTTTTGCCAGGAATAGTCACCTGAAACGGTTAAAACATCTTCAGGTTCTTCGTGCTCAACAATCAAGAGCTTCTCTTCTCTTACAGCCTTGAGCGTCACTATATCGAACATACTTTTCGCAGCAATGGAGATCGAATGAATTATTTTATAGTAAATAGAGGAGTTTATTCTATTACCGAGTTCCATAAGTCCGCAGAACATGTTGATATCACTCAACCCAATACCAATCAATCGCATTACATGTACTATACGACGATTGAACTCATAACCAATCGCAATTAGTGGACACGAATTTATGAACTGTTCTCCACACTCACGCGTAATACAAAGTTTAAACCCGAATCCTCGCTATCCATATTTGCTGAATGACACATCCTTATTGTACACTTTACATTTCAATAACTCTTGCAACGTAGAAAAAACCAGGAAGAAGTTAATAATACTTTACCCTGAAGTTTGATCTATATGATCGTCGAAACTCGTATCTTTCGACTTTTTCAGCTTCTCTGCAGATGCACTAACATAGCTTGTATTTGCCTCATGGGCATGTGGATACACTCCATGAAACTTTCGCTTTTTAGGGTTCGAACCTGGACGTCACCATGAGGAACTTTGTTGCTTAGTTTTCTTGTCCATTTTGGAAATCACGAGCACAGAGATGTTGACGGTTCAAAATTTTAGACTCGACTGATGAAGAGAGAACGTCGCGTGTAACGGTTCCATTCGAAGAAGAGGAGAAAGGGAAGAAAGGGATCATACAAAGGCATCATAGCAGCTGCTCAAGTGTACAAAGGCAGGTAGGTGGTACCGCTCCGAGCGCCTAAAAGTACACTTACACTGTTCCGATCTTTCTGAAATTTTTGTATAATATTTTCAGATATATGTACTTTTGAAAAATGCAATAAAAAAAAACGATTTTTTAAAAATTCTAAAGTGGGTCCTTTGTACCCCTTAAGTGTATACAAAGGACGTGTGTCTCGCTCTCTTATTACTAGATATACAATAAAATTATTCTAAAAGCGTGCTCACACTTGAAGTGAGGTATTATTGAACAGTTATAAAGTAAAAGTTATAAATCGAATGTGCACTGTAATATCAGTGTTATTTGTCATTATTTTGATACAATTTAAATGTCATTGTTGTGGTACAATTTAGAGGCTGTTTGCTATCTCAGGTGATTAAAACCTTTCCTCGCAGCTCTGCTGCAGCTTGATGTCGTCCGTCGGTGGGGTCAGCGGGGAGATTCTTCACGCTATTTCTGCAGCTTCATTGACGCGCTACCTACCACGGGGGGGGGGAGTTGCCGTACTCTCTCGCACCTCTGCTGTAACTAGACAGATAATAGCGCGTTCCGGGGCTCTACCGCTACCGTTATTGGTCGCTCGGTATAGCACAGCCTCGGCGTGTCTGCGGCTCGTTCGGGTGGGTGTAATCTCGCAATCTCGAACGTTTGCATCCGAATGGCACCTGGCTCCTGTCGGTCCACTGTACCTGAAACTTTTCTACATCGATTAAAGCAACGGAACCCCCGGGAAAGATACATACACATATTAACAGTGCTATCACGATAAAACCTATTGAACCACGTGCAGGTTGTCAAGCATCTTGCATTTACTTAAATTTTCAGCCGAAATTGGCATATACGCTTTTTTATCTGAGCTTATCGCAAAATAGTGCGACTCAGGCCCGTGTTCGTGTTATTTAAGGAGTCTTGCCTAATCGGAATTGCAGATGCCTTATACAAGACGAAGTCCTGCAATTTTAGTAAAGGTATAGATAAGTGGTATACCAATTGAAAGTTTGAAAAAAATATCGAGAGATCTGAAACTCTCACAATTTTCAAGATTGACGTGGGCTTATCAGTCACCGGAAATCGCGCGTCGATGACCGTGTCTTTTACCAGCGACGCAGAATTTTTGCATGCCACCAGCTCGGTGGCATGCAACGCGGATGTACAATGCCATGGGATGCAAACAAGACTACATCTGTAATGATTTCTGTTTCTAGTTTGTGTTGCAAAATGCCTTTATTTAGCATTTCTACGGCCAAGTTTATCATAATGACTTGCCTATTATAGTCTTGAGAAGTAGAGATATTTTTCACTAAAATTTCTAGATTCGACATCTTACTATCCGTAATGTCGAATCGCGGACTTGTTAATTCCGTTAGATTGGCCAGCAATGTGGCCGTTTGTCTGATGTCGTTTGAGACACTGTTAATTCAATTTTTTAATTTGATTTCCGAATTCTCGTCGAGCGTGCCGAATAAAAAGCGGCTAATCTTGCCAATGACCCGGAGTATCGATCTGCGACCGCGCGATCCCGCTGTTGCTTTACGTTCTGATACTAAATCTATAATTCTTCCTGTTTGTTTTAACGCGTCTTGTATTTGGTCAAATGCGTTATTTAAAATTTCCTTGTATCTACATCCGTTTAAAATGCTCGCGCACTGTTTCAACACCTACTTCCATATTTTGGTTAGTTTTTCCCTCGTTAGGAGTTACGGCGCCAAGTCTACCTTCTGTATTATCTTCCAGTCCGTTTAATTGCGCCATTTGACTGAGGGTGATATGCCGTAGTGCAATACTGTGTAAAAAATGCGTGCCCTAATCCGACAATAGGGCCATTGGAGGGCCGAAATAGCATATCAGCTTATCCGTGAATGCTCGCGCCACCTCCAGTGCCGTGGCATTCTTTACCGGGATAAGGACGCAAAATTTGGTTAAGCAGTCCTGGACCGTTAGTATATACTTAACACCTTCTGGAGAGTCCTTGAGAGGACCATAAAAATCTATGCTCATTTTTTGAAACGATCTGGAAGGCGTGTCCGTGATAACAATAGGCAACCGCGTTTTTACACGCACCAGCTTATTTGTTTGACAGGCTACACAGCCCAGGGCAAATTGCCGCACATCTGGCCGCATGTTGCGCCAGTAACAATCTGCTGCGATTTTACTGTATGTCTTATTTATTCCCCTATGCGCTCCTATGACCGCTTCATGATACTCCTTGAGTAATTTATATCGATCTTGTACTGGGGGAATCGGCAAATTGTTTAAGTCTAAAACGGCTGTTATGGATAGTTCCTCAAATACGATGTCAAATAGATCAACAAAAGATGCCCATTCTACTTGGCTTACCGGCACTGCTTGCCTTTTTTCTTTCCATGTCACTGCTCCATCCCGAGTCGAGACTTTGTGCTCCGTCTTTATTTAAGACGGACTCACGGTATACATAGGAAGTATAATGCCTGCCAAACAAATGCAAGTGAATATAGCTTTCTGACGTATTTACAATCGCGTGGCAGAAATCTATACCCCCTGTTTCCAATTCATGATGTACAGATATATTTTGCTGGAACTCTTGTGCAAAAATATATGCGAATTTACGTTTCCGTATTTTGTCTTGGATGATAGGATTTCCTTCACCGCAACAGTGTCGCCATACGTCGGGAAAGCCGGAGAATTCAACAAACGCTTGCACAGTTCTGTGCCCATCATATTGAGTTTCAGCATCTTAATAAGCGAAAAGAATAAGCAGTTTCCCGGCGGATCTGCGAAGATATCTGTGTCATGAACCAAGACTGCATGCTAGTCTGCGCACGACTTTTTTTCTTCATGCACAAGAAGGTTCCCTTTGTAAGACGACACAGAGGATTTTAAATCCTCTGTTTTTGTCTCTACCCGGTCAGCATTGCGGGGTACATAATCAAAGTGGTCAGAAACCCCTTAAGCATACGGGCCTTCACCAGAAAAAACATATTTATCCTGGCTATCCCCCTTAGTTAGATCAATCAAGGACCCGTTGAGATTACCAACGCCCCGTGCTGCACCTATTGTGGGGTACCGACATCCGAAACATGCTTCGATAACTCAAACATCGATATATTCATCGGCTCCTCACAATTTTTTCGAGGGCTTCTGACTGTCGATCAGACACGGCCGGTGACAGACTCCTCCTCTTGCCGAGAAGATGCTGCTGGCTCAGCACGCGGCGTTTCGGGTTGTTTGCCGCTAAAATCCCTGCGCACAATGTTATTGAAATCCGGGGCAGTGCCAGGTTCGGCCTCTGATCCCACAGATTAATATGCATGGTATTCCTACCCAAAACTTCGCGCTCGACAATATCCACTATTAAACGAGTGCGCAGTTGAGCTGCTAGATCCGGCAATGCCGATTTCTGAGGCGATGTAGACTCAGTACTACCATGCTGTACTTGCGTACACGGGAAGATAATCTCTCCCGGCTCGGGAGTGATTTTACTCGCCGCAGGTTGAATTGACGGCGGCGCCTCAAGTACCTTTGCGTGCAGCTCCAGCAAGGCATAGCCTGCTGGCTCGCATGACGTCAGGCTTGCTTCCGCATGCACTGGCGTCGGAGTCTCGGATGCCCGCTTCTGCAGCTGTGTCGATGCACTGCCCGTTATCTCATGCATGATAACGCTCGCCATAGAGCGTGCTGGCGTCAACACTTGAGCTGCTTGCGGTCTGCGCTTCGAAATGACTTCCAGCGGGGCTAAGTTTTGAATCTGCATCTCCTCGTCCTCCGACATGTATTCAAATTCCGGCATTTTTGCCCTGCTGCTTGCGTAACTCGGCTAACTCGGCAGCTGGCGTGCTAGTTATTTTCACGCCTTTTCTCAATCCTTTTTCTTGGCGTAAATGAGCCAATTTCTTATCTGTTTGTGCTCTGCTGACAATGGGGTCATTGAGACTATTGGTAGGTTTGATACCGTATGGCTGATGACGACTACATTTTTTCCCGGCGGTTCGCTTCCTCTTCTTTTTATTAGAGAGCCAAGGGTCATTTGTAATATTCTCCCCGACTGATTCTTCAGAGTCCGATATTACAACCGTCCTTTTCTGTTATTTACCGTCTTCTCCATTGATTATAAGTGAACTCTGTTGGTGTGTTTCTCTGTCTGTTTTTAATTTTTCTGCCTCAATCGATTCCTGCAGAATCTGTTGATTGCGAGATTTCTCTTCATTACTCAATTGAAACTTGCCATTGCCAATTTTGTTTAATTGTACATTCGACAACACGCACGCGAGATACGTGTCGTCCTTGTAGACAAGGAAATAAATGCCGTTGTCATTCATAAGCTGCGTAAGCCACCGTATGCTCACTCGCGCATCATCCTCGTAAACATCATATTTTGCTTGACACAAGAAAAAGTCATAGATTGCGTTGCGCACAGCTAGGAACTCATCTTTAGCGTAAAAAGGGTCCTCGCCAGAATGCCTCTTCTTGCGTGCATGTTCCTTTTCGGAGTTTTCGGAGTCCGTTTCGGATATTTTAATCTTTTCATCCCGATCGATGCCTTTCTTTCTGGTTACTCGAGTAATAAAAACTCTGGTCGGTTCGCTTCCTTTGAACGGCCTTGATGCATATGCGCATGCGGTATCTGAGCTGATAGTCCCCTGTGATAATACTACCCCGAGAGCAAAGTTCGAACTATAACACGTGAGAATAAATGGCTCAAATAGGTTAGGAGCACCTAAAACTGGCTTGCTGCAAAGTATCTGTTTCATATTCTCAAAACCCGTACGCTGCTCGTCATTCCACTCGAACTTGACTCCTTTGCGAAGCAGCTCGGACAATGGCAGTGCAATATCTGCAAATTTGGGTATGAATTTCCTGTAGTAGCCTACAAATCCGAGTCATTACTTCACTTTCTTGGCGTTAGTTGGCTCTGGGTACTTTTCCACAGCCTCGAGTTTCTTGGGGTTCGTGCGAATATTGCCTCCCCCACTCCCCACACCTTGATACTTCTTGGGCTCTATAGTCAGGTTCGTATTCATCAGCCTTTTAAATACTCGTCTGAATCGCACGCCGTGCTCCTCAAGATTTTTCGCAAAAATCATAAAGTCGTCGAGATATATCTCGTCTTCTTCGCCCTGCAGCCCGGCCATGGCCATCGACATGCATTTAGCGAAAATATTCGTCGCTTCTTTTAACCCCATGCTCATGCGGTCAAATTTCTAGTGCTGGACTGAGTTTTTTCCCACAGGAGCTGAAAATGCCGTGAAAGGCGCCGATGCAGGGTTCATGGGAATTTGGTGGAAGCCCTGTTTTAAATCTGCCACCGTAATAATGTTCGCGCGAGCCAGTCGCTCAATTATGTCGCTCGTAAATGGGAGCGGCCAGAAACTTCCAACAGTAATCTCATTTAATGCCCTGAAATCGGTGACTAATCGCCACCTTTTATTGACGTCTGCAACCGGTTTTTTTGGGACAATCCAGAGATTACTGCAATATGGCGACTTTGAGGGTTTTATAATACCCTGTTTTACAAGCTTCTGCAGAGGCTTATCAGTTGTCAATTTTATCTCGTGTTCAAACAGAATTGTCGCCGACAGTGGCTCTCCGTCAAGCCCGAATACACCCGCTAATTCAGTAATTAGTTCTTTAATATGCAGTACTTCTTCTGCATTGTAGCCTTCTATATCTAATAGGCTCATTATTTTAGCTACCCTCTTATCGCGTAAATCTGGATTTTCCTCGAGTAGTCGATTTTTTTGTGCGACATCCATGGGTTCGCTCATAACATCCTTTCCCGATAGTCGCATTATACTAACGTGCTCAATTGACTCCCTCTCATCGTTCTCATCGACGATAAATGTGCCCTTTGCCTCCATAGTTTCAAATTCAGTCAATTCTAATTGTTGGACCGATAACTTAACCACTTGCTCCCCAATATTAATGCATTCCTCGATAACACGCCCATCCTGATTTTCCGTGATAAAATTTCCAAATAGTAAAACTAGGCCCAGATTTTGCAGTTGGACCCAGTCAATTTTCGCATCCGCGTTGGTGCTATTCGCATACATTATACAGCGCGTCTTATCCGGTATTTCGAAGCATTCTTCTTGCGAGAAGGGAATAGCGACCATACTCAAAATTAAACTCTTACGAGCGGCGTCAACGCGCTCCCCGTATTTCTGAATATTGTCCCAACTGATCAGGCCCCCTGTAACAATAGGGAAGCTATCGGGGACAACGTGCATCTCACATAAAAGCCCAAACATCCGCTTCCGTGTCCCGCAATTTTAATACTAACTACTCGAGGAGGCACTTGCTCGCCTAGATTCAGCGAGTCGAATTGGCCGACGCCTGCGGACTGCGCCGAGCCACTTACGAGTTTAAAGGCTCATTACGCGCCTGTTCTGACTGCGTCTGAGGGGCGTTGTCCTGCCTCGCGTCGCGATTTCTATAGACATAATTACCATTGTTACCACGCTGATCGTGTTTCTGATTCCCCTGATTACTGCGGGAATTGTTATTATTATCGTAATTATTATTATTACGGCCTCGATTGTTGCCAAAATTATTGTTGTTACTGTGACCCTTATAATTGCCCTTGTTGTTTTTATTAGAGCGATAATTATTATCCTGTCTATTATTGAAATTGTTTTGATCGCCCTCCTCCGGTATAATTCGTCCTATTTTTAAGTCGGCCTCTAATTGAAAACAGTATCTATGTATATGGCCCCTCCGTTTACAATAGTCACATGTTTTCGTCAGAAAATTATTTTTCTTACAAAACTGTTCAGTATGTCTGTTATCTCCGCAGTAATTTCACGGGGCCGCATGGCACTTGCGCTCGCCTGCATATAACTTTGCTCCTGCCGAGGAGGGTAATTCATGAGCGGCTGGCTCGGTGTACTCTGTGACGCTGGAAAATGTAACTGCGCGGGAGAGAAGGGAGGCTGCACTGCTAAATAGCCGCATGCGAGACGAGTGCTCTGCTTACATTCAAAATTTACAGCAACTCTGATTGCCTCGTAGAGGTCGCGTGGGAGCTCGCTGCGCACCTGATGATCTAATGGGTGAGTCAATCCAAACATAAAATATTGGAACGCGTCCGAGTTGGCCCCCCTCTTGCGAGTGTCCCTATCGATATCGTGAATATCCGTGGCTAAATCATAAATGGTCAAAAGCTGATTTAAAAGTTTCTGCGCTTGCAACCAATAGTCGCTCGCCTCATTACCCTCGCCACGTAGCCGTCGGCTGCCCTGCCTGTCAATTTACTCGCAAGCGATAATAAGATAATTTTTTCCTGCTGTGAGCCAAACATTTCCTTGACCTCGCGCACCGCAATGCAAAACAAATTTAGCCTATTGGGATTTCCGTCAAATTGAGGGATTAGGTTTAACGCTTGCGAAAAAGATAAGCATTGACCACGCGCATTTGATCTGTTACTGCCTAACATACTCGAATTCGGGGCTACAATTTGCGAGTCCGGCACCGAGAAGTTATTAAACGCGAGCGCGTGCGTATCGGGTTTCTGTACTTCAACATTAACTACGGGAGAGCTCTGTGGCGTGTATACTTGACGCGTGACCCTGTCGTCCCAAGTTATGTGTGGCGTGTTCGATTGTGATTCATGTGGGGTTTGTGATGCTCTCATTAATCTATTTAGCTATGCTTGTGCTGGGGTGACGGGAGTTTGCGTGGCCGTAGTCGCGTTTTCTATTCTACCTAGATCTGCGTCGAGACTGTGCATGCTTCTTCAGCCTGCTGCTATGACATACCAAGATCAAATTGGTATTGCTTGTCTCTTTCTAAGAAGTCAATGAAGGGCGTCGATTCGGCTTGCGTCGATCGCGATGAGATTAGCAGGGGGGATCGTGTCAAGCTGTCTATACTTACTGTAGGGACATTATTAGCCGCATAATTTGTTTCCGGGGCCGGGTTAAGAGAAAATGCCTGTGCTGCTTCGTACCAATCGTTTGAAATTACTGTAGGGGCCGTGAGTACGTTGGGGGAACTGAGTAGATCATTGGCAGTATTAGCGGTGTTTTCCACGCGCGCATCGTGGCCGCCGGCCACCGCGTCTGTATCTCGCGTTTTTGTACGATTCTATATCCGCTGGTGCGCTATACCGCTGCGACGGCTGTTTTTCAAATGTATGCGTATAAAATTAGCGCGCTCATCCGAGGTTAGATGCGCAAAGACATTTTGTAATAGAGGGTCAGATACCTCTAACAAGCTTGTATCATCGTGCAAGCTCGAATTGCTCGCGTGAAGTTGACGCTTGATTTTGTCACTGCTTAAACTGAATAAATTTCTCAACGACATTTTGGTATAAAGGCTAAAATTTAAAATTTATAACCGGCGATATACGAGGGTAGTTCAGTAAGTCTTTAGAATGACCAACAGATGGCGCGCGAATCGCTCCAAATCATCTGTTTTCAGTCAGCACCACTCCCGACTAGATATATGGTGCAGTCACAGTCCACATCTTCTGAGTTTACGTGTTTTTATAACCAATTGAAAAAAAAAAAAAATTGCTTGTTAAGAAAAATGGAAAAAAACGAGTTCAGAGCGGTAATTAAACATTTTCATTTAAAGGGTTTAACTCCATATCAGATAAAAAATGAATTGGACTCAGTTCATGGCACATCTGCCCCTGCCTTAGCAACGGTTTATAACTGGGTAAATGAATTTAAGCGTGGTCGTACATCAATAAGTGACGAACCACGTTCAGGAAGGCCCGTAGAAGCAACTACTCCCGAAATCATCAATAAAATCCACGATATGGTGTTGAAGGATAGAAGATTAAAAGTGCGTGAGTTAGCTGAGGCCAGAAGGATATCTATAGGTGCAGTGGTTTCAATTCTACATGAAAAATTAGGCATGAAAAAGCTATCGGCAAGATGGGTGCCGCGTTTGCTCTCAGCTGAGAATAAACGCAATAGAGTGGTCGCCTCTGAGGCTCTTTTGGCGCGCATAAGTCGGAATCCTGAGGAATTTTTTCGTCGATTTGTGACTGTGGATGAAACATGGATACACCACTACACTCCTGAGACAAAGGAACAATCCAAACAGTGGATTTCCACAGGCGAACCAGCTCCAAAGAAGGCAAAGACCGTAAAGTCAGCTGGTAAGGTTATGGCTACAGTTTTTTGGGATGCACGTGGAATTATACTTATTGACTACTTGGAAAAGGGTAAAACAATTACTGGGAGTATTATGCATCATTATTAGAGCAGCTGAAAGAAGAAATTAAAAAAAACGACCAAATTTGGCGAGAAAAAAAATTCTCTTTCATCACGACAACGCCCGAGTTCACACATGCTTCGTTTCAATGGCTAAAATTGAAGAACTAAAATTCGAATTGGTCGAACACCCACCGTATTCACCAGATTTAGCCCCCAGTGACTTTTTCTTATTTCCAAACTTGAAAAAATGGCTCGGTGAACAGAGATTTACGGACAACGAAGACGTCATTGCCTCTGTAAGTGCTTATTTTGAGGAACTTCCGAAAACGCACTTTTCTGAAGGATTAAAAAAACTTAAAAAGCGATTGACCAAGTGTATAGAGCTCCAAGGAGATTATGTTGAAAAATAAAAAAAAATTTACCCAAAAAAAATTGTTTTTATACTTTATTCTAAAGACTTATTGAACTACCCTCGTATCAATTGATGTAATAAAAACAAGAATTTAGCAACAACAAAAAAAAATGATTTGATACTTCCGATTAGTAGAAAATGATTACCACAAAGCAATTAAACTTTTATCCTTGACTTATGAAAATTTAAAAAATTGAGACGCACAATGCGTTATCTGCCGCACCGATAATATTGTGTGTATGCAAGTTTCCGGGCGCGATTTACCACTGGGAGGACAAAAATTTATTATTAAACAACGACTTACAGGAGAAGAGTTCCAAAAATGACGACGAGAGAACACGCAGCCATCTTCTTCGTGAAACTCGAAAAGTACGGCGACCGGTCCTTGAACTTCCTTCCTGTCGAAAATCGAAAGGTCTCAGCGTGCCCCTTGCTTCCTGCCTCAGCGTGTCAGCAAAGTGGGTCTCTTGTTCTTTCGCCTCTGCGCCACAGCCGATAGGGCTTTTCGAAAAAATTTCTCGGCTGCCGAAATGCCGTTTCTTTAATTATATACGAGCTAACTCACCACGTCCTCTCTTTTTAACTTAATCACTTAAAGTCACTGAGTCGATGTCCAAAGTACACCCGTGTGCCACACACGCGAACACACGTGGGATGTCAGATGTTACGTGGGAGAAAGAGGAGAAAGGGTGCTACTCGCGCTGTTTGCACGTGCCACTGAAGGCGTGTGATACTTTGGTAGTTGGGGTGTACTGGAGAGAGAGAGAGCAAAACGAAAGTTCGGTTGATGGTTCATTTATTGGGCTGATGTGAGAGAGAGAATGTGTGCGCGCGATTGCCCTGCTCAAGCCGAACTGGTACAGGACGCGCTTGCTGCGCGCGAGGAAGCCGCCGCGCGAAGCGCGTACTGCCTCAGCGTTTTGGCTTTCTCACGCCTCGCTATCTCGTGGATACAGGTCACCTGTGTCCGCGAGCACGGACGCTGGAATACGTCCGTGACACAATATAAACTTAAATTACATTTTCCATATTGTAATTCTGCAACTTTTTCTACTTTTTGTAACTATTTATAAATTTGTGTAACTACTTGGCATTTTTTGATAATTCTTTGTGTCATTGTATAAATTCAATCGAAAAGTTGCACGAAAACTACAAAAACTTACGAAAACTTGCAAATAATTACTAAAAGTTACAAAAAATTACAAACATTTACAAAAAGTTACAAATAGGAAATTAGTTTACACTGTGAAATTGATTATAATAATATAACTGAAATAAAAATCTTTTTAAACATTCAAGCTAACCATATTAATAGTTATTCTGCCGATTGATACAATCACCTCTGTCAAAATTGCATGTGCTTTGTTTACAAACACACCGCAGACCCCCGTCGTCGATTATCATTATATGGGAGGACAAATATGACGGCGTTAAAAAAAGAAAAAAAATATTTATACATTGATGGTCGTAATCAGTGTACAACTAATATACTGTTTAGAACTTAATACAATAACTCGCCGTTGCATTCATGATCATCATAATCGAGATCTGAATATAAATATTCCCATTCTCAGATTAAAAATTACTTTGTGTGAAAAGTTTTAAATGAATTATTATCAAAGATCAGAATTAAACTTTTGTTAAAACGTTGTCAATGTTCATCGAGAACTTAGAAAACTAGAATAAGTCTTGTATAAAATGATCGTAAACAATATATTTTTAGTAAATTTGAGTCTTTTGATAACAGTCAAAGGTCAAAATTCTGACCGCTCCCTATTGTTCTTAGCTTAAAAACAATCAAAAACTGTATATGTATATTTCAATCTAGATTCTAAAAAAAATAATAATGTTTATATTGCACTATTATGGAATGTTTAATATTGTTGACACTGTCAAGAAAAGCATCATAGCTGCAGATCACCAATTTTTATGAAGCTATAGGTATTTTTTGGTACCTAAATATGATGCTCAGTCCCAGTTTGATGGCATAAACTACTGTGCAGAAGATACAGTGTGTCTCATTATTATATTGCTAGTATACCTACCTTTGTACATATAATATTTTTAATATTGCATATACATATAAGCAATGCTAATGTTATTAGTTGTATCTCGGGTTCTGGAGAATATGAGATTAAACTACGGATTATGGGTTTCATTATTAGGTACCAAAGAACATTTCCGAAAGTTTAATAAAAAGCTACGACTCAAAAGTATAATCTTCTCCTTGTGAGATTATTCAGAATTAATTCCAGTTTGTTGAATTATTGATTTATATGTAAACAACATTTTAAGATTAATTTTAATTCAGTGATGTGATAATAGTCAATGCAGGTAATTATTTTCGTACATTAACATAATGTACAGTTTTCTTGTTCTACAATCGTTTTTGAATCTTTATTTTAATAAAAAGTCAAGCTAACCATATTGATGGTATTCGAACCTCATCATGTTCATACCCTCGAGGCGAAAATTGTCTGGAATGTAATAACACAATAACTTGTCATTGTATTCATAATTCATAATAATCCAGCTGTGAATATTAATATTGTTAGTTTCCATCATATTATGTAATAATTTATAGTTAGTAAGTTACAATCCATTATGATTATTGATATGACATATAACCGAATTAAATTCAGAACATTTTTAAGTAAAACGATATTTTAAGTTAATTTTAGTCGTTTCATAAAATTAGACAAATTTTATTTCTAAAAAAAGCTAATAATATTTACATTGAATAATTTCCTGTCATTTAAATATTATCATAGTGAAATATTATCTTGAACTTAAAACAGAATTTAAATAATCCATTCTATAAATTATACGTATATCTGAATTTATATTAAAATATTTATATTTATCAATAATTTATTAAACAGGAATTAATCCTTCGATAAAGTTTAGCGGTAACAATATTTTAAGTAAACCCTTTAAATAATAGTAGTTAACCTTCTCACATATCTTATACTTTTAACATATTCATACTTTTTAATTACACATTTTTATGCACATATTACTGTTTATTGTTCACTACAGTTCCTATTATCAGAATAATTTATTCACACTTTTAATTACGCAGTTATTTTTTTATGCACACATCACTGTTTATTGTTCACTTCAGTTTTTATTATTAGAATCACTCCCAATTTCCTAATAATAATAAAAATCAAAATAGACCGAGATTATATGTATACCTTCATTATATATAACTATGTTTTTGTCCGCTTGCTACACTTCAACTTTCGATCCTTCTGTTTCTCTCCGAACAACGTTTTTACATATTTTTTAATTTGATTTTACCAAAAATAAAATCACAAAAAAAGTGGTTACCGCTGGAGTTTTAAACTAATTTTCGCCTTAATCTCAATAGAGCCCCAGCTGTAGTAGAAGTTACCTCTATATATATAGTCATACATATGTGTGTCATCACGCAAGACGGGAAAAGATGAGCGAGGGAGAGAGAGGTAACTATATATATATATATATATATATATATGATTCAGTCTATCACGTAAAAAAGTTTCCGTTAAAAAAAGTTTCATCTAATGACGATGTAAAGCATTGAATATTTGCTCAAATTTTTTCTTTTCGTTTTATTCTCCGCAATTCCGTTTTCTTTTCTCTGAGATGCATATATATATATATATATATATATATATCCTAATAGTAATTGCCGTGGCCTATCGCCATCGAACAATGTTCAAAATGTAGCATAGTTATCTTAGTTTTGTATTTAAGATGTTCAAATGCACCGTTTTTAAGAATTCCATCCGTTTATCAGACCATAATAATATATCCCTAGTAACAAATGCATCGCAATTTCGCCGCAATTCTGCTGCAATCGTGCGTGCAATCACAAAAATTACAGCAGCCGACGTGCGGTCTGCTTCACAATTCGACTTGGTATCTGCTGCACGACGATTGCGGCAGACGAGTGCGGCAGGATTGCAGCAGAAGTGCAGCCAACAAGTGCGACTAAGGGGGATGAAATAATGCACTCGCGAGTGCAGCAGATTTGCACCCGAATTCCGTACGACGATTGTGGCAGACGAGTGCGGCAGGATTGCACCAAACGTGCAGACGACAAGTGCGACTAAGGGGGATGAAATAATGCACTCGCGAGTACAGCAGAATAGCACCCGAATTGCGGACGACGATTTCGGTAGGATTGCAGCAGACGTGCAGCCGACAAGTGCAACTAAGGAAGGTGAAATAATGCAGTCGGGAGTGCAGCAGAATTGTACCCTAATTGTGTACGATGATTGCAGCAGACGAGTACGGCAGGATTGCAGCGGACGTGCAGCCGACAAGTGCTACTAAGGAGGATGAAATAATGTACTCGCAAGTGTAGCAGAATTACACACGAATTCTGTACGACGGTTGCGACAGACGAGTGCAGCAGGATTGCAGCAGACGTGCAGTCCACAGAGCCGGTGAAAGCAAAGCGTATAGGACATACGTCGCCGCCGCAAGGCCGCGAGTGCATCAGTTTTGCGTTCACTCGACTAGTTTGGCGTGGTAAATACTATAAGAGACCGCGCACAAACCGTCCGGGAGATGCAACTCTTTGGAGCTCTTTTTTTCGTTACCATTCTCGATGTTCTGAGGATTTTCGCTACGAGGTGTGTGATCGTTTTTGAAGTATATCTTAACGCACTCGCAAATGCGTTACATCATCCCCCTTAATCACAATTGTCAGCTGCACGTCTTCTGCAATCCTGCCGCACTCGTCTGTCGCAATCGTCATACGCAATTCGAGTGTAATCCTGCTGCACTCGCGAGTGCATTATTTCATCGTCCTTAATCCCACTTGTCGGTTGCACGACTGCTGCAATCCTGCCACACTGGTCTGCCGCAATCGTCGTACGCAATCCGGGTGCAATTCTGCTGCATTCGCGAGTACGTTATTTCATCCTCCGTAGTCGCACTTGTCGGCTGCACGTCTTCTGCAATCCTGTCGTACGTAATTCGGGTGCAATTCTGCTGCACTCGCGAGTGCATTATTTCATCCCCCTTAGTTGCACTTGTTGGCTGCACTTCTGCTGCAATCCTGCCGCACTCGTTATGTGTTACCAGGGATCCTTTGTACTCTGCGAATTGGCGACACTTAAAATACCTTTTCTTTTGACAATCACCCATATGTGCACCTATATTCGTCCTTCGTCAGAAATACTTACTTGCAGATTCCTATTTTACCAGCTCCACATTTTTATAATTTTTTTCATGCTGTGCGGGCTATTTCACAAACTATATTCGCTTTCAGTAAAACATTATCAAATGTAATATATATTGATATATTCGTTATAGAAAAACAAATTAATATATATTAGTAATTAATTTAATTGAACTATATCTGACATTTTCTGTTTGTTCAGTATTAACTCTTTTATAAAATATAACACCAAAAATATAATAATATTTTGAATATCCTTTTAACTATATCGAAATAAAACCATTATAATTAAGAAATTATTATTCAATGTTTTTAAATTATTTTGTTTTTTTATTTATATATTATTAAATATTGCTTAAATATATATGGAATATTTCCAGACGTGGTTCTTCGATCTTTTTGGACTATAAATATTTCTAAAACATTTCTACAAAATTAACTGGGAATATGAAAGGAACAGTTCATGAAGTATTCTGGTAATATTTCAGAAATATTTCTCAGAAAACTACATACATTTTTGAAACATTATATTAAATATTGCAGATCAAATATTTCTTGAATATTTCCAACCATGTTTTGTGACCTTTTTTGAGCTATACAAGGAATATTTCTTGAAATATTGCTGTAATGTTTTAAAAATATTACAAACAATATTTTTTTGAATGATTTTAAAAATATTTCCTGCAATATCCCGTGAAAGATTACGGGAAGATTTCATTAAGCTTTTGTAAAAGATTACATTTCGGTTTAAAAAATCGTATTTTATTAATAACTCTGAAAATAATATATATCTCGAGCTAGAAATTGATACAGAACCTATTAATATCGTCCTACATAAGTCTTTAAAATTTTAGCTCATAAAGAAAGATTTCGAATGAAATGTTTCGTAAATAGTCCCGCAATATTAATTATATTATTTCAAATTATTGATACGAAATATTTCATTGCAATATTGAGGAAATCTTACAACTATATTTGAGGAAATATTCGTAGACACCCATTATGTAATCTTTCTCAAGGACTTAAAGAAATCGTCCGGTAATCTTTCATGGAATATGGCAGAAAATATTTTTAAATTATTTCAAAAAAATTTTGTTTGTAATAATTTTAAAACATCACAGCAATATTTCAAGAAATATTAATTGTATAGTTTTAAAAAGGTCACAGAACATATCTGGAAATATTCCAAAAATATTTCAGCAATATTTTATAAAATATTTCTATGAAATCGTTTTGAAAGATATTATCTAAATATTTCTTCAAAATAAATATATGTAGCTGACTGAGAAATATTTTCGAAATATTATTCATATAGTTCAAAAAAGATAGAAGAACCACGTCTAAAAATATTCCAGAAATATTTAAGCAACATTTAATAATATAAATAAAAAAACAAAACAAATTAAATAAAGTTAATAATAATTTCTAAATTGAAATGGTTTTATACGGATATAGGTTAAATCCACAGGGCATGGAAGGTTTCTGCAAGGTTTCTGCAAGATTTCAGTGAAAGTTTCCAACCTTGCAGCAACCTTTTAATAAAAGGTTGCAGTAACGCTTTTTTGTTCGCGACAACTTTCCTTGCGAAAGGTTTCAGGAAATGTTTCCAAAAGGTTTTTCTGAATGTTTTGAAAAATATTTCGTGCAAGCTTGCAGCAAAGTTTTCCCAAAGCGTTCAGTAATCTTTTACTGAAAGGTTTCTGCAATGTTCTTCATAGAGGTCCCACAATATTTCCTGCAAGCTTATCACCGAGTTATCCAAAACTTTTCAGAAACCTTTCGCTAAAAGGTTGTTGTAACGCTTTTCTGTCCGCGACAACTTTCCTTGCGAAAGGTTTCAGGAAATGTTTCCAAAAGGTTTTTCTGAAAGTTTTGAAAAATATTTAATGCAAGCTTGTAGCAAAGTTTTTCCAAAGCGTTCAGTAATTTTTTACTGAAAGCTTTCTGCAATGTTCATCATAGAGGTCTGTTGCATCCTGTTACCTATCGTCGGCAAGCTACAACACCACGAACAACACGCACTACACCGCAGCATTAGACATTACCACATACAGCGTTACCATGCTCACAGATACCATCTGCCGCTAAACACGCACCCTACTATGCCAACCAACAGGAACACACCGGTTAACCAGACAACTGATCGACCACTTACGCACTCCATCAAGTCGGCCAGATCACTGCGACCATCGGCGCTAATACACAGCACGGGGGAACAACGAATCTCTCCACGCATGCTGATGGAAAAACATTACAGGACCAACTGCCGCAAAAAGGACAATGGAAGCAGTCAACCCAAAAATACGTTTTCCCGGAAAAGAAATAAAACTCCACTCCCTCCGTACACACAGCACTAGTTTCCTCCGCCTCCATGTGCATCCCCTAACCCAAGCCTACACGAATATCAATATACACATTTGAGAAGCAATCTCACTTAGACCGCCCTCCACAAATATCATCCCCTAACCACTCCCTCAGAACCTTTTAGAAGCTTCCTTGTCGCGTCATCCAGCCCAGAAATCAGCCTATATAAGCTGACCAGGCAACCAAGCGGGCATCTGTCCTGATCAAGTCTCCTCCAGAGGACGAACCTCTGCCCGGCAACACCGAGCTGTAAAGTAGACAAAAGAGTATCGCAATTGTATTCATAACTCAGATTGAGATTTGTATTCTGTAAAATAAGAATTTAATCCAAGAAATAAAAGTTTCAACACATTAAACGACTTATTATTGGCGACGTCATTTAAAGTTCCCGCAACGACCTAATTCCACTTGACTCCAGTCAGCACGAGAGGGTCAAGCGGAGGAAGCATCACACGGAGCCAAGCGCCACCGCCCGCTGACCGAGGGTTAACTGTACGGGTACCGTCATAAAGGTAAGCCTCGAGTACGCTTGTTCGCCGCCCTCCGCAGGTAGAGTGGTCCTGGTCGACAAGTACCTGAAATTGGGCTCATTTACCGTTTATTTAAAGCGCTATACGGCAACCCGGACGTAACAGGTCCCACAATATTTCCTACAAGCTTATCACCGAGATATCCAAAACATTTCAGAAACGTTTCGCAAAAAGGTTGCTGTAACGCTTTTCTGTCCGCGACAACTTTCCTTGCGAAAGGTTTCAGGGAAGGTTTCCAAAACGTTTTTCTGAAAATTTGGAAGAACATTTCATGCAAACGTGTAGAAAAGTCTTTTGGAAGTTTTAAGTAATCTTTGACTGAAAGGTTTCCGCTATGTTTCTAATAACCTTCATACAATATTTCGTGCAAGCTTATCACCGAGTTTTCTAAAAACCTTTGAAAAAACTTTCGCTAAAAGGTTACAGTAACGTTTTTATGTCCGTTAAAAATTTACTTACAAAAGGTTTCTAAAATATATTTTTAAACCTTTCAAAAACCTTTCACTGGATGGTTTCTGGAATGTTTTAGTAACGTTTCCGTAATATTTCCTGCAAGCTTACGTAACAGTTTTCTGAAACCTTTCTGAACGCTTTGATTCGAAGGTTTCTGTCACGTTTTTAGTAACGTTTCCGCAATATTTCCTGCAAGCTTACATAACAGTTTTCTGAAACCTTTCTGAAAGCTTTGATTGGAAGGCTTCTGCCACTTTTTAGTAACGTTTCCGCAATATTTCCTGCAAGCTTACGTAACAGTTTTCTGAAAGCTTTGATTGCAAGGTTTCTGCCACGTTTTTAGTAACGTTTCCACAATATTTCCTGCAAACTTAGTGCGGAGTTTTCTTCAAGCTTACAGAGATCTTTAATTACACAGGCCGACAAAATTTTCCTGAACCAATAACCCAGAGACCAGACCATACTTTTCCGAAGGTTTTTGGCACGCTGAATCCAAATCCGGCCTCAGAATTGCTCTATCACCTCAGGTTTTCGAGATATCCTAACCTAAAAGTGCAAAAATCACCGTTTTTGGCTGTTTTTGAGGTTATGTTATGCCGCTAACTGATTTTTTAATACAAAACGATCAGCGGCATCTGAAAGTACTAGTCTTGCCCTTCAAAATTCATTTTTGCTTGTTTCGATTCGACTTTTCCTTCTCGAGATATATCGCTTTCAATCTGTAATGTATCAGTGTTTCTTATCTACTAGACATCCTATCCCATAGTTCCGTTTATACTCGGATAAACAAACTCTTCCTGATATTGCTGTCAAACCGCTTGCAAATGCATACCTGGTAGTTTTTGGGGTCACTGATCACAAATCTGGAGTCAGAATCTCCGAATTCAAAATGGCGGATCCAATATGGCGGCTATGATTACCAAGATCCGTAGTAAGTCACAAAAAATCCCGGAAAAGCTCTGGAGATCGGTTACTCGGGGGTTTTCAGGGTCGCTGATCTCAAATCTGGAGACAGAATTTCCGAATTCAAAATGCCGGATCCAAAATGGCGGTTATGATTACCACGATCCATAGTAAGTCACCAAAAACACTGGAAAAGCTCTGGAGATCGGTTACGCGGGGGTATTCGGGGTAGCTGATCTCAAATCTGGAGTCAGAATTTCCGAATTCAAAATGGCGGATCCAAAATGGCGGTTATGATTACCACGATCCATAGTAAGTCACCAAAAACACTGGAAAAGCTCTGGAGATCGGTTACGCGCGGGTTTTCGGGGTCGCTGATCTCAAATCTGGAGTCAGAATTTCCAAATTCAAAATGGAGGATCAAATATCGCGACTATCGTTGCCAAGGGCCATAGCCATAGTTGACCAAAATCTTGGAAATGGTCTTTTAAGTCGTCACTTGGAAGTTTCCCGATTCTCCGAGCTCGAATCTGCAGTCAAATATTCCAAGTACAGAATACCTACTGACCCACCCAATATGTTACAAAATGACGGATGTAATATAGCAGCTAGTCTTACATAAAGAACCTCACTTTGACTTCTTATGAAAACGTTGTCGTTGCTCCTGAAACGATCGTTTATATGACTTGCGCCTATAGACAGTCGATACGTTATGTCTATGCAGAGACCAGCAGTAGTCCGCCATCATCCGCTCATCCCACCTACCTTGAAAATGCCGCTCCTTTTGTTTGAAATCCTGATGAAAGCGTTCACCCATTTCTTCGCTGAATGCGCCATTATTCTCAGGAAAGTAGTCTAAATGAGAAAACAAAAAGTGCAATTTCATACTCATCAGGCACCCTAATTTTTGGAAATTCGTTAGCATCGTAGATACAATAGATTTGTACTTTGGATCTCGATAGTTTCCTAAAAAATTGGCTAGGGCAAAAATTCGCGACTCGTGAGTACAATAGAGGAAGAAAGCTAGGTGTTTAGAGTAGACAATAAGCGCAACAATTTCAACAACATTTATATAATAAAACACCACAAAAGTTCCAAAATAAATTAAAAATATTCTTACCGTATTCACAGCACTCAGCTTTAAAGGTCGATAATGACTGTTAATACAATATATCGAAGAAATCCAGTGAATCATCGAAGAGTCCAATAAGAGAGAATGCGGTCATACATCACAGCGTGAAGTATGAGTATAAGGCCATAAAGAAAGGGTCGGCAGATATGTCCGGCAGTTACACGGTTCGCGCATGTTGCGTCGAAAGGTTTCAGAATTGTTGTCGACACCACTCGAGAAACCTTCTGTAGACTGGTTTTGTAACATTTCACGAAGCTTTTTAGAAATCGTGCAGCCACCTTTCGTGAAAGGTTTCTTCAGTGGTTCGTACAAATTTCGTTGAAAAGTTTCAGCAATGTTGTCGGAACCATTCGCGAAACCTTCCGTTGACTGATTTTCGAACATTACACGACGTTTTTTTGAAATCTTGAAGCTATCTTTCGTGAAAGGTCTCTCAAATGGTTCGCGTATGTTTCGTCAAAAAGTTTCAGCATTGTTGTCGGAACCATTCGCACTGGTTTCATAACATTTCAACAAGCTTTTTTGAAATCTTGCAGCTACCTTTCGTGAAAGGTATTTTAAACGGTTCGCGTAAGTTTTGTTGAAAGGTTTCAGCTATGTTGTCAGAACCATTCGAGAAACCTTCTGTAGACTGGTTTTCTAACATTTCACGAAGCTTTCCAAAAATCTTGCAGCCACCTTCCGTGAAAGGTTTCTCAAATGGTTCGCGCATGTTGCATCGAAAGGTTTCAGAATTGTTGTCGACACCACTCGAGAAACCTTCTGTAGACTGGTTTTGTGACATTTCACGAAGCTTTTTAGAAATCGTGTAGCTACCTTTCGTAAAAGGTTTCTTAAGTGGTTCATGCAACTTTCATTGAAAGGTTTCAACAATGTTGTCGGAACCATTCGCAAAACCTTCCGTTGACTGGTTTACTAATATTTCACGAAGCTTTTTTGAAATCTTGCAGCTACCTTTCGTAAAAGGTATCTTAACCGGTTCGTGTAAGTTTTGTTGAAACGTTTCAGCAATGTTGTCGGAACCATTCGAGAAACCTTCTGTAGACTGGTTTTGTAACATTTCACGAAGCTTTTTTGAAATCTTGCAGCTACCTTTCGTGAAAGGTTTCTCAATTGGTTCGCGCGTGTTCCTTCAAAAGGTTTCAGCATTGTTGTCGGAACCATTCGCGAAACCTTCCGTTGACTGGTTTGGTAAGATTTCACGAAGCTTTTTTGAAATCTTGCAGCTACCTTTCGTGAAAGGTATCTTAACCGGTTCGCGTAAGTTTTGTTGAAACGTTTCAGCAATGTTGTCGGAACCATTCGAGAAACCTTCTGTAGACTGGTTTTCTAACATTTCACGAAGCTTTCCAAAAATCTTGCAGCCACCTTCCGTGAAAGGTTTCTCAAATGGTTCGCGCATGTTGCATCGAAAGGTTTCAGAATTGTTGTCGACACCACTCGAGAAACCTTCTGTAGACTGGTTTTGTAACATTTCACGAAGCTTTTTAGAAATCGTGGAGCAACCTTGCGTAAAAGGTTTCTTAAGTGGTTCGTGCAAGTTTCATTGAAAGGTTTCAACAATGTTGTCGGAACCATTCGCAAAACCTTCCGTTGACTGGTTTTCTAATATTTCACGAAGCTTTTTTGAAATCTTGCAGCTACCTTTCGTAAAAGGTATCTTAACCGGTTCGCGTAAGTTTTGTTGAAACGTTTCAGCAATGTTGTCGGAACCATTCGAGAAACCTTCTGTAGACTGGTTTTGTAACATTTCACGAAGCTTTTTTGAAATCTTTCAGCTACCTTTCGTGAAAGGTTTCTCAATTGGTTCGCGCGTGTTCCTTCAAAAGGTTTCAGCATTGTTGTCGGAACCATTCGCGAAACCTTCCGTTGACTGGTTTGGTAAGATTTCACGAAGGTTTTTTGAAATCGTGGAGCAACCTTGCGTAAAAGGTTTCTTAAGTGGTTCGTGCAAGTTTCATTGAAAGGTTTCAACAATGTTGTCGGAACCATTCGCAAAACCTTCCGTTGACTGGTTTTCTAATATTTCACGAAGCTTTTTTGAAATCTTGCAGCTACCTTTAGTGAAAGGTTTCTCAATTGGTTCGCGCGTGTTCCTTCAAAAGGTTTCAGCATTGTTGTCGGAACCATTCGCGAAACCTTCCGTTGACTGGTTTGGTAAGATTTCACGAAGCTTTCCAAAAATCTTGCAGCCACCTGTCGTGAAAGGTTTCTTAAATGGTTCGTGGAAGTTTCGCTGAAAGGTTTCAGCAATGTTGTCGGAACCATTCGTGAAACCTTTTATATTTTGTATTACTGAAATTTTCTTTGTAAACTGTAGGTAACCTTTCTGTATCCTTTCACGAAAACTTTTTACGCAACGTTTTAGAAAGTTTATGGAAGGTTTTTGCAACCTGGCATCAAACTTCCACTGAAACATTTCACTAAATCTTTTATTGAAACTTTTCTTGCTGTGTGGGAACAATATTCAAAATATTATTATATTGTTTGTGTCACATTTTTTAAAAGTTAATATTGAACAAATAGAAAATGTCAAATATATTTAAATTAATTTAATTGCCAATTTATATTAATTTTATTTTTCCATAACGAATATATCACTACATATTACATTTGATAAATTTTTACTGTAAAGCGAGTATGGGTCTTTTCCAAAATGTTGAACAATTCTTGTCTCTCCTGTTTTACAAGATATTAGGGCATTACATGAATCTGAAAATAATAGTACTACAATCGAACTATTGTAATCCACAAAATTTTCAGAATATCAAGTATTTTCTATTCTGATTAAAAAATAAAAAACTATGCAAAATATCTTGTCAATCCCACCCCTGGTAAAAAAAACTTATGATATCGGATAAGACCTGATAAAACTGGGTTCAAATTCCGGACAAGACAGAATTGACTTTTTGATTTCATCATGTTTTATCCGCACGTATTTGGAAATAACCAAGTTTGTACTGATTTGGATATGACCATATGAAATAGGTTTCAAAATCCGGATAAAATCGGATAAGATCATATTGGTTTATTTTAGAATCCGGTCTTATAAGTTTTTTTAACCAGGGATGTTCGAAGCCTTAATAGTTTCACCCAAATATACCAAGAAATTCAGTAATACACACAATTTTAACAAAAATAAATTACATAGAGGGTTAGTATAAGTCTTAGTTAATCCAAAAATGATGCGTGGCCTTTAATGCGTGTATTCTATTTTATGTATGGTTGTATCGTAATGTGTTCCTTAGTTTTGATGTCTTAACCGTCCCAAGGGCTTTATTAAAAGAAAGTTGTATTATAATAATCATAAATTAAAGGCTGCTGCTATATCTATGCAAGACGATAATATGAGGTTATGTTAGTGTACATGTAAGGAGACATATATAGGTTATAGTTCTGACACTAAAAAAAAATAAAACCTTTTATATATCATCCGGAATATACCGTATAGAATCATTTAGAAGAAATTCAGTCTTAATATTCAAATATCTTGAGTAGATATAAGAATAAAAGTAACGAAAACGCAAAGTACGCGTCTCCTATACGTGGGTTATTGGGTTAAACTTTGGTTGAAATAACTCTATTATAGTTCATATAAGTACCTATATATACTGGCGCACACTATATATATATAGTGTGCGCCAGCCTGCATTAGTACCCCAGAGTCCGCGCAAATACCTTTATATATATGAGTGTCTATATAAGTGACAGTGTATATATATATATATATATATATATATATATATATATATATATATATATATATATATATATAAGTGTATAGAGCTCCAAGGAGATTATGTTGAAAAATAAAAAAAAATTTACCCAAAATAATTGTTTTTATACTTTATTCTAAAGACTTATTGAACTACCCTCGTAACATATTTGATGTAATAATATTAATCATATAAATAAAGAAAATTAAAAAGAACGAGCACAAAAAATACTTTATGTAGTTAAAAGAATATTACAATACTTCATAAAGTTTCTTATAACCAATTCTTTTTAATTACGGATTAATAGAGCATAACTTTCATTAAATATTGTTTGATATATACTACCTTACATGAAATATTTCTTGTTTAGCACAAATTAAAAATCGCATCGTTTATTACAGAATATGAACGATTATGATCTACACTTAAATATGTTAAAATGTTGTTTATTTACCTATTTGTCGTATTCGATGTTACCGCCTTCGATGTAGTCCAGTAAACGAAGGTCTGAAATACGCTTTTCACCTCCAGCTCTGCAATTTGGATATCTAGTATCTTTAGTGAATTGGAAACTTTCTATTCCTATACAAAAATGTTCAAAAATGTGTCGTAGGGGGGGGGGGGGATGAGTAAACAAACCTTTTTTGGCCCTTTCCTCCGAAATGGTGAACGATATGCAAAAACGGTTTCCAGCACGTTATTCAAGAGACACTAATGCATAAGAAAGCACCATTAATTAATTTTTGATAAGTAAGAAATAAATAAGTAGAGTGATTTTTATATTCACGCAACGCCAGTATATATATATATATATATATATACTGGCGTTGCGTGAATATAAAAAACTGTATATATATATATATATATATATATATATATATATATATATATATATGAGCAGCAACTTTAGCGTCTGAGAGAGTCGTTGCCATAACGTACCACGTGCTGCGTTGTATTTCGAAAGATTCAGAAAATCCTAACGCTACGTTTAGGTGGTTGACTATGCTATTAATCTAATAGTATAGTCAACGACCTGAACGTAGCGTTAGGACTTTCTGAATGTTTTGAGGTCCAACGCTGACCACGTCACCCTGCGTCGACGCGTCTGCAGTGCGCGTACACACACGCACGTAAGTGCGAGGGAGAGATCAGATTCCCGCGTCTTTTTCATACGTATTCGGCGCGTTATTTATGTATTTTCTTTAATTTCTATAATACCTGTTCTTTTTCGGTAAATTCGAATGTTTTATAAAATTATCAAGCAAAATGTTTTAAAAAGTTTATTGGTCATGTGGGAATTTGTACATAAAAAATATTGAATGAGAAGCAGCTGAATAATGTTATATACAAATTTCCACGTTCATATCATAAGTACAAGTTTTTTGAATATAATAAAACCTTGAAAACGCCAATTCGATCATGTTGCACTGAAAACCTTGCGGAGCCCAGGAAATATAGAGATTATATTATGGTCAATCAAAGTAACCTAAGGATTAAAGAAAATATTTTCTTAATTTTTCCGTCATTTTTTGATAAAATGTGCTTTACCCCAAAAAAAGGAATATGATGAGTGACTCATTTTTACCATAAAATTTATTAACAATTAATTTAAAATTTAAAAATGTATATGTCCCCTTAAGAGGGCAGGCCTGGGTTAAATCCAAAAAATACACTTCTTTCCGAGTTCAGAATACTTTTTATGTTTAAAAGCAATCATACTGAACATTTTTATGCTATCAAAACACAATAATATCTTAGATTTTGCCGTTGTAAAACCTCAGAATTTTGATCCTACACGTCACAATAAATCATTATTTTCAATACCATATTTATTAAAGGACCTCTGATTCTCATACGATTCGAAATTCTAAATAATTATATGAATTTTCGTAAAAAAATAATAAAAAGAATTTTAACGAAAAAGTGCTCCGCTATTTTTATAATACATGTCAAAAAGAATCAAAAAAGCATTGAATAAATTTTTTCAAAAAAGCGGTCCTTTAATAACTATAGTATTTAAAATAATGATTTATTGTGACGTGTAGGATCAAGATTTTGAGGTTTTACAACGGCAAAATTTAAGATATTATTGTGTTTTGATAGCATACAAATGTTCAGAAGGATTGCTTTTAAACATAAAAAGTATTCTGGACTCGGAAAAAAATGTATTTTTTTGGATTTAACCCAGGTTTGCCCCATTAACCCATTTCTTCCCAAGCGGCCATTTTATAGTCGATTGGTTTTTTTCCTAAAAAATTGTCGAAAAAAAAAATAATTATAACCAATAGCACTTTCCTGAAGTAAAATTGTCCGCTCTTTCCGATTCTGAAGTCAGAATTTTTAAATTTCCGTTGGAAATTTTCAAAATGGCGATTTTAGGAAAAAAACCAATCGACTATAAAATGACCGCTTGGAAAGAAATGGGTTAAGGGGACAGATACATTTGTAAATTTTAAATTAATTGTTAATAAATTTTATGGTAAAAATGAGTCACTCATCATATATTACTTTTTTTCGGTAAAGCACATTTTATAAAAATATGACGGAAAAATTAAAAAAATATTTTCTATAATCCTTAAGTCTCTTTGATTGGCCATAATATAAATCTCTATATTTCCTGGGCTCTGCAAGGGTTTCAGAGTCAGCGAATTGGCGTATTCAAGGTTTTATTATATTCAAAAAATATGTACAAATGATATGAATGTGGGAATTTTTATATAACATTATTCAGCTTCTCTTTTTAATTCATATTTCGTAATAAAATTTTATTAAGAATCAAATAGTTTTGGCGTAAAAAGTCTATATATTTGGTCAATATCTTTTATGTACAAATTTCTTCAAGACCAACAAAATATTTAAAATATTTTGCTTTATATTTTTATAAAATATTCGAATTTACCGAAAAAGAACAGGTATTATATGACAAGTGAGATATTTTTACCTTATATGTATTATCAATTAATTGAAAATTTAGAGGTGTAATGTCCCATTAAAGAAAATACATAAATAACGCGATAAATACGTTTGAAAAAGACGCGGGAATCTGATCTGTCCCTCGCACTAACGTGCGTGTGTATACGCGCACTGCAGACGCGTCTGCGCACCGTCACTTGGTATGTTACGACAACGACTCTCTCAGACGCTACAGTTGCTGCTCATGTATATAGATATACTAGCGTTGCGTAATTATAAAAATCATTCTAGTCGTTTATTTCTCACTCATCGAAAATTAATTAATATTGCTTTCTTATACATTAGTGTCTCCTGAATAACGTGCTGCAACCCGTTTTTGCATATCGTTCACCATTTCGGAGAAAAGGTTCAAAAAAGCTTCGTTTACTTATACCCCCCCCCCCCTACGACAAATCGCTTTTTAAGTTTTTTTAATCCTTCAGAAAAGTGCATTTTCGGAAGTTCCTCAAAATAAGCACTTACAGAGGCAATGACGTCTTCGTTGTCCGTAAATCTCTGTCCACCGAGCCATTTTTTCAAGTTTGGAAATAAGAAAAAGTCACTGGGGGCTAAATCTGGTGAATACGGTGGGTGTTCGACCAATTCGAATTTTAGTTCTTCAATTTTAGCCATTGAAACGAAGCATGTGTGAACTCGGGCGTTGTCGTGATGAAAGAGAATTTTTTTCTCGCCAAATGTGGTCGTTTTTTTTTAATTTCTTCTTTCAGCTGCTCTAATAATGATGCATAATACTCACCAGTAATTGTTTTACCCTTTTCCAAGTAGTCAAGAAGTATAATTCCACGTGCATCCCAAAAAACTGTAGCCATAACCTTACCAGCTGACTTTACGGTCTTTGCCTTCTTTGGAGCTGGGTCGCCTGTGGAAATCCACTGTTTGGATTGTTCCTTTGTCTCAGGAGTGTAGTGGTGTATCCATGTTTCATCCACAGACACAAATCGACGAAAAAATTCCTCAGGATTCCGACTTATGCGCGCCAAAAGAGCCTCAGAGGCGACCACTCTATTGCGTTTATTCTCAGCTGAGAGCTAACGCGGCACCCATCTTGCCGATAGCTTTTTCATGCCTAATTTTTCATGTAGAATTGAAACAACTGCACCTATAGATATCCTTCTGGCCTCAGCTAACTCACGCACTTTTAATCTTCTATCCTTCAACACCATATCGTGGATTTTATTGATGATTTCGGGAGTAGTTGCTTCTACGGGCCTTCCTGAACGTGGTTCGTCACTTATTGATGTACGACCACGCTTAAATTCATTTACCCAGTTATAAACCGTTGCTAAGGCAGGGGCAGATGTGCCATGAACTGAGTCCAATTCATTTTTTATCTCATATGGAGTTAAACCCTTTAAATGGAAATGTTTAATTACCGCTCTGAACTCGTTTTTTCCATTTTTCTTAACAAGCAATTTTTTTTTTCAATTGGTTATAAAAACACGTAAACTCAGAAGATGTGGACTGTGACTGCACCATATATCTAGTCGGGAGTGGTGCTGACTGAAAACAGATGATTTGGAGCGATTCGCGCGCCATCTGTTGGTCATTCTAAAGACTTATTGAACTACCCTCGTATTTTAGGTTTCACAGACTATTGTTTTGAAAATCATATTTTTAAAAAGAGCAAATTTTTTGACAATCACCCGTATAATTTTTGAAGAATGACTCGCACAGCATGAAAGAAATTATAACAATGTGGAGCTGTAAAATAAGAATCAGCAAATAAGTATTTCTGACGAATATAGATGTACATATTTTTCAAATAATATCAATAGTTGATTTTGGTGAACTAACCAAATTTATTTATGGCGACGTTTCTACGACCATTCGTCGTCATCATCAGGCTAAATCTTTATTATAATTTTATTATTAATATAAAACATCTTAACACAATTATATTATTTGGCTAAATACTCACTATTTGTCAATATTACATATTAGAATGCTATAATTTCTCTGATTCGCCACCCTATTAATTAATAAACTAAGGTAATGATAATAATAATTATATGAGGACAAAATATTTACACAGATAAATTAAGGTTATCATCTTTACCTATCCTTTTGTTTCGTTCAATAGATGTACATAAATATGTACAAATGTTGGGTATATATATTACATTCCTTGCGTGTTTCAAATACTTAGATAATTTAGAAAATCAACAATAAACATTTCGATCGTAACTAAATTTTTGTTTCTTAACATAGCCAGTTCATAATATTTTTATATTAAATATGTTTCTTTAATCATTTTTTAAGAGGTGTATTTTTTTGTCGCCCCCTCCTCGAGTACGCATAATCAATTCCTAGTTTAGGCTAAGCATGCGACCCCCGCGTGGTTATAAAAGGCATAGCTGCCCATGGCTCCTCGTCATTTGCCCTCACACTTTTGCCTTTAGCATATAACCTTCTGCATTCGAACTTTGAGCCGTAAGCACGTACGCACCAGTTTGTTATTTGACTTCTCACTTGTAAGAGGAACACGCCCTTATATTTAACTTTATACTCTAATATAATAAATCTGCTCTTAAACTTATTTGCTCGCGCTTATTTATTCGCTGGACCTGCGCTCTTATTCATATCTCCCATCTCGCACCATCTCGAGTACGACACCGCCCGCAGCGCAGCGCAGCTCAGCCGGCCCGACTACGAGGAACCAAGGCCTACACACGCACACATCCCAAAATACCTTGCTAAGCCTTTGTAACCCTATCGGAAACTCGCACTTTCTATTTTCACTACTATAATATTGAATATCATCTTCGCTATCCTGCTTTTGCTAAAGCCTCGACTCCCAGGTAAATTACGCAAGTATTGACCAAAACAAGAGGCGAACACGATTTAATTCCATATTAACTTCGCGCCATTTATTGCTTACGCGCGACGTAACAATACCAAGAGAAATATTTTTACCGAAGAAATAAAAAAATTTTTTTTTTTTATTTTGATGTCTCAGAGAATCACCCGTATATATATTAGGGTGGTCCAAAAAATTTTTTTTAAGTCTTACCCTATCAAAAGTTGACAAATGTAAAAAAATTGTCAAAAATTAAAAGAAAAATTTTAAGTGGTGGCGCCGGAATTGTAAAGGTATTTTTTATGGATTAATTGTCTGTCATTTAAATCATATTTTTCAAATAATGGAGTTTCTACTTTGAGAGGCTTGAAAAATCAAACTGAAAAAATTATTGCTTATGGATTTTTGACGCTGAGTCGAGAAAAATATAAGTTTTACTATATGTTAAAGCTGTTAGGTGTTTATAGGACCGTGGATTAGGACGTAGGTATAATTAAATACTCGGGTTAAAACTTAATTACGCCTTTATTGTCTACTAATATGTACAATGCATGAGTCCGAGTCGACGGGCACACGGAGAGTGCGGGAGAGCGGCAAGCGCTCTCATCGCCACTGCGCGCATACTATAGCGCACACACATACTATAGTTCTACTATTCGCGCTGAACGCCGTGCCTGCTTAACAATTTGATTAGTATGCCTCTTCATGATTATATCCGAATCGGTTTTCACTCTAAATGTCGATGGTGACAAATCTTTTATAATCTCGGCCGGAATACGTTTCTCGCCTGACCTACCATGATTTTCGATCATGACTGAATCGCCCACGCTTAGTTGTACGTTGTGCGAATGCGGACTATTTTCAATATGCGACTGCTGTTTATCGTATACCTTTCAACGCACGTTTGATCTTAATAAATCAAACCGTGATCGAAGCTCTCGGTTGTGGAATAACAACGCGGGTGATTTTCCGGTCGTACAGTGTGACGTGCTGCGGTAGTCAAACATAAATGTATTTATTGCTTTATCTATCTTTTCCCCCTATTTTCAATTTTTAATACTATATTCTTAAACGTACCTACTAAATTTTCGGCTGCTCCGTTTGTCGTCGGGTGATATGGCGGAGAAAAGCTGTGTTCCACTCCGTTGGATCTAAGAAATTGTACAAACTCGTCGCTTCTAAATTGCGGATCGTTGCCCGTAACAACGTGTTTAGCTAGTCCGTATCTAGCGATAATTTATCAAACACTTCGACTAATCTGTACCCCTTAGTAATATTTTGAAAATTTATGACCTCTGGCCACTTTGAATAGGCGTCCACTACTACGAGATACATGTTCCCGTAAAACGGTCCTAAAAAATCCGCTGTATCCTATCCCATACCCTTTCTGGCCAAGGCCATGGTGTACGTGTATCGGTGCCTTTTGTTCTTCTATACAGGTTTTACATGATTTAACAAAATTTTCAATGTGTAGATGAATATTTGACCACCACACGTACGATCTAGCCAAAGACTTAATTTTAACAATTCCTAGATGCGATGCATGAAAGTCGGCTAATAATAGCGCTCGTAACGATTCTGGAATAATTATCCTACATCCCCAAAACAAAGAATTTTCTTCTATTGTAATTTCGGCTCTTTTGGAAAAATATTTCTGCTCCTCGTCAGATAATTTCTTAACATTATTCGGCCTTCCTAGTGTGCAAAATTTCATAATTCTGTTCAAAACTTTGTCACGCTGTGTCTCAAGGACTACTTTTTGCCAGCCTACGTTATTCATTTTTTCATTTAAGTAATAAACCGGTGTAAAGTCCGCACCGAAAATATTTGTATCATCATCAATGGGTAAACGCGATAATGCGTCACAATTTCCGTTATTTTCCGATTTTATGTATTCGGCTATACCTTGTTTTATCAGGTGATATGCTGCTTTGAGCGTCAATTGCTCCTCGGCTCCATCGTGCGCATCTGAGTAATCTGACTCTGCATCGGAAATCAGCGTACTGCATATAAATATGCGTCGACCTTACGACCGACTACCGCGCGGTTGCGCGTATGTAAACACTGTTCAACTTGCTGTGTGAAATGCTCCCGTATTCCTTCTCGTGCTTGTATCACTCGCGCGAATTATTTGTTGTGCGTATAATATCTCATGTCACGGCCGACTATTTAAACTATGCTTAGAACTAATTGCACGCGATTGAGGAGCACCTCATGTTGCGGCTGGACCTATTCGCCGACAGTAACCCGGGTGCGCCTGGTTTACTGTCTCTTTGCACTGTGTGTATCTGATACGCAGTGTTCCTAGGGACGACGGGAACCTACGGGTTAGGGTGGCGGGAGCGCTTGCACAACCTAGCTCGGCCGTAGTGCACAAGATGCGGAATCGAAGGTAATGGAAAATATATGCAATCATACGTAGTTGGACCTCGTACAGGGTGCGCCTCGTACGATATCCTTCTGCGCAGGTACGCGTATTTAAGCTTCGGCAACGTCAGTATTCTGACCAAGGAGCGCCTTGAGTCATAAGGCTGGAAACCTGGATGGAGGATCAGACGTAGTGGTGCTCCACCAGTCCGCTCGAGCGCCCGCGGATAAACTGAAGTCTCCAAGCAACTGCGGCGAGGCGACATGATTTTCGCTGGCACCCCACCGCGCGCTGCGCTGTTGGCGCTGCGAGAGCCGCCAGTTAGCACTGGCCTGTACAGCGTGCGTGGCCGTAGACTCCTACTCTCTCTCTTTCCCCACCTCGCGCTGCCCGCCTGGCTACAGTGCGAGACACTTGTCTGTACACATTACAAGCCTAGCTATCCTGCTCTCTTCTTCTCTCTCATTTCACCTCATTCGCTTCGCGCTCGCGAGGGTTTCCTATCAACAAAGCGAATTTCTATGTGCGTGCACTTTCAATTCTTGTGCACGAAACTATCTTTAACGCGATGAGGGCACTTTCGTTGCATATTTTTTACCAAACAGGGCTCATTTAATTCGTTTCTTAATAACGATTCGAAATTAAAAAAAAAAAATTAGCGATTTATCGGCTCGTTTTTTTAAACGTCTTTTTTATTTACGATTGTCTGAAATCGATAAGGTAAATTATTTCGTATGTTATGAAACGTCTTGCAATAGCAATTGTCTCATAGTTATTATTTCCATACATTTATATTATTCTACCGAATCGCATCCAACATTTGTTCAGTGTGGTGCCTGTAGAGTGAGGAAAACTTGTATCAGGATGAAATCCGCTTTGGGATGGTCGGTGTATTTGTATTAGTCACAACGTTCCCTGGCGGTCATCCATCCAAGTACTAGCCGCGCATAACAAAGCTTAAGGTGGAACTCCAGTGATTTTTTAAAAATCTCTCACTTTCGTCCAATAATATTCAAAATTCGGTAACTGTTTTTGTCATTATTGAAGAAGGTTGTAAAATAATTTTGAGAATTTTTCACTAAAATTTTTTACTAGTTATTGGAGAAAATACATATTTGTGTAACAAAACCAAGGGTTTTTAGAATAGTTCCTTGCGCATACGAATTTAACGAATTCTAGTTTAAAAAATTCTAGGATATTTTTCAACTTAAAATGAACAAAAGTTAATATTTTTGAAATTGTTTAAACTCAATTAATGGTCTAAAATAAATAAAACGTTTTTTGAACTTAAAAAAACATAAAAAGTTAGATGTCTCAACACTTACAATGGATGAATAAAACATTTACCATCAAAATACCTAAAAACAAATTATTTACTTCTTTTCACAATACTTTAACCGATATTTTCTGGGAGTTTCAAAAATATCCATGGTCATGGGTTGCGCAAAGAACTTTTTGAAGGTAGAAAAGTAAGTTTCGAGAAAGAAGAGTTTAAAGTTTTAATTTGGTATGCTAACCAATGTTAATTGTTTCACTCAACTAGATATAACTTTGGTATAACAAAAAGTTTTGACATCCAGCAGGTCTCAAAATGTTTATAAAACTATAAACATAAAAAATATGTAATAAAAAAAATTTTGATTTTTTGGTAAAAAATCACTGGAATTATCCCTTAATTTTGCGAATCGCCCCAGGTATAGCTCCGTAACTCTACTATAGCGTAGGTGCAGACGCACACACACATACATAGATACAAACATACACACACACATACCCATACGCAAACATACACACATACACACACACGCACACCCACACACACACACCTACACACACACACACACACACACATATATATATATATATATATATATATATATATATATATATATATATATATATATATATATATATATATTTACAAAAAGGGATGTTTAGCTGTGAAGAAAAAATTGGCTAGGGCAAAAATTCGCGACTCGTGAGTACAATAGAGGAAGAAAGCTAGGTGTTTAGAGTAGACAATAAGCGCAACAATTTCAACAACATTTATATAATAAAACACCACAAAAGTTCCAAAATAAATTAAAAATATTCTTACCGTATTCACAGCACTCAGCTTTAAAGGTCGATAATGACTGTTAATACAATGTATCGAAGAAATCCAGTGAATCATCGAAGAGTCCAATAAGAGAGAATGCGGTCATATATATATATATATATATATATATATATATATATATATATATATATATATATATATATATATATTATATTTAGCAAGCGAATAGTTATGAGATTTACCACCAAAATAGGTATAGTGTCACGTATGTCGCGAATATTCATATAAGGACTGTGGATGCGTTCGGTAAGCAGCTTCAGTAGCCGTTCAATAAATTTTAGAAAAAATATGTATTGACCACTGCTGGCGACAGTCCTACTGAAACGGAATTGATGTTATATTCTGCATCAGTTGTTTACTGGTGTGTCAGGTATTTTTGTAACTAATATATACAAAATTTCTGTTAAAAATATTTATATTATTTACACAATACATTTTTTTGTAATGTCTTATATAAGATTATAAATTCATATTAAAAATGATATGTATATTTTTAACAATAATTATAATTGTATATGATTATATTACATTATAAAATCAATTAAAATTATTAAAATATTTTTTACATACGAGGGTAGTTCAATAAGTCTTTAGAATAAAGTATAAAAACAATTTTTTTTGGGTAAATTTTTTTTTATTTTTCAACATAATCTCCTTGGAGCTCTATACACTTCAATCGCTTTTTAAGTTTTTTTAATCCTTCAGAAAAGTGCGTTTTCGGAAGTTCCTCAAAATAAGCACTTACAGAGGCAATGACGTCTTCGTTGTCCGTAAATCTCTGTCCACCGAGCCAGTTTTTCAAGTTTGGAAATAAGAAAAAGTCACTGGGGGCTAAATCTGGTGAATACGGTGGGTGTTCGACCAATTCGAATTTTAGTTCTTCAATTTTAGCCATTGAAACGAAGCATGTGTGAACTCGGGCGTTGTCGTGATGAAAGAGAATTTTTTTCTCGCCAAATGTGGTCGTTTTTTTTAAATTTCTTCTTTCAGCTGCTCTAATAATGATGCATAATAATACTCACCAGTAATTGTTTTACCCTTTTCCAAGTAGTCAATAAGTATAATTCCACGTGCATCCCAAAAAACTGTAGCCATAACCTTACCAGCTGACTTTACGGTCTTTGCCTTTTTTGGAGCTGGTTCGCCTGTGGAAATCCACTGTTTGGATTGTTCCTTTGTCTCAGGAGTGTAGTGGTGTATCCATGTTTCATCCACAGTCACAAATCGGCGAAAAAATTCATCAGGATTCCGACTTATGCGCGCCAAAAGAGCCTCAGAGGCGACCACTCTATTGCGTTTATTCTCAGCTGAGAGCAATAATAAATAATCAACGCGCATATTAGTATTATTGTATATATCTACTTTGATTAGCAATGGCGGTACCTCCTGGATGATGTATAAACTGTTAGAATTTATATTTTCAATTAATAGGGAATAATTGTAAGCCATAATCTCTGGTGAAATTACTCATAGAATCACCAACTATTTATCATCAATGTTGAAGCATTTTTTACTATTTATATCACAAAATTGACATATCCCATTAATTATAATTAATCACATTGTTGTTCTAGGATATTTATAAATCTGTATAAATTTAATAGGGAATAATTGTAAGCCATAATCTCTGGTGAAATTACTCATAGAATCACCAACTATTTCTCATCAATGTTGAAGCATTTTTTACTATTTATATCACAAAATTGACATATCCCATTAATTATAATAATCACATTGTTGTTCTAGGATATTTATAAATCTGTATAAATTTATCTATTAGTGTATCCATTCACGCCAAGACTATTTTCTGAAATCCTTCATATTAATTACTATGGTTAAATTTTATTCTTTAATAAGTCATTCTTTATATTATTGGGGCCTGCGGTGGCTCAGTAGGTAGAGTGTCGGATTCCCACGCCGGTGACCCGGATTCGAATCCTAGTCTCTGCCGATTGATACAAGCACCTCTGTAAAAATTACATGTGCTTTGTTTACAAACACACCGCAGACCCCCGTCGTCGATTAGCACCACATGGGAGCACAAACATGGCAACGTTAATTAAAAAAAAAAATTTATTTTAATAATTAATATTTAATTCTACTAATGCTTTAGAAAATCTGTCAAGATTATTAACTATAGTTTTGTAATTTTAGTAAAAAAATATCTTTGGACAAACTCTGTCAATGATAAAAACGCAGACATTTTCTGAGATATTAATAAGAAAGAGTAGAGTAATTTAAAATTAATTTGATCTAACGATCAAAGAATGTCATATTAGAACAATCTATAAAGTTTGAGGAAGCTTAGTGCCAATGAATTAGCAGCGGTTTTTTAGTTTCAGAAAAACCGTTTATTTCATAAAATATTGACTTTCATGTCATTACGTGAGATTAAATTCTAGTAAAAAATGTATTTTTTCTGTAACGTATATACGCCTAGAACCTCCTTAAAAATTAAATTATAATTTAAATTGAAATTTTTCTAATTAATAAATTAATTTAAATTTTTTATTGAAAATTATCGAATTAAGAATTGAAAAACGATCATATCGTACGCATGTGGCCTCTTGCACGCTAAAGCAATATGAGATTGGCAGTAAGAAATTATATGGCAACTATAACTATATGTACAAGGAATAAAGAGGAATAGGGTTCTTATTCCCCCTTTTTCCCCATATATATAGTAACAGCTGCCATACATTTTCATATTTCCCATCTTATATTCCTTTATCGTGCAAGAAGTCTATAGGGATAAAAAGCGAACACCAAACTCGGCCATGCAGCCACGCGGCGCGGGCGCCCCAGTAGCGAGACTGCTAGATCTACTGTACTATATCTCTATCTATATATATATATATATATATATATATATATATATATATATATATATATATATACTACAATGCACTGAATTGCAAGCAGCAGACATATACGCTATCAGCACTGCCTCGCGGATAAATTTGGCGCTCACCTACCCTATATAGAAAATGTGATATAATATTAATTCAATTTATTTATGTAGGCAAAAATACCAATATGATTTTTGGAAGAAGAACATCGTATCCTACATCCTAATATTAAAACAAATACTAAGTTCAGTGAAATGGCTGTCTATTTAATAAACAGTTTTTTAAACAATTTAGATATTTAAGCAATATACTTGTTTAATAAACTCTTGAGTACAAAATGTTTCTTAAATAATAATTTTTAATAATAAACATAATAACGAGATAATAAGTAAAAGTTATAATACTTGTTTAGGTCAGAAGCAGAATAACTATCTATTAAATAAATTGTTCATTTAAACTATTTCAATGATTAAACAGTATACTTGTTTAATTAATTCGCGAGTATAAAATGTTTATGTAAAAATTTATAACAGTCTATTAAATAAACTGGTTATTTAACGATTTCAATATTTAAACAATAGACTTGTTTAATATACTTCTTTTCTGTGCCTACGATACCGCGGCATAGGCGAATGCAGGGGGCACCTAGGCCAGGCGATCAGACGCATCCCCAGGTTGCCGATGGGGGATTCGTCACTATAACTGTTTAGCTACAAATAAATTGAATAAACAGCCGTGGTAAATGGCCCACACTTCACAAACATTTATTCTTACACTCATTACGCTACAGTTACCCCACTCACTACTCTGAACATAATACACAAACATCTGTCGGGCGATACGGCTAGTTGTGAAGCAGATGCACAGAAAACCGCCCGACCTGATTGTTCTCGCGCCGGGATACGGTGGGAGCACCCGGATCCCTGTCGGTGGTTCCCATCGTCGTGCGAGAATGGCTGATGCGAGCCTAGCTCTGCCGAGGCGGTTAATTTCGGCGCGGGATCAAAGGCCGGCCGCTTCGGACTCTGATCAGAAACTGCGTATTGGGCAGGGGGATCGGAACCCCTGTTGCTTCGGACGAGCCCTAGTCCGTCCGTGTATTCCTGGATCGGAAAAGCGAAGGCTGGGATACAGGGATCTGGGGTAGAATCAAAATATCCGACGATGCACCCGTTCCTAGCTATTTCGACCAGCCCCCCTACGCGCGATGCGACGGTTGACAATGAAGAAAGAATATGTCCCAACAAATCCTTCAGATAAACCAGGAGGCCGGTAAACTCCAAACCTGAGAGAAAGCAATGGTGGTCGTGGATCAGCTTCCTTCACCTATATTGCCGGGTGGCAAACAGCAGCCCAGCCGCTCGCAGATAAGAACAACCGAGGAGTTCGTGAAGCAGGTGGGCCAGCTCCTTAAATTAATTGCAGATGGATTAACGAAGCAGCCTGGTGTTAATAATGACATCAAGAGAAATATCCCGACCCTCGTCGATGTTTTCAACGAATGGACGGACTGCCTACGCTCCAACACCAGTGCGAGCAGTATGACAGATATTCTGGGAGCAGCGGCTACCTCAAGCTAGCGGCCTCAAAATAAGAGGGTGTTAACACGAGACGGGGACTCCGATAGTGCTGAGCCTTCAGCCATTGACAAGAAGGCAAGGGTCACCGGGCCCTGGGAGATCGCCGGTTTTGAGACGGTCCTGTCCAAGAAGGTGAAATCTGCAGCTAAGAAACTGCAGCAGCATCAACAGAAATAACCTGAACAGCTGACACAACAACAGCTCTAGCGCAATCAACAACAGCGATAGGAGCTGCGACAACAACTACAGCAGCATCCGCAACAGAAGAAGACCCCAACAACCAGGACATCGGCGGACAACAGGAGCGAGGCTACTCAAAAGAAGAAGAAGAGGATGAGGAGAATGCCTAGGAGGCGACCCAAGGCTGTCCTTATGAGATCGAGGGATGGAGTCATGTACGCGGACGTTCTTCAAATGTCCGCGGAAAGGTCACAGCAGAGTTTCCAAAAACTCATATTAAATGTATCAGGATAACCTGACTACAGGAAACTCCATCAGGAAGGTAATGGGCACGTCGGGGGTAGTACAGAACGTAACACCGAACATGAACGTCATAGTCAGAGACCTTGACAGCCTGACAACCAAAGAAGAAGTGGAGACGGCGATCAAGAACAACTTTGACGAAGCAGAAGTCTCAACGGATGAGATCAGCGTTTCGCTGACCAAGCCCAATAGTAGGAAGCAGCGTCTGGCCATCGTAGAGATGGACCAGGAAATGGCAGAGTTCCTCCTCAAGAAGAACCACCTGAAAGCCGGCTACATGAACTGCCGACCGAGAAAGTGACAACAGCTCTAGCGATGCTTCAGATGTCTGGATTACGGACATCACGCGTGCGACTGTCGTGGTTCATACAGAAACAAGGCCAGCTACAAATGTGGCGCGGACAGTCACAAAGGAGCAGCCCGGAAGGTTATGGAGGCGAGGTGCATCTTATCTACTGACCTTGAAGTAGATGAAGCACAGCTGGGCCACAGGCCAGGATCGGGAAAGTGTAGAGCGTTTCGCGAAATGCTTAGGCAGACCAAAGCTAAGCGTAATGATGGACCATATAACGGTCTTTCAAGCGAACCTACACAGAGCCGAATTAGCCAGCAGCCTTCTGACTCAGAGTATATCTGAGATGAAGGCTGATGTGCTACTAATCAGCGAGCAGTACTGTGACTGGAAGGTACCTACGTAGTACAAAGACACACTTGACACAGCAGCAATCTACGTGGATCAACGAACCATCAGAGTGGACGAACACGAGGCCGGAAACAGCCTTGTGTCAGTGAGAAGCAGAGATATAACTTACGTGAGCTGCTACTTTACCCCAAACGTCCGTATTGATTCAGGTGAAGCAATTTAGGTGGAGTCTGGACGAGCTCAAAGATAGAAGGCGAGATCGTAGTTGCTGACGACTTCAATGCGAAAGCATTCGAGTGGGGCATGCCAGTGCTGGATAGCAGACGAAAGTCCATCATGGAGATGGTATCTAGACTCGGCCTGATAGTTCTCACCGTTGGAAACACGCCGACATTCAGACGGCCAGGATGTATTGTGATGATTCCGGACGTTTCTTCCGGACGTATCTGAAAATCTAGCGCAAAGAGCGTCTGATTGGAGGACACTGGAAGACTGCAACGGAAGCGACCAGCATTACATCACCTTTCATCTGCGCGATATATCCCAATCGCAGAAAAGAGTCACGGGAAAGCCACCCTGATGGAATCTAGCAAGGCTGTACACCGAAAAACTAGTCTAGATACTGCTCGAAGGACAGGGAAATTTACCAACGTCGAACGCCACCGAAGACAGGAACAGAGTCGACGCCCTCGCGAGGGAGACTATGGGTCTCATTCACCGAGCCTGCAACGCATCCATGCCGCACAAGGGAACGCGATATGGAAAACGCCCTGTTTACTGGTGATCGGACGAAATCGCGCAACTGAGAGCGGAAGCGAACCATCTAGAAGAAGAGCACAAAAAACTCGAGACCAAGCGGAAGCAGCACTGATATCGGCGCAGCATAAAACAGTGCACCGACGGCTCCGGTACGAGATCAATCGGACCAAGGCGCAGTGCTGGAAACACTTGACCGAGGAAGTGAATCGGGACGTATGGGGCTTGGGCTACAAGATCGTGACCAAGAAACTCAACGCTCTCTCAAACACCTTTTTGACGAGAACACCATGACTCGAATCGTGGACACACTGGTCCCAACATATCCGCCAAGGCAAGATCTGGAGGAAGCCGCTGAAGTAGGTGAGATTAGCCTAATCTCCATCGAGTTGCTGATCGCCTCCAAAATGATGCGCAGCGGAAAGGCGCCTGGGCCCGATGGAATTCCAGCTGAGATATTGAAGATCATCGCGGTGAGAGCGCCTTCTCTATTGCTGAACATGTACAACGCGTGTCTGAAGCCGTGTGTCTTTGGCACTCCCTGGAAGGTTGCGCGTCTCGTGCTGATCAGCAAAGGAAAGGGAGGTGACTCCCAGCTGCCATCGTCTAACAGGCCACTGTGCATGTTGGACCACGCAGGGAAGCTTTACGACCACGGCTATAGGGAGCTGTGGAGGCTTTGCCTATAATATATTTTTTATCAAATCAGTATACAGTGTAAGTCTAATGTCTTCGAGTGCCATACCAAGGGATGTTCAAGGTAGAGTGTCTGGCCCTGGTAAACTTACTTGGGAAAGACCAACAAAAAGAAAGAAGATTTTTTACAAAGGAAAAGGAGATGGTCCTCACATTGACATCCTATTTCCTGAACTGCAAAAAATTGCATATCGCAAGATATGCCATGAAACACTGAGTTTCTCTGAATCTGATGTACGAGGACTTGGATTTAAAATTGACATTTCTTGTTCAAATTGTAGAAATCCAAGAATTACATAATTAATTCAAGTAGATTCATTGGCAAAAAAAGTAATGCGAAAGAAGTTAATGCAAGATCTGTTTTGGCTATACCTGCTTTTGGTCATGGGCATGCTGAACTTTCAGCATTTTATGGATTCATGGATTTGCCACAGACAACGTCGTCCACCAATTCTAACAATATTAACGATCAATTGTGTGAAGCCTGTGAAGTGATTGCTGAATGCTCTATTAGTAATGATGCGATAGAAGAAATGAGTATGTTGCCTTCAGATAATGCTGGACTTCCTGTAACTGGAGGTGGTTCTTGGACAAAAAGAGGTTTTTGTAGTTTTTGTAAGAGTTGCTCTTTCTGGGAAGGAAACGAAGACACACCAGCTAATGAAGAATGGATTGAATCGCATTGTAGTCAGTGTACATCAGTTAATCAAGGCAACGCTGGAATAATGGAGGTAGATGGTATTGTGGAAATTTTTCAGCGTTATTTTTTTTTGTTGCAGCGATATTATGAGGTCATATTATTGACGTTCACACATGGTTTTCTAAGCAATAGTGTGAAACATATTAATGAAATATATAACAAGAAAATGCAAAGCATTCTTACTTTTTTTTTCAGGTGAGTATTGTTTGTATGTGTTTATTGTGTATCCAAACTTAAAATGCAATTATCTCAAAATTATGTTTTGTATTATTTTTAGATCTGCCTCGTAGACTTTCTCAACATCCAGCCATCGATATAAGCTAAACATTTTAGATGAATAGTTTATATTTTTAATTATTACGACATAGACTTTTTTAATAATCTGCTCCGCTGATATTGTGAAGAAATATATCAGAAACATTCTCTAAAATTTTCGGACTATATCGATGGCTGGATGCTGAGAGAGTCTACAAAGAATGATTGAAAATATAAAAACTGTGTATCGAAAGGAGTCACTTGGTACGAGCCACAGATTCAAGATATTTCCATTTTTAAGCGGTGAATATCTTTGTTTTATAACTACTTTTGGTAAAAACAAACTACCAATATTCTCAATCACATCCAAAAAGTTTTGAATAAATAAAACTGCAATTTTCTTATTTCAGATTTTAACCCAGGCTTACCCCCTTAAAAGAAGACATGTATATTATTAAAATCAAGTGAACAAATACAAGGGGGCGAACGACCCTAAAAATCGCGCGCGAGGCAACGGTGTAATCGAAGGGTATCGCTACACCCTTTACGCGCGCATACAATAATCAGCACATCTGTTAACCGCAAAAGTTGTTTGGAGTTGATTAAGTAATTATTAATGGATTCATTAGTAATTATTTGTTATTTAATTAACTTCTTAATTTTTATTTTGTATAAAACTCTGCAATCTATTCATCGATATCATAATAGTAACGTTCTCTCAATGTGATAGTGGGAGTCTTTAGTATTAAATGACCTTGTAGAATGTCCAGCGACATCGAATCAACGATTCTGGAACCTTTAGTAGCAGTGAGTAACTGTTAGAACGTTTATATAAGGTAGTTGCGTGAGTATATAGGCAGATGTATGGGTGACTTTCCATGTGAGTGTGGACGGGTTAACCATGGGCATTAATACATACCGCTTGTGATGCTAAATCTTCACCGCAGAGTGACATTGGATGTTTACGGTCATGCGTGGCTGCGAGAGCCACCCTGCGTGGTGAGAAATTCGCCTCACAATCTAACAATGTGTGTTTACGTCCATGCGTGGCAGCGAAAGTCGCTCACTGTGGTACGAAATTCGCCCCACGGCTAGCAATACGTGTTTATGTCCACGCGTGACATTGAATGTCGCTCACTGTGGTGTTAAATTCGCCCCACAAGCCAGTGTTGTACGTTTCCCACTCACATGTGGTGCGAAATTCTTTCCACAAGCCAGCGTTGTATGTTTACGCTCACATGAGGTGTAAAAACTTACCCACAACTAAAAATTTACTTATTATATATTATTATAATAAATATATGATTTAAAATTTCTAATAATCAGATATATGCTTAACCTAAAAACGTAAAAATCGACGTCAAAAATGTAATTCTAACACATTATTTATTTTTTAATTCATTACTGTACAATAGTAGTAAATAGAGAAATTTACTCCTTTGAAAAGAATTTTTAAAGTACATTCAGATCTTTCATTTTTCAAAAGATTAATAACCTCTATTTATACTTAAAAATAAAGATTTATACTCCACCTATTGAAAAGTAACTCTATATACACTCTAAACCTAAAAGAATAAAAATTAACGGTAGGAAGAATAAAAATAGCATTTCATTGTTTTAAACAAGTATAAAAGTGTGATTTTATTCTTCAGAGAATTTGACAATGACTTTAAAAGATTAAATTGTACAAGTATTCTTTTGTAAAGAATAAAGTTCAGCTTTTATTCTTTTAAAAGAGTAAATGATGAATTTTATTCTTTACAGAAGAATAAAGCCAAGAAATTATTCTTCATAAAAGAATATAATACCACCGCGCTATTTTAAAAGAATAAATAACGGATTTTATTATTTACCAAAAGAATAAACAGAAGATATTATTCTTTATTTAAGATATATATATATATATATATATATATATATATATATATATATATAACTAGAAAATAGGTGTTCCTATATATATATAACCATCAAATCCTTAGAGATTACTTTTTACCTAAAAAAAATTATGACACTCGCTGATCACCTCAGTTGGAGTAATTCCACCAAAAAGTCATATCTAAAAAACTAAAAGACTTAGACACTTAAAATTTAGTGTCATAGTTTATTAGGTCTAAAGAAGAAGAAAAAGAAATACTTCCAAAGTCTTAGATAATCTTTTTTCCATTTTGTAAAAAAAAATTTTATTCACAAAATAACACATAGGTATCTATATGTGAAACTGTTAAATCTGTTGTAAAACTTTCAGCAGAGTGATTATTTGAATAAATCATGTAATATTGTACTTCAAACGTATAAAATAAGCCTTATTTACTTAACAGCTCTAATGAAAACGGTAGAAACTTGATTTTCGCATTTTTTCATACCTGTATAGCGGGCGTAAAACGTGGTCGTTTTCCAACTGTGGGTGAAAAGACTTTTTTTGACCTTGTGTGATTGCAGTACTGAAACCAGACACGAGCAAAAAGAAATCTATTTTTCACCCTTAGTGCACAATATACCGTAACAGCTGACCCAGTTCCTGATCATTTTCTTTCATAAAATGTAACCTTAAACTTGTTGTTGCAAAAATATTTTGTAGACATCAGAAATAATTATTTACTATTTAGAAATGTGTGTTCAAAGTCCAATAAGTTTAAGTGACATTTGTTTTTACGAAGCCTACATCAGGAATTTCTATCAATAAGTGGGTCCGTGACGGTCCGTACTTATTGTAAAAAATATTTTTATAGATACATATAGGACGAGGCGAATGGATAACTGAAAGATTATATAATACGGTCATAAATAAAGCCCAGTATCCTCGTGCATGCGCTGGGAGCATTCTTACAAGCGTGTTTGATGAGGAAGTTTAAGCTACAAGTACTATAAGTGGTTCTGATAGTAACAAAAAAGGACCAAATAAGAAGAAGGTTAATGAACTTGATGAAAAACTAGTTGGTGCATGTGAAGGTAAATAGAAATAATTTTACGTTAATATATCCTGTATATCAGATCTTTCATTTTGTCTCGTTCGATGGTGACTTTATATTTAAGAACTTCAAAATGGCCCAGCGCCCAAGAAGAAATTTACTGAAAAAAATCATAACGTTATTGAGACTGATGAAACTAATGAAAAAACTAGCGAGGAAGATCAAATTAGCAAAGCTGATAATGATGAATTAGAGAAAAATAGTAACGATGGTGAAAGCCCTGAAGATAAAGATAACGTCGATGAATTATTTGATTGGACGCTTACACATTCAGACGCTACTGGAGAGGTTAGCGATGAAGACGAGGATTAAGATGACAACTCTCTCAATTTTTTCTAGTTATTACCAATGAGTGGGTGAATTTTAGTTAGTCGAGTAACTTTATACCAAATTTTTAACTACTTTTTAACGTATTTTGATTAAACTTTGGGAGGTGTTTTTAGCACCAAAAATGTGATTTTAGTTATATTACTCCGAACATTCGTTATTTTAATAAAAAAAAAAAGATATCTTTTATTATTAGTAGGGTCATTTTTTCTAGTGATAATACATGCATAGTTATTATCACAAGAAGAGGTAAATTTTTTCACTAAAATAATGTATATTCGGGTAAAATATCTAATATCTCAAATACGAGGGCCCATTACAATCAACTGCGAGTGCCAATCCGAATTCCGAAGGGTTTATGGTTTCTCCATGAGAATATTTTTAAAATGCTCAAACTTTTCAGTGACTGGGTTAAGATTACTCCACATGGCTCAAAGCATATAATAATTATAAAGTTGTTGCTAATTGAATTTCGGGTGGGGTCTCGTACACGTTACCACAGTAGCTAAAGGTTAATTTATTTCGTTAAATGCGACTGGAGCTTTATTGTAAGACAAAGTACAAATTAATGGTAATATAAATAATAAGAAAACATTGTGATTTGCTTATGTCAAAAATCCCTGGTAGAAATTAATCCAATTCTGAACCAGTAATCGCTATAAATTAATGTCCGATTACTGGCTCGGAATAAGACTGATACGAGCTAAAATGACTGAAGTTCATGTAAGAAACTTTATATGTAAAGAGAGTATTATAGAGTATTTAAATAAACTATAACTTTGATTGGTAATGAATTTGGTAATAAGATGATTCTTTAACCCGTATCCCGCAGCTTTCCCTGTAGAGAACGCATCCCTATAGGGATTCGCGCAAAATATCTATAATCATGTAAAATAGTTTCTAAATCATTTTATGGAAACTTTTATGCAGAGAAAATCTACTCTACTGTAGTATATAAGAAAATGTAACTATCTGCCATAAAATTAAAAATAGCGATGCCATATTGGCAAAGTAATACATTTGGGGAATGCAATGCGTTTGCCCTGTCGATTTACTCATATAAAATCTAAAAATTCTTCAATATTTTATCGATGGATACTTGCATAATATGCATAAATCTTTAATAGTAACCGATTTATAATTAAGATCAATACGTTAGATAAAACAAGAATAAATCAAGAGAAGGTACTATTGAAAATTAGCATTTTAGCCATTTTTGTCTTTTATCATTGGATCTATATAATATTAAAGATTGTAAATCATCAAAGAAACGTAAAAAAAGTTTCAACGAAAAATATAAAACATTGTAGAAATAGATTTTTTAGAATGTGTTAAATAAAAATAAATCATACGTTTCGGTTACAGTTCTATTTTTTCTTGAAATTTTGTTACATGTATCTTAGGTGATTTTAATAAACTTCTCGGATAGGCTGGGAATAATATTTTGTAGATCCAAGTATAAAAAATAAAAATAGATAATACACCAATTTTCAATAGTGTCACCCCTTAAGAAATATTCAAATATTTGCAACGATTGAAACCAATTAAAAAAATATATCACGCAAAACCAGATTCTTGACCGCATTAATAAAGACTAAAAATGATTAAATTAATTAAAGTTTAGCATTGAAACCGATAGGAAGAACTAAGACGCATACATTCAAGTAGTATCGAATACAATTTAAATATTTGCAACGATTAAAAACGATTAAAAGTTTCACGTGAATCCAGATTCTTGGTTTGTCTTTTACACATTGAAAATTATTAAATATATTTTAGGAATTAAATAAGATTAAATCCGATATAATTGTATTATTTTATGGGGAATCGGTTTGAATCATTTTCAATTCACCTTTTTATTTTTTAATCGTTTCCATTGCGTAAATGACGGAACAAGAATCCGGATCTGAGCGGATTATTTTTTTTTAATACTTTTTAATCGGGCGTTTTCAGCAGGGCTAGCAATGTGTGTGGAGAATATCGCTCTACTACCACCATTGCTTCAATGCAGGTTTGGGAAGTTCGTGCTGTCTCATTGATCTCATTTGTTATTTGTGATATGATTCTTCTTTGTTGTTTAACCGGCGCATCGTGCGGGGGGGGGGGGGAAATAGCTGGGAGCGGGTGTATCATCGGATATTTTGATCCTACCCCAGTTCCCTGAGGCCCAGCCTTCGTTGTCCGAAGCAAAAGGGGTTCTGATCTCCCTGCTCAATACGCACTTTCTGATTAGGGTCCGAAGCGGCCGGCTTCTGATCCCGCATCAAAACTAACCGCCTCGGCAGAGCTAGGCTCACATAAGCCCTTCGCCCATGCCGATGGGAACAACCGAGAAAAATCGGGTCGGGCGGATTTCTGTGCATCTGCCTCACGACTATCGTACCGCTTGAGAGGAGATGTTTGAGTATTTTGTTGAGTGTAGTGCGTGTGGTAAGTGTAGGGTAATGATTGTAAGAGTAAATGTGTGTAAAGTGTGTTCGGTTACCATTTAGTCACCTTCTGACTTCCAGACGAACTGGCAAGTACTCCGGCTACAAGCCCTGCCGGGAGGACCGCTGCGCTTCCTCATGCCAGGAAGTCTATACCTCGGCTACGCGTCAACCCAGGCAACCGCGGAGGGTATAGACTTATGATGCAGTGGTTATTGATGACAACATCGGCTTTGTGGATTTAAGAATATATAAATGGAGTAATAGTGAGAACAAAGCTGTGAAGTACGTGGGCCCAGTAACTAGTAATGGTGAATACGGTGATGATACAAACATTATCACAGCGGATATAAGATTATGATAGCTGCGGTCATTCAAACAACACTGCTGCTAACCATTAACATCTGGTCATTAAAATAATAATATAATAATACCGTTTTGAGTGATACAGTTTAGTGAGTGAATAAGTACGTTAGAGTATAAATTGTATAGTATTGTATAATTGCATGTTGAAAATTGATAAGCGACAATTATTAGTTATGATATTGTGCTATAATATATAGTATAATTGCTTTTCAAACAACGTTGTTCAGTTATAATTGTGTATTTTTAGGGACCATAGTCATTGCAAATGCTTAATGCGTATTGCCATGCCTCACTACAAGACTAACACAAATCGTTTGATACCTATGTACTTTTATATATCGTTTAAAGTATTATAACCTTTCTTTCGGTGTAGTCCTATCATTTCTGAAGAAAAATTTGAAAATAAATTGTTAAAAGAAGAGTTTGAGATTTAAAATAATAATATGATAATACCATTTTCAGAGATCATATTTAGTGAGTGATTAAGTAATTTAGAATACATACTATATAGGTAATTTAGAATATATATTATACGGTGGCTCAGTCGGTAGAGTGTCGAATACCCTCGCCGGTGATCCGGGTTCGATTCCTGCTCTTTGCCGATTGATATAAGCATCTCTGTAAAAATTGCATGTGCTTTGTTTACAAACACACCGAAGATCCCTGTTGTCGATCAGCACCATATAAGACTACAAATTTGGCGACGATAAGAAAAAAGTATTGTATAATTGCATGACAATATATAAAGCATATTACCTTGGTAGAAATGAAACGGTTAAACTGGGCAGTTTTCATGGTTTTAAATGAAACGGTATAACTCGGCAGTTTTTACTTAAATAGTAGTTCTTTTAGCATAGAATTAGCATTTAATTAGCAGTTTCTGCTTTGAATTTTAATAGCAGTTTGAACGCAGATTTTTCTACTAGGGTAGCATTGAATGAGTTAAGTTGCTTTGTTGACTAAACACAAAACTGAGTGATTGTTGAAAATTGATAAACGTCAATTATTATTAGTTATAATATTGTGCTACAATATAATTCAGGTGTTGGGTACAATAACAACTTAATTCGAATTAAGTTGTTTTTGCTTCTACCTACGTATTCTTATTCTACTACCCTAAATTTAGTAGAATATGATGTAAAACAAGTATTTTAGATAATTTATATGCTGTTCTCTCTCCAAAAAACCTTGTTTGACATCGTATTCTACTAAATTTCGGGGAATAGAATACAAATTTATAGGTGGCAACAGAAACAATTCCATTTGAATTAAGTTATTACTGCCCAACGCCTCAATTATAGTACAATTGTTTTAAAACAATGCTGTTGAGTTGTTTTACGTATATGTAGGTACCCTAGTTATTGCAAATACTTAATACGCATTGTCATGCCTCACTACAAGACTAAGACGTATTTTTTATATTTTCGTGCATTTATATCTTGTTTAAACAGTATTATAACTTTGTCAGTTGTTAGTTATTACTCGTTGTTAGTTAATATTTGTAAAAAAAAGAAATCTATCATTCGCTACGAGTAAACCAATTTTTAATTGTGCCAACATTTCGAACTCCTTGATTGAGTTCCTTTTCAAGGCTATAAAAACAGAAAAATAATACACAATATAATCAGATTTTGCACAACACAGCAAACATAAAATAGTTATACAAACCTTACCAAATATCAAAGGCGGCTAATTTTTCCGATATATAAGTTAAAGCTCAGCACTTTGGAAATTGTTCGTGCGAGACCGAGAAGAAAGTATATGTACCCAAGGATAACTAAATACGAGGTCTATCCCAAAAGTATCCGACCTACGTTCATATCTTCGCGCGGAGAGACTCAGGCGACCTCTGGAGGATACGAACGTCACCAGCAACTCCTAACCTTCTCGTCAGTAGCCTGAGATACCGATGAAACGCCTTAGTTCCCGCGCAGCGTGTATTTGTTTACAACGACTTTTTTGCGTTCGTCCCAATTTGCTTATTGCTAAAAATGGCAGAACGAACCGAACAGCGAATTTGCATAAAATTTTGCTTTAATCTCGGTAAAAGTTGTGCGGAAACTATTGAAATGTTGCAAAAGGCCTTTAAAGATGAATGTATGGGCATAACAAAAATAAAAGAGTGGTATAGGCTGTTCAAAAGTGTCCGCACATCTGTTGACAGTGATCCTCGTTCTGGTCGACCTTCGACTGGAACATCGTAGGATAATGTCGAGCGTGTGCGTGTCGCAGTTGAACAAGATCGTCGTTTGACTGTGAGAGAACTGGAAGATGAACTTGGAATACCAAAAAGTACTGTTTGGCGAATTTTAACCGAGAATTTGGGAATGACTCGTGTGTGTGCAAAATTCATCCCGAAACTGCTCTCAGACCAGCAAAAAAACCTTCGATTAGAAATCGCTCAGAACAATTTCGAAATGATTAATAGTGATGAAAACTTTCTTAAAAAGGTTATTACTGGTGATGAGTCATGGGTTTATGGTTATGATCCTGAAACAAAACAACAATCTTCGCAGTGGAAACTTCCATCTGAGCCTCGGCCGAAAAAAGCTCGTCAAAGTCGAAGCAACATCAAGTCAATGTTGATTGTTTTTTTCGATTATGAGGCACGGCGCGCTCCGATCAAGTTTAAATAAAAAGATCTTGCACCTCGCGAGGTTTTTTATAAATCATTCCTTGGATATCTTCCGATGATTTTAAGCCTATTCGTAGGTTATTTTCTATATTGCATTTTGTATTTAGATTTCTTAGGCTTTAAAAATATATTTCAATATTAGAAATAAGTTTATAAATTCTTAATACTCATTAAACTTTTAAAATTCATATAAATTTTTTTAAATACTGCTTAAAAATTAAATTTTTTAACTTCTTGTTTCAAATATTTTTCTGTGTGCTCGAAGTTTCTTTTTTTTTTCTTTCATCGAGGATAAATTTGGTATTCCGTTGCCATGGCTGCGATAAATAAACTTATGCTGATTTTACGGTTAGTAAAAATGCCGAAGGCAAGAACACACGATGAAAATTGTCATCAAATTTGTTTACTTTGCTTTGGAAAAACTAAAGTAATGATTCCTGTAAAAGGAGAATTAAAAGTGCTTGTTGAAAAACAGTTTGAGTACGATACTAGTGATGACCGATTACCTCTCGTTCTATGCAGTAGTCGCAAAAGACATTTATACAGAATTAGAAACGATGAAGATATAAGTGTGAATCTACCAAAATTTTCTGATCTTCGACCTTTGAAGAAATCTAGTAGATCAAGCGACGATGTTTTATGTGCTTGTCATATTTGTGAGCTTGCAAGAAAACCCCCTCCTGGAAAATTTTCAAACTTTGCAAAGAATAATGTTATGTCTCAGCGACATGGTATACTTGTTGATGTGACAAATATAAAAGTTCCAAGTAAGCTATTAAAACATATCTTTTTCTAGTTATAATAACTACAATATAATAATACAATTTTAATCTAGATGAAAGAAAATCACCTTCCGTTGAAAGCCGGTGTAGTTACTGCTTTTCTTTGTTGGGAAAAGGAAAATCTCATAAATGTAACTTTACCGTACGCTTGGAGAATTTGACTGAAAACATTATGCAAACAAGCCCAAGAACTACAGATCAAGTAATTTCGTCTTTGCTTAAACGCAAAATGATTACAGAAAATACACAAAATACTACAACTCTATCACTTTCTCAAACACGCAGTAAGCCTCTTAAAGTTGCTATTGGTTCACAAAATAACAAAGCTTTAAGCAAACCTGAGCTTTCTTCTGCAGACGATTTTTTAAAAATCCAGACGAGTTTACATTTGAGCCAAACGAAGACACTTGCGATTGCTGCAGCTTTACGAGTAGCTACGAAAAATGCTAAGGTAGTGGAACAGCATTTGAAAAAAAAACCATTAATTAAAAGTCACTGTGTTGATGATTATTTTGGTACTAAAAACTTTGACTTTGTTCACGTCAAGGCTGATAAAGTTTCATCTGCAGCCGAAACAGTCGCTTACTGCACAAATCTTGATGGTTTAATAGAACACATTAAAGAACAACGCTCATTGTCTGAATTTCACTTGAAGTTTGGTATTGACGGGGGAGGGGGTTTTCTGAAGATATGTTTATCCATTCAATCTACTTCAGAAAATGAAAAGCTAAATAGACACCGGCAAAAGTTTGAAGATGGTATTTCTGCTAAACGGTTTAAAGATTCAGGTGTTAACAAATTATTGATACTAGCATTAGCAAACAGTTCTCAAGAAAATTATGAAAATGTATCGCAGCTGTGGTCTGCAATAAAAATAAACAACTTTCAGGGAACTATTGCGTCAGATTTAAAAGTTGCTAATATTATGGTTGGCATCATGTCCGATAGCAGCTTTTACCCCTGCACTTGGTGTTTCGCATCGAAAAATGATTTAAGTAGCTGCGGAATACCGAGGACAATAAATAATACGTTTCAAAATTATATAAACTGGCATCAAGCCGGATCTGTCAAAAAAGATGCGAAGAATCATAAAAATTGTATTCATCCGTCTCTTTTATCAACTGATGTAGACAAAACATTTCTTCAGATAATACCTCCATCTGAACTTGATTTGATGCTAGGTGTAGTAAATACATTGTATAGACACTTATTGGCTGAATTCGAGAAAGACGCTCTTCTATGGGCACAATCATGCCATGTCACTCGTGATATACGTCAGGGTAATACAAGTTTTAATGGCAATTCGTGCAAGATATTATTAGACAAACTTGATTTCCTGCGTTCACGAAATCACAATTTGGGATGTTTGAAATATGTAAATGCTTTTGAGCACTTAAAAAATGTTGTACATGCCTGGTTTGGAAAAAATCTTGACCCATCTTTCAAAGATAAGATTAATGCCTTCAAGCAAAGTTATTTACATTTAAATGTACCAATAACGCCCAAAATTCATGCAGTATTTTTTCATGTGCCTGACTTTTGCGAAGAAGTTCAGACGGGACTTGGATTTTATAGTGAACAGGCTATGGAATCTGTCCATGCTGATTTCAAATCTGTGTGGGAGAAATATAAAGTTTTTAAGAACCATCCAGAATATGCAGAGAGGTTGAAACGTGCTTTATGTGAATATAATAGTTTACATTCATTTTAATTATTGTACATAATAAAGATATTTTTTTAATGTAATAAAATGATCGCAAAGTTTGAAAATTCGAATACGGTTTTGAAAATTTTTATGAATTTAAAATTTTTAATACCTATTGAGCATTTATAAACTTATTTCTGATGTTGAAATATATTTTTAAAACCTAAGAAATCTAAATACGAGATGCAATATAGAAAATAGTCACGATAACCTACGAAAATGATCAAATATCGAGTTTATTTGAAAATCCCTCTAGGGATTATTTTCATTTTAGGCTTAAAATCATCGGAAGATATCCCAGGAATGATTTATAAAAAAACTCGCGAGGTGCAAGATCTTTTTATTTAAACTTGATCGGAGCGCGCCGTGGAGGGCGTTGTGCGCCACGAATATGCCCCTACAGGCCAGACAATCAATAAAGAGTACTACGTTGAAGTTTTGAAAAGATTACGTAATGCAATCAGGAGAAAACGATCGCAACTTTGGGAAACCGGTGACTGGCTTCTTCATCACGACAATGCTCCAGCGCAGGCATCAAACCTTGTGCAGCAGTATTTATTGAAACACAGTGTTGTGCAGCTCCGCCAGCCTCCATACAGTCCTGATATAGCTCCCTGCGACTTTTGGCTGTTTTCTCGATTGAAAATGCCGCTTAAAGGACATCGATTCGACAATAAACAGATTGTTGAAACTAATGCGACGAATGCACTAAAGGCAATTCTGAAGTCTGACTTTCAAGAGTGCTTTAATAAGTGAAAACATCTATATGAGCGTCTTGTTCAATCAAATAGGGACTACTTTGAAGGATGCCACCCCCCGGATGACGAAGAATAAATCAAGCGCCGAGAAATCGAGGTAGGTCGGATACTTTTGGGACAGACCTCGTATAAGAGTATTTTAGATAAAAACTTAAACTTAAAAGACTTAACCACATAATAATACGACAAATTATTAAAAAAAAAAAATAATAAACTTACATAATCATATCCAAAGGAACACTACATCCGAGAGTGGCATCAAATTGACAGGCGATGATCAACCCGATCTTGATGTATATCCACTCGAGAGAGGACAGACAGAAAGGTGGTGAATGCGGAGAAAACGGAGCCAGGCAATAAGATTGAAAAGTGTCGGGGAGAGGGAGAGAGGAAAGGTAGACAAAGAGAGGGAAACAGTGTCATGCGCTCATGTCAGTGAGCTAAGGATGTGTATAAATGGAGTAACATAACGCGCAGTGTGTAACTCCATGTGTACATCTACTTACACAAATGTATGTGCGTGTAAAAGCACACATCTAACAGCTATCTTTTAGCGGAAATTCTAATTCAACGGACAGCAAAATTCTTTAAATGAATATAACAAATAATAATGAAAGTGGATTGAGAAACGTACGATTCGACAAAATCACAGTTTATGATTTTTTAATAAATTAATTGAGTATTTATAAGTATTAATCAAATTTTTCGTGTCTTTAATCCTATTTAACGTGTTGTCATAATAAAAAATATTTAAAACTTCTGACAAATGTCTCTGATATCTATTATTCTCTATGTCAATAATTTTAAAAGAATTAAAATTGATAGCATGTTTAGTTTTCTCTACATGTACAGCAGCTGATGTATCAATTTTGATTTTGAGCACATCTCTTTTATGTTCGGAGCGCCTAATACTGCATTTACGGGTGGTAAGACCTACGAAGGTGGCCAAGCATGCATTGCAATCTACTTTATAAATAACGTTACAAATCTCTAATTTATTTAGATTGTCTTTCCCTAATCTAATCATATCATTAAAGCGGTTAATGGTACGGGTGATAGGAATGATGTTGTGTTTGTGTAAAACTTGGTTGATGTTAGGAGTTAATTATTTTATGAATGGAGAAACAATTATATGTTTTCTTAGGTCGAGGTTATTGATGTTACAAGTGTTTGGGTTATCGATGTTACTATTTTCACTATTAATATGTCGAACTCTTTTCTCAATAAACTTGTTAATAAACTTTAAGGGATAGTTATTAGCTAATAAAAGTTTAGTGGTTAACCGTATATTATCTGTATGAAAAGAAGGGTGTGCCAATAAAATACTCTTATCAGTCAGATTATAAATGATAGCTATTTTTTGTGAAAGGGGGTGATGAGAAGCGAAGTTTATGTAGCGACCAGATGCAGTATTCGTTCTGTACTAATTAGTTTTTGGAATATTGTCAGGAACTCTCGTAATTTCTAAATCTAAAAAACTTAATTTGTTATTAATTTATTTTTCAACTGTGAATTGTAAAGGATGATTATATTGATTAAATGTTTCTATAATTCTATCAATTTTACCATCTTTATCTATCAGAAAACAATCATCTACATATTTTTTTATAAAATAAAATATCCTTTTTTAAAATGTTCAGACTATGCGTTTCGAGTAATTATAACACCATTTTTGCAAACCAAGGGCTAGTACACAAACCCATCGGAGCTCCCATAATTTGTTTATAGAATTTACCATTAAATTGAAAAAAAATCGAATCTAAAATATGTTCAAGTCCTTCTAAGAATTCTGTCTTTGATAAGCATCGACCCAGGTGGCCTTTCAGATACTTCCATTTCGAACCAACAGCCCTAAGAATAAGACATTTAGGAATGTTAGAGAAAAGAGCCACAACATCCGTGACGTGTATTTCACGTCCCAATATATTAAAACACGGGCAGTCAATCGCGACCAAGTCACCCGTCACCAGAGCCGAGCAACTGATATTCAATAATTATTGTTATTAATGGGGGGAATTGTTATTTATTTTGTTGAGGGAATGAGAATAAGGAGTCGCGACCGAGGAAAGCTGCAGACCGGCACACAAACGCATACACCCATACCAACGGCTCCAGCTGATCGCGCTGCATCGAAGACTGCTCGGAGCGAGCACCGACGTCGAGCCATTACACACACATGCACGGCAACAACACCACTTCACTCTGTACGCGCGACCCTCTCTCTCTCGCTTGCTCTTTCTTCCTCGCCTCTCGTGGATGATAAGCCACTGCCCGCGCACACACACACACACACACTCGCGCATGACCGCCCTCTCTCCCTGTGCACGCAGACGCGGGAGGAGAGAGGATTCACAGCAGCAGCGGCGAGGCACACCATCTCGGCTGTAGCCACGAGAGAGAGAGAGAGAGAGAGAGAGAGAGAGAGATACCGACACGGCTGTCGACAGCATGGGGAGAACTAGCAGCCGCCGCGCCGCGAGCCGCATGAAGCTGCCGGCCTATCGTAGCGAAGGCCGACGCGCGCACGTCTCCGCTGTCAATTGTGATGGTCCGGCGGCGACAAAACCGAAAGCGCCCGATATAGATATACACGCCGGGTTGCCCGCGCGTGTATATCTAACAATTCATATTGCCCGCGCTTCGTGGGCAGGGCGGCATTCGCGGTGCGGAGCAATGGTAATTAGCGGCTCAAATCGCCGCAGACTTGGTCTTGATTTTCGCATTTAGGGAAAAGCAAGGCCAATCACCGTGAAGAAAGGGGCGGAAGCAACAAGTGTGTGGGCTGAAGGTGGTCGAGAAGAAGAGCGAAAATTTTGGCAGAGATTTCCGCTCTCTCCGATTTTGAGCATTGCCTGCCCGCCCGTCAGCGAATATAGACGCACGTTGAAAAATTGCCTGCCCGCCCGTTAGAGAACATTGCTTGTCCGTCCATGAGAGAGTATAGACGCACGTCGAGAACACTTTGATTAATAAAAATCGGCAGACATTGTCAGCGGGAGTCTTATCCGAAGGACACATAGCGACCAGAGTGTAAGGAGCACCGTTAGGCGTCCAGGATTAGCGACGGTGAGTGGACTGTAATTGTCGACCTTCCCTCGGCACTTATAGGTAAAAATTAACTGAACAAATATCGTACATTGCCGCCATGTGCTCGGGGTTAGTGGAATACACTCGTGGTGGTGTGACACCTTTGTATATGATCAGTGCGCGTCTGGCCAGCAGTAAAATTACGAATATTAGTGTGGGGAAAATTACGCGATTCAGGAAAACTCGGGAAACGTGGTGATTTTGTCGTCGCGGGAGATGCGTACGAGGGCTAGCGTAGCCATATTTGTATAGCGACCGATTCATTGTACGAAAATTGTAAATTTGGGCGACCGTGCGTATTCTAACTGTAGTAAAGCTTAGGTACTTAAAGAGTGAGATTGTGTGTATTTATTATATAATTAATGATTCCTGATTTTCCATTTCACGGAACTTCCTCTGGGAAAGTGCTCGTGCAGAGTTAGCCGCGCTTTACCTGGCGCCCATTAATATAGAGAAATTCGGTAAAGTGTCGAGCAAAAGTCTAATAAATAAACCAGAGTAACGAAATACCACGTTATACATTTAGAGAAATTAATGAATAATTCGCAGGAATAGTCATGTTTTCTAAAATGTTTTTGAGCGTCAAGCTATTTTTTAAGGAGGAATCTGATCTCGGTATATATAAGTTGAAAAGGAGGGAAAGCCATTTATCAAATAAATATGTATGGCTATTAATAGCTGAACTCAAGCAAGGAGTTCGAAACGTTGGCACAAATAAAAAATTGGTTTACTCGCAGCGAATGATAGATTCCTTTTTTTACAAATATTAACTAACAACGAATAATAACTAGCAACTGACAAATACATTCTGCATTAATTCACGGAGATGCCAGTTACACGCTAACAGAACGAGCCCTTCAGAAGATCGGAGTTCAACGACTCCAGGGTTTGGAAAACATCAACTGCAGCCGAAGCCTGGTCAACGACCCGTATTTCCTAGTGATACATAATGCAGGAAAGCAAACTTTTACTCTTACTTCCAAAGAGCAATTAATTCGATTGCTCAAAGTTTCACCTAGTATTAATAATTCAAAAGTTTTCAAGTTTATTCTTCACAAGTATGGTTTTCATGTGGGTATTAAATTAACTAAATTTTCACAGTTTCAAAAAGATTAAACCACAGCTAATTGCCAGATGAAATTTTTATTAAAATGTAGCACATACGATGTTTTTCCTAAACACATTATAAATTTAGTATCATTTGTTAGAAATTTACACTTTTACAGTCGGTCTATCCAAAAAAAATCTCACCTCCTCTCTCTATTTATACTTAAAAAAATTCTGAAATTAGATATTACGGATGTGTCGTTTCATATTAATTATTTTAAAAAAATGATCAATCTTTTTGAAATAGAATATACAAAAATTTTAAATACGCAGATTTTAAATGAGTTTAATAAGTATTATGAGAAAACGATAATCATAATTAAACATAAACAGGATCGGATTCTAAATAACAAATTCGAAAACATCAACAGTCTTTCTCATAGAAATCACCTTAATTTTAATAATTATCAGCATAACAATTTCGCCCCCATATTAATTAATAATAACTTTAGTTTCAACGATGCTGATAATCTACACAATCATAACTTTAGTCAAAATGAAATTTTAGATGTTAAAAAGAAATGGTTAATAAATATTTCAAGTGTACAAATCCCGGATGACATTTCAGAAGTTCTTCGCTATGGTAAAAAATTTAATTTTACCGTTGAACTAAACAAACGAATTGTTTTTGAATTTTATAAGAATTTGGAGTCAAAACTTAATGAATCAGATTTCTTTTTTTTTTTTTTTTTTTTTTTTTTTTAACGTCGCCATGTTTGTGCTCCCATGTGGTGCTAATCGACGACGGAGGTCTGCGGTGTGTTTGTAAACAAAGCACATGTAATTTTTACAGAGGTGCTTGTATCAATCGGCAGAGACTAGGATTCGAACCCGGGTCACCGGCGTGGGAATCCGACACTCTACCGGCTGAGCCGCCGCAGGCCCCGAGAGAATTGATTACGCACAAAGTTAGAAGTTATGTTCTACATATTGTAAATAATTACGTTAAAAATAAGCCACATATTAGTATAGAAGATAGAATGCTAAATAAAAAAATTAGAAAAAAAAACTGTTTTATAAAAATAATAATAATATTTTTATAACTAAAGCTGATAAAGGGAATATCACTGTCGCTATAGACAAATAGGTGTATATTGACAAAGTTGAGTCAGCATTAAATGATAATAATTATTACACACTACTTAATAGTAACCCTCTAAAATCTATAAAAAAAAAGCACTTATTTATTGTTAGGCACTTGGATCAATAGAGGTGTGTTTCAGCAAGACATTGGTATTAAAATTATAAAACCTAACTTATACAAAACTGTCTCCCTAGAGCTTACGCTCTCATAAAAGTACATAAACTAAATTTCCCAATACGTATCATTGTTTCAGCTATTAGTAGCCCTACATATTTATTTGATAAATGGCTTTCCCACCGTCTCAACGTATGTATACCGAGATCAGATTCCTAAAGAAAATTTTGGGACTAAAAAAATTAAATATAAAGTGGTCGTTATCCTTCAATTTAAGTGGTCGTTATCCACAATCGGCCCTTGTGATTCTGATCTACATGAATAAGTGAAAACAAGATTTGGAAAAATATAAGCATATTGGATAGGTGATTTGCAAATAAACTTCCTTAAAATTTTTTGTTTTTTATATATATATATATATATATTGTAACGAAATGCGAGCCCTGCATTATCATGGGCCGGCGCAATGGGTAATGCGCACTTAGCGGGTGGCACAGCCTGTCACAGATGTGTTTACCCAAAGAGAACGCAAAGGGATGCGTGGTCCACGCCCAGGAATACCGGCCCGCGCGCGTCTATAGTTTTTCGGTCTCTCCCGCCGCCATTGAATTCTCCGGGATCGTTCTCCACGTGCAACCACTTGTTGCGATATCGTGTGTGTGTGTGTGTGTGTGTGTGTGTGTGAGCGAACGAGTGGAGGCGCACGCAATTGCACTCTCCACGAGTAGAAGGAGAGAGAGGAGAGAGACGAAGCGAGTCTCGGCAGCAGAGCAGCGGAGCAAGCGAGACAGAGCGAGGGAGTCCGCGACAACACGCATCAGGCGCAACGAGGGGGACAGGAGAGTCAGAGAGAGAGAGAGAGAGAGAAAGAGAGAAAGTGAGAGAGAGAGAGAGAGAGTGAAAGAGAGAAAGTGAGAGAGAGAGAGAGAGAGAGAGGAAGAGAGAAACATCGAGAAGCCGGGACGAGTCGCCGACTACGAGGGAAAGGGCAAGCCCGGGGTGGGAGACACGCGTGCGTCCAGGGTGGCACACTGAGTGCACCGTACCTTGTGTTCACAGCGGTGAATATCGGCGTCGGGAAGAGACGCCCACGATACGCGTCTCTCGCGAATTAAGTTGCGCACTCAGCAACGATCTAGCTGAGCGCACTTTGACGCTTGGCCTGCATGTTAATAATTTCATTATTGTTATCATTGTTACTTATTATTGATACTATTCAAATCTTTATTATTGTTATCAATTTGTATCATTATCATTTGTTCAACATAATTTGTTCAATTTGTTAATGTTAAAAGTTACGTTGACTTATTTCCCCCACAGACCCACTGCTCTACTATCGAGTTATGCCGGCAGCGAAAAACCGTAATTTACACGCGTTGCGGTGTTTACCTTTTCGCGATTTCGCGCACCTTTCAGGTCGCGACATTCCGTGCGTCGAGGTAACTCCGCACGAAGCCGAATTCGCCGGGATTCGGCAACTGTGTAGCAGAGAAACCAGAGCAGCGGTATCGAGACAGAAGCTCAACAGCGGTGCACCGCTGGCTTGCTCCAGATAGGAGATACGGTTAAGAGCATGCGCGCGTTACGTACGGCACATGCTCTTACAGTCTCTACTGGTTTAGGTAAATTATTAATAAACAATTACTCACTCTGTTATAATATGTATATGGGTGACGATCTGGTAGATCGACGTCAAAAAAACAGTTTTTTCTTATTCTTCGGCTAAATATGAGTATGTAGTAATGTTTTACATTTGTGAGCGAAATTTAACCTCCATTTATTCAACAAAATTAAATCTGTTTCAAAAAAGCAGCAAAAGAATTTTTAGCAAATTTCCTGAAATTTTCATAAAAAATGGTTCCGAAACCTTTTAATGTCCCTTTCAATTAATTAAACTCATTTTAAAATTTAAAATCTTAAAAATGTAGTTTGGTCACTTGAACCATCACAGCAAAAATCATGAAAATAGATTTTTTTCAGTACAAAACTAAATGCTATAGTCACAAAATGGCAAAAGTGCAATATTTATATAAAAAAATCAAAATAACATGAGATAATGTTAAAAAAGTATTAAAATGCACGTTCTAGCAATAAAATGACATTTAGCTTCAAAGAACATTAAAGATATGGGCTTAAAAAAATCTGAAAGAAATTACGACCATTTTACACATCAAAAGAAACATTTATGACGAAATAATTTTTCTTTTGTTGTCAAAAAAGAAATAATCATTTCGGCTAAATATTCCTTCAGGTATATAAAATGGTCGTAAATTTTTTCAGATTTTTTTAAGCCCATTTCGTTAAAGTTATTTGAAGCTAAATGTGACTATTGCCAGAATGTGCATTTTTTAAAACTATATTTCATGTTATTATAACTTTTTATACAAATATTGCACTTTGCCATTTTGCGACTATGGAAGTCCTTTTGTACTGGGAAAAGCTATCTTCATGATTTTTGGTGTAATGGTTGTGCATGTATCTACATATGCATCTAGATACTCAAAGTATCTTTGCTATAAATGATAAGAACGATCTCGAAAATATATTTCTAGCTAGACTGATGACTCGTATAACCAATTATGTAAAATAGATGCAAAAACATACAAGTTACTAGTGTATCTAGATACAGCATTATCTAGATATTTTCTTTTAGATACTATTTTTTGCTTCCTCCTTAAGGAAGCTTTGTAATTGTAAAAAAAGAGTTTTGCTTAAAACATGTTAGAAACATGTTTTGAGAAATAAGAAGTTAAAATACACTATTTTTAGAAAATGTCCGTATGGATTTATGTGTGTGTGTGTGTATGTGTGTGTGTGTGTGTGTGTGTGTGTGTGTGTGTGTGCGTGCGTGCGTGCGTGTGTGCGTATGTGCGTGTGTGTGTGTATGTATGTATCCCTCTGTATCTTGAGTAATCCGCGGTTAAATTACCTGATTCAGCGCTCATTGGATTTGTTCCTTTTTTTGTAGGCGGCTGAAATTTTTTTTTTTTATTTTTCGATTCTTTTTGTTATTATATTGAATCTTCGACTTTTAAGTTTTAGTTTTTTGTTTTTTTGTATGTTTAAAATAATATTATCTATTCATTTTAAATACATTTTAAAGAGCATAAAATTGTATATCTTTTCCGATCCGAAATTAAAAAAAAAGTCATTTCCCTGTTTACGTTATACACAGAAATCTTGTTTTTTGTTTAAACGACCATATCTGTGAAAAATATGAATGAAAATCTTTGAAAAATTTTAAGGCGATTAGGAATATGACGAAGAATATTCTGTAATGCAAGTTATTTTCCTTTTCTTTTTCTGAGAAAAAAATCATTTTGTGAAAAAAAATAGATTTTTTTGTCGTCTATTTACTTAAGTAAAACGGTTTTAATTTGTCTGAAAATTTTCAGAAAGGTAGTTTTTAGGAATCTCTTGGCTGAGTTCTTTGCCGAGATCATGAGGACTTTTGTTTTTTATAATATTTAATGTTACGTCTTTTTTTAAAAAAATTCTTGAGCGCTCATATCACGACAATGGTGCGGTCATTCTTTGTCAACCCGGGCTCATTTTTTTTGTTTCTTAACAAGTATTCAGAATTACAAACAAATTTTAAGATTTGACGACTCAATTTTTTTTATAATGATTTTTCTATTTTACGATATTCAGAAATTGATGAGGTAAATTGTTTTGGTATGTAGAAGTAATATGATCGATTCAGTGTAAATGCATTTGAAAGAGTATAACATTTTTGGCTATACCATATTTTCTCAAGACTCATCAATTCGTTTTTGTTTTATTATTTATTTTCATTTTTATGATTTTTAAAAATGTTTTAACCCTTCTGCGCAGAAGTTTATTTTCGTGTATATGGACTAGATCGAATGTAAGTCTGCAACAATATTTTCTGCAAATTCGTAACATTTTCTAAATAATAGCTATATTATTTAGTTTCAATTTGAGAGGTTGTAGATGTCCCAACAAAGTAAAGTATTAAATTTGTGATACAAAATGTATACAAAAATGACGTGCGGTTTGGACGAGTATACTCAGCTCTCTGCGCAGGGGGGTTAAAATCAATTGTATTTGATTGAAAGTTGATAATTGGGTATTTTTGGGGTTGGGTTGTTATACATTGGATTGATTATGCATTTTCTAACAAAAATACTAAATTCAAAATGGTGGATTTAAGTTTTAATATAAATCGGATTTACTTGACGTTTATTAATCTGGAGACTTCGGAGTCGTTATGTTATTTTTTGGTCCACGATGATGATGATGATAATCAAAATGATAAAATGATTTAAGCGGTTATATTTCAGTAAGATATAGCAATTTAAAATTAATTTATAAGAGTAAAGAATTTCATATTGAAACAACTAATTTAGTTGGAGGAAGCTAAGTGCCAATGAATTACCAGTGGTTTTAGATACAGTATCCAGATATTTAAGTATCTAAATACTGTTATTATTTAAATTTTTTTTTCTATTTTATATACGGACTGAAAAGTCCTTTACAAAATAGTACAAATCTAGAGTATAACGAGAGACGAGTACAATCAAATTATAAGTAGCGTTCGAATATAAACATTGAAAAACTAGCAATAAAAGCGCAATTACAATATAACTTAGGTTAGGAAGAAAACAAAGCATTGTAGTTAGTTTGATTTAGCTCTTTGCACTTTGATTTAAAAGAGGATTTACTGGTAATATCTTGTAGCGAGTTTGGTAAATTATTCCAACTCCTTTGTATTCTATCAAGAGTAGAGTAGTACGGATTGTTTAACTTATATGTATTTTTAGTAAGAGGCCTAAATTACCGAAGTTTATAATTGCTCTAGCGTAAAGATAGCGAGCTAAACAATTTGTTACATCGTATTTTTCTTCTCAAAATATTCCTAGCTCAAGTAATATTCTGTAGATCAGGATGAGATTTATTGTGTTAATGTTAAATTTAATAGAGATACTATTGCAATTGTGATTATAAAAATGCATACGAGGGTCAGTTTTGTAAGAGAGAATATGAATGAATCTGTGTTGGATTGATTCAAGTTTATTTATGTTTTGAAGAGTGTAGGGACTTAAAATTGGTGACCGATGCATCGAAATTGATAATACTAGAGTGGTTGATTATTTCGACATGAAATTTTAGGAAACTAATTTCCGTTGGAGGAAGAACCGGGCTCAGGGAAGGACAGGGTTATAAATTTTCACTTCGAGTTTATTCCAACATAAGTAATTTATTCACTTATTATTAAATCTTGAACAGATAACTTAACTTACTTTTTCGCGGTCGCGGTCCGCTGCGGAGCGCGGCAGAAAACTGACTGCCCGTCGAGTTTCGGTCGGCGCCGCACGGCGCGACCGTCACCGTGCGCTATCTGGCGGTTAGCGGCGGAGGCTTCAGTGTGAATATGCTTTTCGCTTAAACATTCCGCCCGCCCTCGCTTCGCAAGCGAGATTTTGTTCCGCCCGCCGTTAGGAACTTTGAGGTGTGTCTCGATTTAGTCCTCAGTGGTGGTTGGTAGCCGGCAGAGTTTTGTGATGGGCCGGATATACGTTCCAATAGCGGTCTTGATGGTTGCTACCTTGACATGATGATCGCGGCCCGGGTGTGTGTGAATGACTCGTCCCATCGGCCACCTCCCGCGTCGCAGCAGAGATGGGTCTATGATCAGAACTAGATCGATCACCTGGATATTCCTGGTGGGTCTCGTCTACCGGTGACGTTGCTGGAGGGTATTGACGTACTCAGAGCTCTATTCGCTCCAAAAATAGTTGTATTGTTCAGGGAGCAATTGCAGAGGAAATACGGTAATTAAATGTCAGGGCATCGCGGCTTGCAGGTCGTCCGGATCTCCGGAGATCGGGGTTAGAGGTTAAGTATTCATGCAGAATTCGACCTGAGCCAGAAAGCTGCTAAGCTCCTCGAACGCCAGGAGCTGCTCTCCGATGACCCGTTTAACCCATTTCTTTGCAAGCGGCCATTTTATAGTCGATTGGTTTTTTGCCTAAAACCGCCATTTTGAAATTTCCCAACGGAAATTTCAAAATTCTGACTTCAGAATCGGAAAGAGCGGACAATTTTACTTCAGAAAAGTGCTATTGGTTATTATTATTTATTTTTTTCGACAATTTTGTAAGCAAGAAACCAATCGACTATAAAATGGCCGCTTGGGATGAAATGGGTTAAGATGGGACTTAAGCTGATTTAACGGCAGCTTCCCACAATCCACCGAAATGAGGGGCATCAGGGGGAATGAACCGCCAGGCGATCCCGTCGTTGGCTAGAGTTCTAGCGATGACGTCTCATTCAATCTCAGCGCTCCGCATCAGCGCTCGTAATTCGAGGTCGTCCGAGTGTTCGGTTAGACGCCCCAGAGACTTCTAGACATCCCTCCGAGATGATACCGTGTCCAATAGATTCTGCAGACTACTTGGATCTTCCTTCACCACCGGGGTTAAAGTTGAGAGGGTGTTCAGATGCCGAAGAATAAGTAGGCGCGTGTTCTCGTAGCGCTTCACCAGTATTCTCCAAGCAATTGCGTAATTCGCTTCGATGATCGGCATTTTTTCCAGAGCAGCCGTTGCGGTGCCCTCAACTGATGTCTTAAAGAAATGTAACTTTTGGACTCCCGTCAAGGTTGTTTCGTGATCGACGAGAAAGAGGAATAAGTCTCGAAATGACTCCCAGTCTTCGTCGTTACCAGAAAATTTTGGCAAGTTAATCCTGGGGAGGTGAGAGCGAGAGCTAATTCGCGACTCCGCGAGAGCGCTAGTTCTGCTTGCCAGCTCATCATAAACGTAGCCCAGCTGAGAAGAATAGCACCGTTGAGTAATTCCGAAGACATCCTAGGCGAAGTATTCGGTTGCTTGGAGGACCCTGCATCGCTGGAGGCTCTCGTGGCACGATGAATATGGATGCTATAAAAGAGCATTTCCATCTACCTGGGATAGTTCCCATCGAGATAGATTTATCGTAAAAAATGTGTAAAGGTGTAATCTGTTCCAAACTGATATCTAGTTCAATATTTAATGGCTCAGTATAATACTGGTTGCATGGGAGATTCGATGTAGATTAGACAGACCCAAAATAAGGTACGAACATGTTAGCCATTTCTGAACCCAAATAAGATACTGAGTAATTATATTTTAAGTAGTTAGTTATTACATTATTATTTCATGTAGAATTAACAACGGACCAGAAATTACAAACAATAGACAAAAAAAATCAGGAAACTGTCAATTTACCCTTCATTCCGTAATTTTATGAAAAAGCTAATAGTGTTTTAGATTAACATAACCTTCAAACCATTCCGAAAACACACAATAATTAAAGTTGAATCATTACTCGAGGTAAAGATAAAAAAGAGACAGAATCTTGCACTAATGTCGTATATAAAATAGATTTCAAGGATTGCAATACTTCATATCTTGGTGAAATCAACCGCCAGTTGAAAATACATATTAGTTAACATGAAGCAAACACAATCAATGAGGATAAATCATATGCTATTAATGACCACATTAGAAAGGTCACTCCTTTACTTTTGATAATGTAAAAATTCTGGATAAAGAAACCAATTGGAACAAGAAATTGGCATCTAAAAGTATTAACATAAAATTATAGGATAATGCTATTAATTTTAAAGAGGATACACAAAACTTAAAGTATCATTATTTTCCGTTGATTAACAACATAAAAAACCGACACGACAAGAAATAAATACCTTTTGTTTTATATTAGCTAGTCACATACGGTTACAGATGATACTGAGCATCTTTATCTCCGCGCAGGCGTTTTGTATCAACAAAGCGATGCGTGCGCACATATAGAAACTGGCGCGAAAAAATTGTCTATATGTTATTAAATAAGTTTTCAATAAATAGAATCGTGATTATTGGTGCAATATTAGATAATATATTTTTTTATGTATTATAGTTTAAAAAAAATTTCTTTTTCATTAAATTTTTTTTTTCTTACTCTAGTCAATTTGCCTTAATTTAACTTTGCACCTACGGATGACCATGCTATATTTCCGAGACTATTTGAATTAACGCATTGTAACCGTCTGTGAAAGATAGCTTGTCGCAAAGTACAGTATTAAGTTCTCCTGTGATATTTCGTTTTTAAATTATTTACAATTTTACAATTTTTACGATGGACCTTACTGGTCTTTATATATATTTACACTTTTGAATTTATTGCTTCTTAAATATAAGTTTTAAATTAAAGACAAAGGAGAAAATGAAAGGTATTTATTACAACCTATTCTCAACTTCTGTGCAAATAACAACTTGCGCGTCACAGCGGCCCTCTGGCCTTGCATCGCTTTGTAATAAGCAGCTTCGCTTTTTGCAAATACGGCACGACTGCGCTTAGCTCTCGTTTCGTGCTCGCACTGACAAAGTCACGATACGCTTATATGTAGTCAAGTATATAAGATTGGCATTTAATTTAAGAGAGTAATAAAGATAGAATATTTTTAAATTATGTCTAGCTTTCTCATTTTCATAAGATTAGATAGATAGTCTTAAGTAAACTTTAGATTTAATGTAAGTGCGATTAGATATATTTATATTGAACTGTTGATTATTTACAACCAATCGAGCTAAAATTATGTGGGAATTCTTTTTGCGTGTATTTCTAATAATACTATTAGTATCACTAAGTTATCTCAGTGAAATTTGCACCGAACAAGACCAAATTTTTTTGGTAACTTCTCTCCTTGTAATAAGTATATGGTTCTATTGTGAGCAAAACTTGATGCATCTATATAGAATATGGCCACTTTTAATAAAAATCTCCAAAAAAGGTTTTTAACCTGTTACTCGAGATCTAAGGATTTTATAGAAAAAGTTAAATAAAAAAATTGGTGGAGCATCAATGATGGAGTTAGTGTAGGATAAGGCTGTTTGGAAGGCAGGGGTAGATAAGGCGATGAACTTTCGAATTCCAAATGCCACTTAAACAACAAACAATATGCTCCGCTGTCTAAGTTATAGGAAAAATGGGTAAGATGACACAAAAGATCTGGAAAAGCTCGGCAACGATGGCAGCCCTAGTGCGTGCATCGATGGCTGGGTGGTCCAGCCAGCGAAGATTCAGTGAAGTGTCAGTGCGTGCCAAGTTGTACTTACCGCACGTGCAGATTACGAGAGAGCTGATAGTTTCCGATTAGGTCTATTGTTGTTATAGGCCTACCTCTTGCTGATCTTCTTCTAGGTGAGATCAGTGGTGATACCAGTGCTGATCAAGTTGTGCTTTTGCTAACGTGCATCGGTTTTGTATGTTTATATGATTTGAGTCATCCCAGTAATAGCATACAGCTTAGCATGTGAGAGTTTTAGTTTATTTTTAGGGGTAGTGGGGTCGATAAGGCTGCATAGAGCCTATTCTTTAATCAGTGCATTCTGTTCCGGGTAGGTTTTCTGTTCTAATGGGAGTGAGTCAAGCTTTAAGCTTGTTTTGGCAGCTCATGCTGCTTGACTCTAACCACAATATATAACCGACAAAGTTGTATCTTACTTACAAGTTATGATTCGAAACTGACTTTATGGCTATTTTGCTCACTAAAATTCATTTTTAGGCATGTATCTTGTGTTGTAAGCATTTTCACTACATAGTTCCAACGTAGAAAAGTTGTATTCCTTTATAAATGTACAACTTTTCTATTTGACTTTATTATATAAAATGCTTAGGCCTTTAGTTAAGCCTCGAGAACTGATTTTTTTGGCTATTTTGTAAATTAAAATTCTTATCTTGCGTTAAATGCATTTTCAGTATATAGTTTTTGTATAGAAAAGTTATATTTTTTTAAGATGTACAATGTTTGCATCAAATTTCTTTGTTAAAAATGCTTAGGTTTTGCGTTAAACTTAAGAAACCGATTTTATAAGCTATTTTGTGTATTAAAATTCGTTTTTAGGCATTTATCTTGCTTTTGAAACATCTTAAGCATGTAGTTCCAATAGAAAGAAGTTGTGTTTTTTACATTTAACATTTTTGTTGAAAATGATTAGAATCCAAGTTATAACCAAAAATCTGTTTTTAGCGATTTTTAAAAGTGACCGCATTCTGAATATATGCATCCGATCAGGATCAAAATGGGACCATGTAGTTCCTGTGATAAGAGGAGACACCCAAAAATTCTCAGCTTAATTGGTGCAAGTCTCGCTCAGATAATTGAGTCCCATGATTACATACACACATACATCCATACATACATTGTAGGAGGGCATTAGATGAGGATTAGGGTGCATAATTTTTTTTTTTACGTGAATATTAGTTGTTTTATAGGATATCACACAATCCGCGATGATGAAAATATAATGTTCTGTCATACAGTGTTCGTGTCTAAAAAGGTATCTTTTTAGATCTACAACTTTTACTTTTAACTTTTTCATGTTAATCACATAGTTATTGAACTACAGCCCAAAAATTGCTTTTTAGAGCTACTATTTGTATTAAAATTCGTTTTTGGGCTCTTATATTGCGTAAAAAGTAATTTTATGGTATGGTTCCCATACAAAAAAGTTGTATTTATTAATGATCTACAACATTACTGTAGAAATTTTTTGCGTATAACGTGTTATAATCAAGTTATGGCCTAAAAACGATTTTTTATGCCTTTTTTTGCTCTAATTTTCGTTTTTCTCGATAAACTTTGTTTAAATGACGATTTTGTAAAAAATGTTACATACAAAAAAGTTGTATTTTTTTAAGCTCTACATCTTTGTCAACTAACTTTTTTGTGTTGAACTTGTAGTTATTGAGCTAAGGCCCAAAAACCGATTTTAGGCATTTTTAAATGTCTCCCATATATATTCTTCCTGTGATGTGAGAAGTTATAAAATATTGTCATCTTGAATGGTGCAAACCTTACTGAGATAATCGAATAACATGATTACATACATACATATATCCGTACATACATTTTAGGGACGGCCTTAAGGGGTCAGGCCTTGGTTAAACTCAAAAAAAGACTTTCTATTATGTGTCCAGAAAACTTTTTATGTTTAAAAGCAATCATTCTGAAATGTTGTATGCTATCGAAACACTATAACATCTTAAATTTTACCATTGTTAAATCTCAAAATCTTGACCCAACACGTCACAATAAATCACTTTTTTCAATACCATATTTATTAAAGGAACTTTGATCCTCACACAATTCGGGATGACACAAAATTTTTTGTCGGATATCGACTCCTTATGACATGTATTACAAAAAGAGTTGAGCACTTTTTCGTTAAATTTTCTTTATTATATTTCACGGAGATCCAATAGAATTTTTGAAAAAAAATTTTAATATTTTTTAAAAAATTGATTGGATCTCCGAAAAAAAATATTAAAAAACAATTTAACGAAAAAGTGCTTGGCTCTTTTTCGTTAAACTGAAATAAGTTAAGTTTATCCGTACTCAATAACTGACGCGTGCGCTATTTGCAGTTCTAGAAATACACCCGTGAATATTATTATTAAACTGTAATTACACCCGGACGCGAAGAGAAGTGAATCGTCATAGCTTACCTGAAAGTGTGAGTGAGGCGTGATTAGAAGCATCCGACGACGGCTGGCCCGTTTCTAATCGCACGACTCGCTCACAGCTTTCAAGACGCCGAAATTTTATCGCGTGCGCGGAATCACGTGACCACAGTAACGTATTTAGACCAAGAGCGTACCTAGCCTATTATGGGTCCTTGCAGGATAGTTCACCAATCTTAAATACGTGAGGCTCAATGTATTCGCATTTTCAAGCACATACAAAAATGGATTAAGGGGCCAGTCTACCATTTTTTTCGAAAAATTGATTTTTCAAAAACCACAGATTCTTATAGTAAATATATGTACAAATGATATAGAAACTAAAATTTCGATGAGCAAGTTCGAGAAGAGGTCGAAAAATACGAAACAATGGATGGGTCTCTAAGCGCGCTGGGCGTACACTTGTCGCGTCAAGCGTACAGCTGCTGTGTATACCTGCTTCTCCGTCCTCTCTTTATAAATTTTGGGTAGCTGCTCAATGCTGTTAATATTTCGAAATAGTATAGTGTAAGATTCCACTGAGAAAGGTTGTATATAGATAGTATATCTCTCTAGAAACCGTTATTTTGTTGTAAAAGTGCGCATCGAAAATTGTGTAACATGGATGGAAAATAAATCGCGTGTTTCTCAAAACAACGTTTTCCGACCTTCTTGACATCTTAAAAAAACTATTGAACCGATCAAACTGAAATTTTTAGGACATATTCTGCACATGTATAGCTATGGTTCGAACTAGAAGTATAATTATTGGTTAATATTTACTCAATTTTTTTTAAACAATTTAAGTTAAAAAAATTGGTCGAAAATTTCAAACGTCCGCCATTGTTTCTTAATCGAATATGGATAGTTGTAGTTCTAACGATAGCGACAACTTTATTTTTCAATAATTCTTTTGAATTTTTTGTTTCAGACGCTCCAAAATTGAGTTATTGTGTCAAACAGTTTAGAGTAGGGACAACTTCAGACAGCCATAGCAGCAAGATTTTCCACAAAAAAATATTTATAGCTCTTTAAGATCTTTCTTTTAACGTGTAAAAAGTTCGAAATAATAAAATACATTCTTCTATGAAAAAAAAATTATTGAAAAAAGTCGTCGAAATGGTAGACTGATTCCTTAACTTATCGTTAAATCCAAAATCCGATACCATAATGGCTGTGAGGGTTTCCTTTAAACATGCAAAGCTCTAGGTTTTACTTCTATATATAGACACTGGTGTAATGTAGTTACACAAATTATCACATTTCTAACGCGCTACATCAAGAAGTATATACTTGTAGAAAGTTTGAATTTCTCAATATCGTCTTCTAGATTTGTTGAATTTGCATGTAATTTTTTATGTTTCCTAAGAATCGTAAATTTTTTATAGTGTTTACGAATTAAAAATTCAATTCTTATATTTGATACAATAGGTATACTTGTTTTTTTTCAAATTAAATTTAAAATAATTAACGTTTCTTTTATTAGTGATTTTTGAGAAGAATCAAAGTTAGTTAAAGAAAGTGCTTCGTCCACAAGTACTCAATGTTCTGTAATACCTCTGTGACAGTTGGAAGCTTAGTTTCAGAGAGCGTTTTTGCAAAAACAACGGAACATTCACCTACATTAGAGGTACAATTGTTTGAATCACTCATTCTAAAAAATATACTAATGTTTAAACATTCTTTAAATATTTATTTAAAAATGGTTTCATAAAAAATTTAAGGAATTCACAAAGGATAAAACTTTAATAGATTCATTACTTCAAAGTAAAATAATCCACTCAATTAAGTTGAACTGATTCTACATATATCTCAGGCAGAGAGTCGATAGGGGAGACCGGGGAGAATCGGTATACTTAACGTTTAAGGGGGGAGTCTGCTTTAAGAGCCGAAAAAAGCGTTCTTTCAGCGATTTTTTTGAAAGGGAAGGAAATGATTGCTGTAAACGAAATTTTGACAACATAATATACTATATTTTAGCTTTAATTTTTGTTATTAAAAAATATTAAAATTTCTTCAAGTTATGACCATTTTGCCGGAGCGCCTGGAGTCTGCACTTTCTAATCGGTGCCGGTGATGGATGTCGTGCGGTGCATCTGAAACAGTCGAGACAAAATTTTTTTAATTTTTATAAGTTTCTTTTCTACATGAACTCAAAAAATACCGAAGAAGTTATCAAATTCCAAATTTTTTCAAAGTTTGAAAAAAATTCACTTTAAGTTGCAAAAAGAGTAGTTTAAATAATACTTTTGTCCAACTTTTTTATTTCACATAGAAGATAATTTAATACTGAAGCTAGATCACATTGATTTTTTTCGATCGGACGTATATTCTTTTTGCTATCACCGACACCGTTTTCTAAAAATCGTAAAAATGAAAACTCGAGAAAACGCGCTTTAAAGTTTTCGGTCCAAAAAAATATAAGTTTTTGGGTACTTACAGTAATTAAAGGTTAATCAGCTGTCCCTGGGCCATACATTCGTCCTTCCTCTTCCTCAAAAAACTCGGTTTTGCTGAGGGTTTCCAATCGTCGGGCTGTACGAGCCTTCTTGCTAGAAAATTATGCGCGTCAGCAAAATTTTTGCACTGCTGCCCGATGATGATATTGAGGAGCTGCATGGTGGAAAGTATAGCAGAGTAGCCCTCGTTAAAAATGCCTGCAGCCATATATGCTGCAATTTCGATAATTTTATAGCTGGAATTCAAATGACTTAGGCGCCACACAATCGAATTGAACGATTCGTTGGAATTTTGAGTGTGGCCGCCTAAGCACCGCCTCATTAAATCATCATTAGAGAGCTCTTCATAAATTGGACGAATGTGCTTCTCCACGGTTTCATCGATTAATCTCGCCGGATGTTTGTAAGATGCAAGATTATTCGCCGCTTGAGCCTTGCGCCATTCGCACCAACTCTCGGCGTCTTCTGGACAATTTTCATCCGTGGAACAGTAGTGGTCTAATATTGCTTAATAGCTTTCTTCATACCTTTCACTGAATCAATATTTTGACAAATTGCCAGACCGAAGTATATCGTCAATATCTTGATTACACTCTCCGTTAGCCGCGTCTTTCCTCGGAGTTTCTCGATTTTTCTTTTATTACGTAAACGAGTACCCATATGCTTTTGCACGTGTCCAACACACTCATTTTTCGTCACTGTGCACTCGTCCCCGTAAGGATTGCTACTTAAGATTCCAGTAAAAGTTTTGGAGTCGTCATCGCCGATATAATTAGTGTACATAACTCCGAATTTCTCGACGGATCTCGAAAACATCTCCATTATGGAATCCACCTGCATCTTCCCTGCCGAACCTGTATGATTTGAGGAGCATGAGTCTTTATGATTCTCATACCACTCCTCAAATGCTCTTCGTCCAAAGTATTTTTACTTATGGCACACGAATGACAATATCCACTTTTTACAATGAGATCGATTACTTTGCCACTGTAGTATCCGATGAGCATTGTTACACCGTACAATGAAGTATAACCGCGCTTTTTCCACGATCCATCGCCCGAAACCTTCAAATAATTCGCAGGTCTTTCATGTTCAACGTTTTTTTCTTTTTCTTCCTTGACGGCTTTTTCGCAGGTGCTCTTCAACATTGTCTTCGACACTGCGTGCAACGATTTGTTGGTAAGTAGATTTTGCAAAACCTGCAGACATATCCATAAGGCCGCAGAATACGTTTATCCCTTCTCGTCCGATACCAAGAAGCCTCATAACAAAAACAATTCATCTGTTGATTTCGTAGCCGGTATTACCAATGGTCCTGACTGGATTTCGCGTCGACCACACATACACTGGACAATAATTTTAAATCCTAGGCCTCGATGAACGCTTTCTGCAAACGTTAATTTTTGCTTGCATGATCTGCAAATTGCGATTTCCGAAATGGCGAGAAACACAGATATAAATTCAATAATGCGGTAGCAGTGCGCAGAATGAATAATGACATCATCGCTGCTTGCTGTCGTTAACTTCTGCTCAGTGCGGCTCATGTGCAAATCTCCGTCGTCCGATGAAACACTTGTAAAAAGATTGCCATGAAATTTCCGCTTTCGCGGTTCCGCAGCACGCTGTCTTTTAGATCGATCAGCTTTCGAGTAGCTTGACATTTCGATGTGTACTCGGCAAAATCAAAAGTGGAACTGAAAGCTGACGCTACAAACAGCAGTGTAGAAGCCGATGCCGAGAGCTATAGTATACAGTTATATTGTATACCGTTCTCCCTACTACTACTCAACACAGACCTTCTAAAAACTCCAAATAATGTTTCAAAGGACGGTTGGACCTTTTCAGGTAAATACGAGTATAGTCGAATAATAGAATACACCGAGGGGCGGAGCGCGCGCGCTCGGGTCTGCCCGAGCATTCGCACCTGCTCGATGCTCGGCCACTACAACTGCTCTAGCTTCGGAAATATGTCGAATTGGCCTCTGAAATTTTTAAGACATATTCTTGGATAGGTTTGGAATAGATTTAAGACAAAAAAATCGATTTTTTGAAGCTGGTAAAGCAGACTCCCCCCTTAAAATGGCTTCATTGCTATTAATGTTTTGAAAAGGGTAATCCTAAAGGTTCAGGAATCTTTATTAGTGTATAAAGTAATATAGAAATCGTATACTAACATAAAAAGCATTTTATGATTACCATGGTGACGGAGAGGAATAATATTAATATTACTGTAATTAGCAAATTTGCGTTGAGACAGAGTTAGTAACGCGTATTTTTTTGTATATAGTTAAAAATAATTTTAAAATATATCTAAAATAAAAGTTTATTTGTTTCAGCCACTCTAATAAGTTTAGTTTAAAATTTTTTGTTTCAACAAGTTAATTAAAATTAAATAATGGAATGCTAAGTTCATTGAAATGCTGCCATAAAATGTTTATTTAAATAAATAAATTAATAAATATATAAATAAATAAATAATTAAATACATGAATTTTATTTTGCTTTGTTTTAATTATACGTATCAAAATGATAAAATAACGTTTTTAAAACATTTTTAAAATATTTTACAATTTGGCCTACTGATCGAAATCGCGGACATCTCGCACCTTTTTAATACGTTTCTAAATACGTTTCTTTAAGTTATTCATTTAAGCGTTTAAAAGTATTTTGTTGCAACCTTTTCAAAACGTTTTAAAAACGCAACGTGTAATCAGGGCTTACGCGTAATAACAATAACGTGTCAGTTAAGTGTTATTGAAATTAACACTTTTCGAACATGTATATGTATGTGCAAGATACATGTAAACATTCTAATAACAATTAGAATAATCATTTAATTCAATAATAATGATATTATAGTTAGAATTTTTCACATGAACAAAAAAAATTGAGTTAAAATCTATTTGATGTCATTTATCAGTTTTGATCGAAATATATGAACTTCATAATATATAAAACTTAAATAGGTTATACATTAAACATTAAACAAAGAAATGCTTAAGTTTTAAGAAATAAACAGAATAAGCAAACTTTATAAGGGTATGAATGTAAGAAGTATATTTTGCTTGAAAAACATAATGTTGCAATATGTAAAAAGACTGTAAAAATAACTTTCATAATGATTAACTACATAATATATATCATTTTTTTTAAATAATTAATTTGCTTCACGTAAATGTTACAATCATATATTAATAGTTTTTACTATGTTTATTTTTTATACAATATAGTATCTCATCTTTGTTATTTTATTAAGGGGATGTCTGAATTCTTTGAAATTTCTACTGAATATAAGCACATAATTGTTGTACCTACGTATTATTTTATTTTTCATAAAACTATGCGTTTTATTAAATAAAATACAAATTTATTTTGTCATTTCTAAATAAGAAGCACTTAAATCTAATTAAGAAAAACTTTTGTATATTATTTCAATTTTTATTGACTTAATATTGAATATATGTTAATAAACCATAACAAACCGTATTGACAGGAGTAATACTATCATAGTTACCATTGCAATCGAATGGAATGATGAAGGGAGAGGAGAAGGGAGGGAGGGAGTGAGGGATTAAGTATAAATGTCGTGAATCATGCAAGTGAGCCTATCGGAGTCACGTGACCACGTGTGTGCGAAAGAGATGGACGAGAGCGATCGGCTCGACGCTGTCAGCGTTTTGGTGTAAGTTGTGTATGTATGAGTTATATCTTTTCAGATAAAGAAGGTGTAGTAGTGTATAAGTGCCACACGCCTCCAAAGCTGCATCAGCATAGCCAGCTTCGAAAAGGCTGTATTGTAAGACACGTAAATTTTTTGCGTATAACGTGTTATAATCAAGTTATGGCCTAAAAACGATTTTTTATGTCTTTTTTTGCTCTAATTTTCGTTTTTCTCGATAAACTTTGTTTAAATGACGATTTTGTAAAAAATGTTACATACAAAAAAGTTGTATTTTTTTAAGCTCTACATCTTTGTCGACTAACTTTTTTTTTGCCTCCCAATACCTTGCAAGTCAAGGCTCTGAATCTGTTTGATGTTATGTTCAGATCCAAAAATAATCTCCTTTGTCTTGTAACGTGGGTTTCGTTACGACGACTTATTTATTAGACTTTTCTCGACACTTTACCGAATTTCTCTATTATTAATGGACGCCAGGTAAAGCGCGGTTAACTCTGCACGAGCCTTTTCCCAGAGGATGTTCCGTGAAGTGGAAAATCAGGAATCACTAATTATATAATAAATACACAAATTTTTCTCTTTAAGTACCTAAGCTTTATTGCAGTTAATATACGCACGGTAGCCACATTTACAATTTCCCCCCAATGGATCTATCGGTCGCTATACAATATGGCTACGTTAGCCCTCGCACGCGTCTCTCGCGACGACCAAATCACCACGTTTTCCCGAGTTTTCCGAGTCGCGTAATTTTCTCCCCAATAATTTTCGTAAATCTAATGCTGGCCCGACGCGCACTGATTCTATATAATGGTGTCACACCACCATGAATTTACTCTCCTAACCCCGAGCACATTGCGGCAATGTACGATAATTGTTCCACAAAAAAAATATATTACTTATAAGTGCCGAGGGAAGCTCGACAATTACAGTCCACTCACCGTCGCAAATCCTGCACGCCTCACGATGCTCCTCACAATCTGGTCGCAAATTTTCCGTTGGAGAATAATCTCGCTGGTAATATCGCATATAAGTCTTAAGGTTTTTAAACGCGTCTGTGCTTGGTCACGAACGGGCAGGCAATGCCCAAAATCGGCAAGGGCGGAAATCTCTTCCAAAATTTTCGCTCTTCTTCTCGAACAACTTCAGCCTACACACTTGTTGCTTCCGCCCCTTTCTTCACGGTGATTAGCCATGATTTTCTCTAAATGCAAAAATCAAGACCAAGTCTGCGGCGATTTGAGTCGCTAATGACGATTGGTCCGCTCCGCGATTGTCGCCCTGCCCCCGAAACGCGGGCAATATGAATTGCTAAATATACACGCACGGGCAACCCGGCGTGTATATCTATATCGGGCGCTTTCGGTTTTGTCGCTGCCGGACCATCACAGTTGGCAGCGGCGACGTGCGCGCGTCGGACTACGCTAGGATAGGCCGGCAGCTTCATGAGGCTCGCGGCGCGGCGGCTGCTAGCTCTCCCCTCTGTCGACAGCCGTGTCGGTATCTCTCTCTCTCTCTCTCTCTCTCTCGTGGCTACAGCCGAGATGGTGTGCCTCGAGGAAGCCGCCGCTGCTGCTGTGAATCCTCTCTCCTCCCGCGTCTGCGTGCATCGGGAGAGAGGGCGGTCATGCGCGTGTGTGTGTGTGTGAGCGCTGGCAGTGGCTCATCATCCTCGAGAGGCGAGGAAGAAAGAGCAAGCGAGAGAGAGAGGGTCGCGCGTACAGTGTGCAGTGGTGTTGGTGCTGTGCATGGGTGTGTAGATGTTCGTCGTCGTTGCTTACTCCGAACAATCGTCGCTGCGGCGATCAGCTGGTGCTGCCGGTATGGGTGTGTGCGTGTGTGTGCCGGTCTGCGGCTTTCCTCGGTCGCGACTCCTTATCCTCATTCCCTCAACAACATAAATAACCATTCCCCCCATTAATAACAATAATTATTTAATATAAATTGCTCGGCTCTGGTGACGGGTGACTTGGTCGCGATTGACTGCCCGTGTTTTAATATCATTGGGACGTGAAATACATGTCACAGTCTTGCTGACATTGAGGCGCAGGTTAGCTGCCGATGCCCAATTCAACTGATACCGTCACGAAGACCTTCCAGGGTCACTTGAGTGTAACTTTGCAGGTCGTCAATGTAGAGTAAGCGTTCAACACCATCTAAGTCGAGTGCGTCTTGTAGGTCGTTTATGTAAAGGCTGAAGAGCAAGGGTCCCAGGCCTGAGCCCTGTGGCACGCCAAGATTGGTGGTTAGCCAACCAGACTCCCCTCTTGTATTAGTAACGACTTTCTGTCGTCTTCTCATTATATATGACTTAAGCCACAGTAGAACACTCCTGGAGAAACCCATGCGCATCAGCTTACGCAGTAGTTTTGTGTGTGAGATGGTGTCAAATGCTTTACAAAAAATGAACATTAACAAAATGTCAAAAAATTTTTGTTGCTGTTAATGCATGCTCGTATGTCCTCAGTGAGTTTTAGTAGTGCTGTATGTGTACTGTGATGCTGTCGAAAACCAATCTGCATCGCGTCCAAAGTATTGTTTTTTCGTAAAAAGTCAGTTATTTGGTCGTGTACTATTTTTTCCAGGACTTTGGAATGAAAACTCAGCAGAGCAATTAGTCGAAAGCCTGACACCGTGGAAGGGAGAGGAGAAGGGAGGGAGGGAGTGAGGGATGGAGGGAGGGAGTGTTCTTTCAGCGGTTGAGTGAGTGAGTGAGTAAGTAAGTTAATAAATAAATAAACAAATAAATAAATAAATAAATAAATAAATGATTTTTATTTTGCTCTCATTCTTTACACCTAGGGGAGAATGGGGATAACTCGTACGGGGGCTGTGTCGTACACGCTAATTATTTAGTTTAAGGTTGCATTTTTTAGCTGGAGTAGATAATGTATGTTGAATATAGATGTAGAGTATACTAGGGTAAAATGAGACACTAAAATGAAATGTACTCCAGAAATCACGAGAAAGCATTATTTCGAAAAATTGAAATTACATCTGTTTACTAACCTCAAAACATAACTTCAAAAATACCTAGAAGTGGATTTACTTGAGCCTACAATACAAACTATATGCTTAGGTGGAGCAGACATCGTACTCTTATATTTTCGAGGTCAATAAATCTGAATCCGAGGGTAATTTAATTCCATTAGGTTACCATTTCGTCCTTAACTTCAAAACATAACCTGAAAAATGCCTGGTTGGGGCTTTTTTGAACCCATAATACAAACTGAACGCTTAGATGCACTGGTTAAAAAGTTTTGACAGAATTTTACAGTTTCGGATAAAACGGGATACGAAAAAAAATCGACAAATTCTGTCCGAAATTGTGCGGATATAGTCGCTAGTTACGTTCGATTTTATCCGAAATCGTCCAAAAATGTAATTCCGGTTCTGTCCGTTTTTATCCGAAATGATCAACATGTATACTTTATTGTACAGAATCGTTTGAAATTAATCATGAATGTCTTTTTAATTCTGTCCGTTTCTATCCAAATCAATCGTACGAATACTTTTTTGTACAGAATCATCAATAATTAAATAGTAATGTCTATTCTATTTTATCCGTTTGCATGGGAAGTAAAAAAATGTGTTCTACCCGTAGTCGTTACACACATTTAAATAAGTTTTTATTTAAAGTCTTACGAAATTCTTATTTTATTATATTCTTAAGATAACTGATATTATATGCATGTATTTTATTTTTTTTTTAAATTACTAATATTTATATTATTATGTATTTATTATTCTGAAATCAATTAAAATTTATGATTACAATTATTTAATAGATGTATCTGAAAGATTAAAACAATTTTAAAATGTTGATGTGACTGGGAGTCGAACCGAAGACCTGTTCGTGAAACTCCAATGCTCAAACCGCTTCGCTATAGAAGAACTTTGGAATCAATGGAAAATGTGTCTTATATTCAAGGGGGTATCAAAATCAATTTAGGAATGCAAATTTCCCGCCTTAAATGTTACCGACCTAACGATGAATAATTTGATATAACTCGATATATATACCTCATTATCCAAAAGGAAGAGATCATAGCCCTCCGTAATACAATTATCTACCACGGTGCAAAGTTTCAAACAAAACCTTCAAAACCTCTACGAATGCCATGAGAACAAAATGTATATTAGCTCAGGCTCGAACTTTTCAAATTTCGTTCCGATGCCATTCGTAGAGGTGTCGAAGTTTTGATTTGAAACTTCACACTGTGGTAGATAATTGTATTATGGAGGGCAATTACTCTCTTCGTTTAGGATAATAAGGTATATATATTGAGTTATATCAAATTATTCATTGTTCGGTTGGTAACATTTAAGGCGGGAAATTTGACTTTTTAAATTGACTTTGACACCCCCTAATTAATAGCGATGAAAATATTTGAATATTATCTATTGAAATTTCGTAAAAATAAAAAGGTATTATGATAGCTTAAGGGGTCTACCCCAATTGCAATTTTCAAAAAATCGATTTTTTTTTTATTCCATTTTTCGAAAGTATAGATATTTGAAAGTATCATATTAAATTTTCATAAAGATCCGAGCAGTCTAAGTGTACTTTTGAGGGACTTTTACTTAGTTACCTGAGCGCGCTAATAGTGACCGTTCGGAGCGGTATCGTCTACCTGCCTTTGTTTACGTGAGCAGCTGAAACCTTTCGTGTATATACTATCCCTACTCAAATCTATTCATTCGTGACCCCTTATTTTTCGAAAGATACCTGTATATTTTAATTTCAAGCAAGTAGCAACCTACATTAGTCGTGTTTGAAATCTGTAAGCTTAAACATCTGTGCTCGTGATTGCCGAGATGGACAAGAAAACTATCCATCAAAAACAAAACTGGAGACGTCCAGGTTCGAAAGCGAAAAAACGTAAATTTCATGGAGTTCTTCCAAATGCCCATGAGGCAATCACAAGTCATGCTAGTGCATCTGCAGAGAAGCTGAACAAGTCGAAAGATACGAGTTTCGACGTGCCTGTAGATCAAACGTTAGGGTACAGCATCATACATTTTTACCTGGTTTTTTCTTCGTTACAACAGTTTTTGAAATGTAAAGTGTGTAATAACGATGTTACATTTACTAAGTATGGACAGCGAGGACTCGGTTTTAAAATTTGTGTTACTTGTGAGTGTGGAGAAAAATATATTAATTCGTGTCCGATGATTGCGACTGGATACGAAGTCAACCATCGCCTTGTGTTTGTTACGCAATTGATTGGTATTGGATGGAGTGGTATAAACATGTTTATTGGCCTAATGGAACTTGGATCTGGAATGAGTTCCTCCGTTTATTATCATATTATCTATTCGGTCTCTATCGCTGTGAGCACAGCATTCATACTGTTCTGAATCCTGGTGTAAATATAAGAAAGCTGTGGAAAACAACACCGTTCGACAATTTAAACATCCTCCTGCTCTCGCTGAAGATGTTCAAGAAGTTCTCAAACCAATCTACTAGGATTTGACAAAACAAGAACTTCTTGAAAGGTGCCTCGGCGGAAACACGCAAAATAACAACGAGTCTTTCAACAACTGCGTCTGGTCGATGGTTCCTAAACACATCTTTAGTGGGAAAAAAACTGTTGAAATCGCGTGTCAAACAGCTGCGTGTATTTTCAATGAAGGATTGAAGCCAATATTGAAAATATTGGATGTGATGGGCGTCAAAATCGGCAATATCGCCGAGCAGTTCGTAGCTGAGCGAGATCTAACGCGCGTACGAGTTGCAAACCGCCGCAGTGGAGATGCCTCTAAGGAGGCCAGAATTAATCGAAGGAAGGCTATTTTGGATGAGACGGTACATTATGAAGAAACTGAAGGCATAATATACGGTGCAGGCATCGCTGATTAAGCGTAGGTAAGAAATTTTCACGTTTTTTCGTTAAAAAAAACTTTGAACGCGTTTTTCTCGAGATGACATTTTTGTACGGCTTGTTGAAAAAATCTCGGAAACTACTGCATCAATCCTTACCAAATTTTTACCACATATTCTTTACGATTTTTGAAATTTTGAGTTTAACTTGTTTTAAAAAAAAAACTGATGAAAAAAAGGTGATTTTTCGTTACTTTTCGAAATATGGCCGCCATTTTGCCAATTTTGAAAAAATCAAAAATCGTATGATATGCGACATAGTCATTACCTTACTGAATCTAAAACCTGTTTTTTTTTGTTTCAGATAATCCACTCCGGCGATTTCATCAACAGGGCGCACTCATCTTTTTTTTGGATATTTTTTTGGACTCCATTTTTATACGATAAAAAACAAAAAAATTAATAAAAAAAAAACTTTTTTTTATGTATCTCAAGATTGTATTTATCAAGCCTCATACTTCACATATTAATATTTCTAATTTAAAACAATGAAAAAAAATCGTGAAAATAGTCATTTTTTTGCGCGTCTAATTAGGATAGACCCCTTAATAATATATTTTCTTAAAATAGTTATACATTTTAAATAAAATATTTTTACTCCATGAGGATCTTGGAAATCGGGTGCTGGGAAAACAGAGTTCTGTCTATGCCATGTTTGTAATTGTACGTTTCTCGTATTCCACCCGAGTGTAATACAAGATTTACATCAAAATCGGACAGAGTAAGATAAATTCTGACTTTCTAATTAGTTTACCGATTCTCGACGAATTTGGGACTTTCTGCACAGAATCTCTGGACATAATCTGATAGAACCGGATAGAATCAGAAAGTAAAAACACCTTTATTAAATTTATCAAGCATTGGACATAACCAGACAGTATTTGATACAAACGGATAAAATCGAAAAGTAAACAAAACTTAATTTATTAACAATTTCTATACGTATTCGTCATATTAAATATTATTTGACGATTAAAAAGCCCTGAATTTTAATGTAAAGTCTTGGACGAAATCGAGCAAAGTTGGATTCACTCAGTTTTACCGATTTTGTATGAATCTGTACAAAATTTTATAAAACTGGATAAAATTGGACGGTTTCCCAAAACGACTAAATCTATTTCGGATAATTTTGGATAAAATCTTGCAGTGCCGGAAAGTAAAACTATCCGGTTATATCCGAATTCATCGAAACTTTTTAACCAGGGTGGAGAGGACATAGAACTTTTACTATTTTCACAATAATCACACAACGGTATCATATTCTCTTTAAATTGAAGAATACGTAAATAATATAAAAATATAGCTGACACTTAGCGTCAATTACCTGTGTCTGTAAGAAGAGAACCTCAACGTGGTGACGGAGAGAGATTCAAATTCAGTGTGCCGAAATCCATGAAAATATGTTTACGTCGTAATTTTTTACGATTTAAGAAAAACTGACCTATTAATACAAACTTATTTCACATAGTTTTGAGGTTATGGTTTAAGGTTATGGAAAAAATGGTGACATGATACAGTCAAATGTACGTCAGATTCAGTTTCAGTAACCCCGAAAACATACTTTATACGACGTCTGCTCCACATAAGTATTTAGTTTGTATTTTGAGATCAAGAAAAGAAAATTCATTGACCTGGAAAATGTAAGAGTACGATGTCTACTCTACCTAAGCGTTTAGTTTATAATTTGCTCTATAAAATGTCCATTTTAAGCATTTTTGAGGTTATGTTTTGTGTTTTATGAAAAACTCAGATGTGCTTAGTAAATTTTGAGGTCGTATTCGGATTTAGCGGGTCAAAATACATAGGGATAGATGGGCCTAGTCACAAGATCAAGCTTTTTTTTGTGCGGCTGTGTTATAATTACATATGATCAATTTGAACGGCTCGGTGCAACATTGAAACGTTCATTAATCTTGATGAAATTAGTAGGGCTTGATATTGACATCTGATACTAACTTTTTTGGGGGGAGTGGGGGGGGGGGGGGTATACGTAATTTTTTCCCTCCAAAAATTTTTTCGCTACACCCTAATGTATATGTATATATCCCGCTTATTATTTACACACATATATATAAATTTAGAACTTCATACCGTACCCATATATATATTCCTGTATTATATAGTTATTACCGTGTTTTTGGGTACTCAGTCCCGCTACCCCAGCCACTACCCTTCCGCTAAATAACATGAAATTCGTTATTTTACGCTATTTCATAATGCACTTGCCCCTCCACCCCCTCCACCACCGACATGCCCTTTCACTCCCGCCACCGCCCCACCATCGTTCAATCCACAGTCCCTCTACTACCCCCTCCACTTAATTAACTTAATACTTAATAAGTATTCTACATTTTCTATTGATTCGATGGATGATGATTTCACTTTCATTAATTTGATAGTAGTTTTTAATGCTTATAAGAAAATCTTCAATAGAATTCAATATTTTTATCCATATTTTCTCATAAACATTGCAATCGATTAGAAAACTTACTTCAGTTTTAGATCCTGAATAATAGATTTCAATAAATGTAAATAATTGTAGCTATCAAAAATATTTTTTTTATAATTAATGCGTAGAAAGTAGTACTTATTTAAGATTAAAAAACACTGTCGACATTTTATAAATTAATTCATTTTATAAAATTATTTACAAGTAAAAAACAATATAATAACGAAATCTAACTTTAAAAATTGTGCTACAGTATTTTTAGATGTTAGAATAAAAAGAATACAGTCATTTTCACTCACAGCACGATGTGCACTGATACGAATACAGTTTATAATAATAATAATAATAAATAATCACAATATTCAAAAAATTTTATCTTACAGCTGCAAAATAAACAATAATCACTTACTTACGAGTACAACAAGCTGAAAAGGCCCTTATACTCTCGACAATATATACAAATATAATTTTACATAAGTATCAGGTGACACAACTAGTGTACTAGACGCACCTAGATACAACCTTGTTGATTCACCATAAGTGAGAATCCATATAAGCGCAATCCCGTGCTGTACTGTTATTTTACTGTGCTGTACCGTCCAATTTTAGAACGGAGAAGTCTATCTACATCTATGCCTAGGGTAACTCAATTAATATTGCATAACTATCATTCAGATTGTTTAATAATCGAACAATTTTGATTAAAGAACAAGACAAAAAATATCTATGGTCTTTGAATTAATATTTTAATAATATTATTTAGATTCTCTAATAAACTAAACATTTTAATAAAATATTAAAACTAAAACGTTATAAGGTAAGGTAATGAAAAAATTTGAATATATGATATTATTATATGAATACAGCGGTTAAAAACTGATAAAGTAATAATAATTATTTGATGATTGATGATTATTTTAATTTTTAGACTAAGATACAGGCTCATCTCCATTCTGGGACCTATACTGGGACTTTTGCACTATAAAAAGGTATCTCCATGAATTTTTTGGTGGTCGAGGCTTTGATCGAACTCTCAGAATTAGCATTTTAAGGTTTAATTGGCATATAAGATAGTTATAACATATATATATGACTTTGCAAGTATTTTTAATGCAAACTACAGAAAATTTTACAAAAAAAAGTATATATACGTTTTTTGTGAAAAATGCTTCCCTGAGGAGTTATAAATTAATTTGTATGGCCAAAAAATGAAAAAAATGCTTAGATAGCCAAGTTTGACCCTCTGTATCAGTTTCTTCATATATATATATATATGGGTGGTTCTCTGACAAATCGTGCGCGAAAAAAAATGGATTTTCCAAAAATATTTTTTTTATGTTCCTATAGTATGTATGAGTATCCCTGAATTTTTTCAGATATTTTCCATCATTATTTTCCGAGTTACAGAGGGTCAAACTTGGCTATCTAAGCATTTTTTGCATTTTTTATATATATATATATATATATATATATATACATATATATAGATAGACTTCTTCGAAAATTGGACCGCACAAAACAGCAGAACACAGTACAACAACAGCACGGGATTGCGCTTACGTGTGAGTACACTTAATACTTAATAAGTATTCTACATTTTCTATTGATTCGATGGATGATGATTTCACTTCTAATTTCATTAGAAGTGAAATCATCACTTCTAATGAGTGATGATTTCACTTCTATTATTATATTTCATTTTATATTTCACTTCTAGAATCACATAGTGAGAGTTCACTAAACGATTCCTTATCTCCCGAAGTATGTTTTGAAACGGTAATTCTTTGTAATACATTTTTCTAACTAATCATCTTCCTTACCGTAAATCAAACAAACGCAAAGTTTGTCTGTTAGTTATGATGATATTGTTTTACAATAAATTGTACTACTGTACTAACAGTACTACAACTATAGACTAAAGTGTATGAATCAGATAAAATTTGTATGCAATTGGTAAAGTATACCTAATTTTTTAGATTTTTGTAATTATAGAAACAAAACAAACTCTTCCTCTATGTACAATAGTAAAGTTGTTTTTTCACATAATATTAAACCGCCTCCACCATTGATAACTCATAAATACATTTTGTTATCATCGATATTTTATTTTATTTTATTTTATTTATTATCAATCGGCAAAACTCCCTTCTTGTGTGTTAAAAATATGTTCAAAAGCTTAAAGTTTATAAGAAAATTTTGCTTTACAGTTAAATTTTCTATTTTCTTCTCTATTTATCTTAATAAAAGTATAAAATAGGGAATGGCGAGCGGCGCGATCAGGGGGACCCCCCTCCCACATATATATATATATGAGGCATTCTTTGTGAACGAATGGCCCCCCCTTGCCCAAAATTTGAAGAGGCGTAGGAGAACCATCAATAGCTTAAAATGTTCGTATTGACAAGAGCTACAAAAAGTCGAGTGGCGTTTTTGTCCATTTTGAAAATGGCGGCTTCAAAATGGCGTTAAGCACCCCTAAAATGTGAAGAGTACAGATAAAAACGCCCGTAAAAATTAAAAAAAATAATCACGTTGGACTTTTTTTGACTCAAATTTTAGCTACCACTCATACTTCAAAGAACACGTGGTAGGTTACCGAAATCCAACATGGCGGATCCAATATGGCGGCTAATACGTCGATATTTTTAAAAATAAACCGAATTGGCCCAAATTTGGTATATGGGGGTTTTTCTGGTTGCTGATGATGAATTTAAGGTCAAATCTGCAGAATTTAAAATGGCGGATCCAATATGGCGACAAATATGCCGATAAGATATGGTTTTTACTCCCGCCGTTTATTTATGTATCCATGATTTCTTCACGATGACATTATTCATTTTTTTTAAATTTGTATACCTTATCGGCATATTAGTTGTTACTTTTAGTGGCATTTTTAGTTCCAATATGGCCGCTAGAAACTCGTGACTCATACTTTTTTTACCATAACGATTATAAAACCAGCTACATGAAACCGATTGAGGTTCATGATGCCTTAAATAAAAGGTCTTGGAATCTACTTTTAGAAGACGTATAAAAAAATTCTTTTGTTATCATACAAATAACTTTTTTAGATACGCTCACGTCTCGAAAACGCTTGAATCAATGATTTCGAAATGCTGTTTGTAAGTATATTATTTTTTTAAACATATTAGTGCCTTTGGTCACGTGACGAAACTGATTTTTCATCAAAATAGCCAAAAAAAGCACTTTTTCGAATTCTACAGCTCTCTCAAAGAGCTTGAATGGTAAATGTTGAATGTTTTTATAAGCATCGTATAGTATCTTTGTTTTAGCTACTCCCAAGTTCCAATATGTCGGTGTAAACTATATGATATAGGCCTTTTGGTACTAAAATGTATGAAAACAAATTGAAAATGTGAAGAAGTCTACAAGACACCAGGCGGGAGTGAAAGTTTGCGTATTTTGCTCATGAGTACTAACAAGGAGATGGTCAGGGATCCGGATCACCGATTTCGCTCAATTTTGGAGGAAAGTTTCCAAATGCAGAAATATGAAGAAACCCAAATTAGTGCATTACAATGTAAAAAGATGATAATACATACATAGTAGTTGAAAGTTCTTGCTAATTTTCTACAATAGAAAACATGATATGACTATATAATAAGGAACTATTTTTTCTGCACCAATTGCACTGAATTACATTTATATCTTTAAGACAGTAATAAAAAGCGTAATCGAATCTCTGTTTATTAATATTTAGCTCACTCAATCAACTGTGTAATAATAAAAAGAATCTTTTATCCAATTATATTCTGCACAATTTTACGTTGTTATGGAGATTAGATTAACAAATTAAGGTCCGAACACAATAATTCAGTAAAATCAAAATATAGGAGTGAGATTGCATATTAAGCCAATTTCAAAATATATGTTGTAAATCAATTGTTCGTTAAATAAATTGATTTGCGCTATAAGGATAAAATTTGTATTTTACCGGTTCTGGATTAAAAAACAATATAACTTTGTTTATTTACAAGTCAAACCTTAAGCCTTAGAAGCATAGTGGCCCCTTATAGGGACTACCAAAATAGCTGTCTATTTATATTTATAAAAAACGTATTGACGTATATTTATTCAAGGTGATGGTCTTTACTGATAGGTAAGACGATTCTCTACAATTCTATCTTTATTTGTTATTAAATTGTTATAAATAAACAATTTGCAAAAAGTGTATTTTTTTAGCAAAAAAATTTTTTTGAGGTTATTTGCTGTTCGATTTTTATGAAAGTTAGTTCCTAGAGGTTTTTGGGGTCACTAATGAAGAATATGCTATCAAAATTTTGATTTTATAAATCCAAGATGGCGATTTCAAGATGGCGGACACAAATTTTTTGAAATTAAGTATATTTTTATCTAAAAACGTTATTTGCGGGTTTTTGATGTCGCTGATTAATAATATGCCATCAGAATCTTGATTTTCCAAATCCAAAATGGCGGATTCCAACCCCTGAGTAATAACAAAGATACTATACGGCGCCTGTAGAAACATTTAATATTTACCATTCAGGATCTTTGAGAGAGCTGTAGAACTCGAAAAAGTGCCTTTTTTGGCTATTTTATTGAAAAATCAGTTTCGTCACGCGACGAAGGGCACCAATATTTTAAAAAAAATAATAAGATTTGGAAGAGCATCTCGAAATCATTGATTCAAGCGTTTTCGAGACGTGAGCATGTCTAAAAAAGTTATTTGTAATCGATTTTGGTGAATTACTACCTATGTCACGTGATTTTGGCCATCAAATTGAATTTTATGGTAACAAAAAAATTTTTTTTATACAAATTCCGAAAGTAGATTCCAAGACCTTTCATTTAAGCCACCATAGATCTCAATTGGTTTCATGAAGCTGGTTTTATAATCGTTATGGTAAAAAAAAGTATGGGTCACGAGCTTCTAGCGGCCATATTGGAACTAAAAATGCCACTAAAAATAGCAACTAATATGCTGATAAGGTATACAAATTTAAAAAAATGAAGAATGTCATCGTGAAGAAATCATGGATACATAAATAAACGGCGGGAGTAAAAACCATATCTTATCGGCATATTAGTCGCCATATTGGATCCGCCATTTTAAATTCTGCAGATTTGACCTTAAATTCATCATCAGCAACCAGAAAAAACCCCATATACCAAATTTGGGCCAATTCGGTTGATTTTTAAAAATATCGACATATTAGCCGCCATATTGGATCCGCCATGTTGGATTTCGGTAACCTACCACGTGATTTTTTGAAGTATGAGTAGTAGCTAAAATTTGAGTCAAAAAAAGTCCAACGTGATTATTTTTTTTAATTTTTACGGGCATTTTTATCTGTACTCTTCACGTTTTAGGGGTGCTTAACGCCATTTTGAAGCTGCCATTTTCAAAATGCACAAAAACGCCACTCGTCTTTTTGTAGCTCTTGTCGATACGAACATTTTAAGCTATTGATGGTTCTCCTACGCCTCTTCAAATTTTGGGCATGGGGGGGCCATTCGTTCACAAAGAATGCCTCATATATATATATCTCGAATTCATTGATGAGATGATATATATATATATATATATATGTATGTGTATATATATATATATGTGTGGGAGGGGGGTCCCCCTGATCGCGCCGCTCGCCAATCCCTATTTTATACTTTTATTAAGATAAATAGAGAAGAAAATAGAAAATTTAACTGTAAAGCAAAATTTTCTTATAAACTTTAAGCTTTTGAACATATTTTTAACACACAAGAAGGGAGTTTTGCCGATTGATAATAAATAAAATAAAATAAAATAAAATATCGATGATAACAAAATGTATTTATGAGTTATCAATGATGGAGGCCAATGAGATATATATATATATATATATATATATATATGTTATGATTTTTTTTTAGTAATTTGTTATTATTCATTTGTTATTGTTAAATTTTTGTGTCGTTAATTAACAGGACCCGCCTGGTCCCTGAATCGAGTTCGGCCGAAAATCAAAACTTACCGCCAAGCACCGCTGACCTATCTAAGGTAAGCGAAGTGGTAAGTCGCTCACACGCGTTGCGTGCGGCGCACGACAGCAGGTCACACACAATTGTCTAATTGTTATTAACAATATGTACCCCGTTACACATGGCGTCTAATAAAACCGGCATCAATAATGCGATTCAATTAATTAAATAAAAATTTAAAACGGTTATTTACGAACCAAAAATCGTATTTTTTTCGAAATTAGATGTTTGGAAATTGAATTTTTTAAACGAATTTGAAAACGTTTCGTCCAAAATAATTACTTAATTTTTTTTGTTGATATGTTAGAAAACGAACGAAATTTATTTATTAACGATTTTTTTTAAATTAGAAAATTTTTGAAGAAGTTAAATTTCTTGCTAAATATCATTTTTAACACAAAAATCCCATTATTCTCGAAAATAAAATAGAAAAGCGCTTCTTCTTGGGATCTTCGATTAACGAAACGAAAAATAATTTTACATTTTCACAGTTTTTATTAAAAAAGTAATTTAAAAATTTAATTATTTTTAGAAAATCGAGCATTTCCAAAAGTTTAAATTTCTTTCAGAATAATATATTTTCTGTTTTTTTTTCCAGAATCTTATTTTCTTTGAAATAAAGTAATAAAATTTCGAAAAAGTTAGTAATTAAAATTGCAAATATTTTTTAACTTTTTTTTGGAAACGTTGATTGATTTAATTTTAGAGCTTTTAGTATGTTTTCTTCATAAAAAGCAATAAAAACAGAAAAATTAAGAAAATAAAAGACTGAACTTATTTTTCATTTCTGAACAATTTACAAGAAATTTCACACACACTTTCAAATCACAAACAAGATTCCAACTCCGAAGAGTTATATCGGCTAGTGAAATTATTATTTCTGTTTAAATTTTAACGGAAGTATACCCGTAATTGATTTCATTTACGAAACGATTTAAAAACGAAAATTGCGTAAAGGAGAATACTAAAATTTGTGAAAATCGTGCACTTAGCTGCAGCAAAAAAAAAGAACGATATCCACGATACATAGGTAATCTCCCCCTAAGTACAACCAATTAAACCTATGCCATCGATTGGAGCATCAAAAAACAGTAATTTAAAAAATCAGCAACCCAGAGTTAAGGGAACTTCAGATATTAAAGATTAAAGTTTTCAATCACTAAAAGACATAAAACAACAGAAAACCGTAAAACAGCTAATCGGCACAAATTTCAGCAATCGAATGAGGGCTAAAATGAAAGATTTCATCGAAATCTATAATTATAAAATGACTCCAAATAGGGGATGCTGTATTTTCACCCTTTTACAGGAGGTTAACAGTTTAGAAAAATACTACCACTAAGAATTTTGGTCAAATAAGATTCGCTGGCAAATTTTTTTTTCACGAACAAGGTGGCGAATGGAAGCTGACGAAAAAAGATACGGATTCGAGCCATGGTCCTTTGGGGGAAGTGCTCCCTTAGTAGTATTTTGAGACTATTATTCAAATACCAAAATCAACCCTTAAATAGTTCATATCCAATTCCCCTACTTTGCAAACTTTTCAGCAATGGAATAAGGACTTAGATGAAAGATTGCGTCGAAATCTATAATTATAAAATGACTCCAAATGTGGGCTGTTGCATTTTCACCCTCTTACATGGGGTTAACGGTTTGGAAAGAAACTACCCCTAACGAATTGGGTCAAATATGGTGTGATCGAACAATTACTTTTCCACAAACGAGGTGACAAATAAAAGCTGACAAAAAAAGCCACCGAGTCAAGCCATGGCCCTTGAGGGGATGTGCTCCATTAGTAGTATTTTGAGACTATTATTCAAATACCAAAATAAACAATTGAATCGTCCATAGGAAATTCGCCTACTTGGCACACGTTTCAGCAATCGAATGAGGTATCAAATGAAAGGTTTCATCCAAATCTATAATTATAAAATGACTCTAAATGAGGGCTGCTTCATTTTCATCCTTCTACAGTGGGTAAGCGTTTCAGAAAAAAAGTCCCCATAAGGATTTTGGTAAAATATGGTGCGTTGGCACAATTTTTTGTACATGAACGGGAGGGCAAATGAAGACTGACGTAAAAAGCTATCGATTCGAGCCATCGCTCTTTGGGGGACGTGCTCCCGTAGTAGCATTTTAAGAATATTCTTAAAGTACCAAAATCGATCTTTAAATCATCCTTTGGCACACTTTGCAGCAATCAAATGATGGCTAAAATGAAAAATTTTATTCAAATCTATAGTTATAAAATGACTCCGAATTGGGGCTGTTTTATTGTTACCCTTCTGCAGGGGGTAAACGGTTGAAAAAAAAACTAACCGTATGGATTTTGGTCAAATAGGGTGCGATGGCACAATTTAATACTATCCTTAAAATACCAGAATCAATCCTTAAATCGTCCATATCAAATTCCCCCACTTGGCACCCATTTCAGCTATCGAATGTGGGCTCAAATGAAAGAATTTATCCAAATCTTATAAAATTACTCTAAATGGGGGCTGCAACATATTCATCATATTGCGTGGGTCAATGGTTTAGAAAAAGCTATGCTTACGAATATTGAAGGAAAAGTCTTTATATATATGAATACAATATTGACTTTTAAAGTGAATTAGTGACCCTTTGAATTACGGTTCTGAACTTTTGACAAAAGATATACACGAATGGGCCAATGTATAGAGGTATCCCTTGTTTAATACTGTCACTGGAAATCTTTGTCAATACCTTTTCATACTTATTATCGAGATAGATATCGATGAAATCTTTCCATTGAGTCCTCATTCCATCGCTGAAACGTGTGCCAAGTGGGAGAATTCGGTAAGGACAATTTAATGGTTGATTCTAGTATTTTAAGAATAGTCTTAAAATACTACTAAGGTAGTGCGTCCCTCAAAGCCAGATGGCTTGCATCCGTAGCTTTTTTCGTTAGCTTTCATTTCCCACCTTGTTCGTGAAAAAAATATTGTGCCAACTCACCATATTTCACCAAAATTCTTAGAGGTACTTGTTTTCTAAACCGTTAACCCCCTCTAAAAGTGTAAAAATGCAGCAGCCTCCATTTAAAGTCATTTTATAATTATAGATATCGATGGTATCTTTCATTTGAGCCCACATTCGATTGCTGAATAGTGTTTTTAGTGAGGAAATTGGATAATTACGATTTAAGGGTTGATTGTGGTATTACTAAGAATAGTCTTGAAATGTTACTAAGGGAGCACTTCCCCCAAAGGGCCATGGCTCGAATCCGTATTTTTTCTCGTCAGCTTTCATTCGCCACTTTGTTCGTAAAAAAAAATTGTGTCAACGCACCATATTTCACCAAAATCCTTGGGGATAGTTGTTTGCTGAACCGTTAATCACCTTTAAAAGGACGAAGAAGCTGCTGCCCCCATTTGGAGTCATTTTATATTTATAGATTTGAATTAATTCTTTCATTTGAGCCCTCAATGGTTTTCGGACATTTGTGCCAAGTGGCTGTTTTATGGTTTTCTGTTTTATTGTTTTCTGATTTTTAGGGATTGAAAACTTTGATCCTAAATATCTCAAGTTCCATTGAGTCTAGGGTATTTTTTTTAATTATTGTTTTTTTATGCTTTAAACGATGGCATAGGTTTTTATTGGTTGTACTTTGGAGCCGCTTGCGCATGTATCGTGAGCATCGATCTTTAATTATGAAATATTTCTTGTGCCACCGAATTGAAGTATATCCTTGTACAAAGTTAAAGATAGCGAACACTTGTAGAGAAAAGAAAAATAGATATAACTACATCTGAAGATCAGTCATAGCTCAAGCAATTTCTACAAGACGACGTTATCTGCATTAAAAGCGATCGAAACGTGAATAAAGGATTTAAACAGCCGGACACTCTAGCAGACTCTGTCACACCTAAAGTTGACAACAGAAGGGAATTACTTTTCGCAACGCAATTGGATGAAACGACGGTCCGGGACACTCCATCTTCGAGGACTCGACGTGAACGAGGGAGACTAGAACAGCTGAGCCGAGGTAAGGTTACAGCGGCGAAACGTCGCTCGCCAACCTAAGGTGAGCGAAGCTGTAAGTCGCTCACACGCGTTACGTGCGGCGCACACCAGCAGGTCACACACAGTTGTCTAATTGTTATTAACAATATATGCACTCAATTACAATATATAAATATATATGGGTACATATATTTTAAAATGGCCGTCGTAGGCGCCAGGTGGTGAATGTGATTCATGAAATATGCCTGACATCGTCTTTCATTAGAGTGCAATGTAATTTATGAACGGAGGCTTATCCGTTAATAAAATAATGATTGTAATCGCTAAAAGAAAGACGCGAATTAACTCTTAATTTTCTATGATGTAGTGCATAGCGGAATGAAGTAAAGGGGTAAGGAAGAACGGGGAACATATGAGAATGAAGAAAATATAGATGGGTCGAGTGTCGTAGATGTTGCGAAAAATGGAGGAGCATGGGAATAAAAATTATTGCAAAATACACGTATGATATATCTATATATGTTTCAAATGAAAGAAAAAATGGAATGAAAGTATTTTAGAAGAAGGACAGGAAATATGGGGTAGGGTAAATGGATGAGGTGAATCGATTGAGGCGAAGGAGAGGAATTAGGTGATAGGGATCATAGAGAGGAATGAAAGTGGATGCACTCTGGTATGCATTCCTTATTAATTTCAGAGAGAGAGAGAGGGAGAGAGAGAGAGAGAGAGAGAGAGAGAGAGAGAGAGAGAGAGTCATTTAATAACTAAATGCCACACTACGGATTAGGAGTTATTTCAGTGTAAGATAGTATCATATAATAAATGTCTATATTTTTGTTATGTGTCCAACATTACTTTACATAACAAAAGTCTTGAAAACTTTTTTTTTCTTCTAATACGCATTAACGCATATAAAAAGTTGGAATAAATTTAATTAAATGCTTCCTACGTAAAAAAATTCCCCGAAATTTACCGCCTTTTCTGGTGTCTATTTGCGATTCCATCCTTAAGGTGGCTTTCTAGTCATTTTCCAAAGTTTTTGTTTAGTTTGCGATAAAAATCTGAAAAAAATTACCTAATATTCGTAATATTAAAAGTATGTTTTCCAGATTTTTTTTTATCTTTTATCCTCCTAGATTCCAAAATATGCAAACATTTGTCATTTTTAGATTAGAACAAGGTAGGTTTTATAAAGTTGGTTTGCGTCAAGATATTCATCTAACAGATTTAGAAAAATTTATAATAATTCTAGACATCAAAAACAAGAAAAGTTAGCATTTATTATACTTTTAAGTCTATCCATTTACTTTTAGAAATATAATCTATTGAAATCATACATGAATGTCATATTTTCATGATTTTTTAATGGTTAATATCATTATATGTCATTAGTAATTCAATAAAAGTACATTAAAAAACGCTGACTTTTATTCGAAATAGATTAAACAATATTTGAAAAGACGATTCAAAATGATTTACTAAATTTATTTACGCAAATCAACTTTAGCATACTGGAAAACTTGAAGCTGAGAAAATCGAGCTTCTGTAAAAACAAGACTAAAATTCTGATATATTACGTATTGCATCCTTCCATCACATTTATTAAAATTCTTTAAATCTTTCATGTATAAAATACATTTGTTACTATATCAGGTAACTATATCAGGTATTATATTAGGTAAACAATAATTAATTATAAATATACTAAACTTTCAAGTCTTCATTCTGTTATCGCCCACCTGTAGGCTCTCTCGTGACATGACCCTGCCAACGCGCAACCCGGCTAGTTCCGCGACACGCCTCCCTGCTGAGAAGTAGCTGACTTGAATGTACATAGGGAGCCCGACTGCAGCGCCAAGGCATCCTCTCCCCTCCCTCCCCCCTCCAGCGGACTTCCGTATGAGAAGTAGGCCGGTGCTTAGGCAAATCGTGCAGAAACTCAGTACATGGAATAAAGAGTCGATTTTTTGATACGGAATAATTACCTTGCGTGATTATTTCACTCCTCCTCCAACCAATCGGTGCTTTTTACCGTCCCATTTAGATCGGTGTTTCAGATACCATCTCCTCCTCGTATGTCAGAGAGCACGGAGATCGCACTTCGAGCAGAGCTCGAGCTGTACCACTCCTACTACGCCGAGTTGCATCTGCGATATCTCATCGAGCAGCATGGACGGGCTTCAGGAGTTGACGCTTCAACCCAAACAACGCCTCCAGCTTCCGCCATCGCACCGCTCCCTCTCTTGGAGCTTCCTCCAGATACGCTCATGACAGAGTGGCCCGAGCATTTGCAGGTCATCTTGCCGGTGTCTCCACCAGTACCCCTCGAGCGCCCTCCATTGGCGACCATGGTACGAAAGATTGCAGCAAGGCAGGTCAGTCTACCTCAACAAAGGAGGGTCCTCCCCGTGTCTCCAACGAAGAGGCAGCGGATGGCGCCGATTAGACCTGAGCGGTGCAAACCCCACATCATCGGTGATACGATAGGTGATACCCTCCACGCAACGCAGAAGCCTCACAATACAAGCGACTGGCAACGAGGGCGCCTCAGCGAGTATTCACTGCTCATCAGGCATTTACAATCAAAGAGATCAGGCATCAAGGGATCTCGACCTCGACAGGCAGATGGCCCACCACAGTGCGAGCAAACCATGGATCGTGTCCTTCCGATCCGGCGCTCTACTCGTCTCTCCATATATTCTCTCAATAGATCTCACCTAGTTTACTTGGATGACATAATCGTCTGCTCCGGGAATCTCAACAAGCACTTCATTCACAACAATAAGGTCTTGGATAGGTTGAGCAACCTAGCGCCATCCAGCGACCTCACTCAGAGCGGCCCACAGTAATGAGCGCTTTCTTCTAGCGTGCCTACCAGCGCTTCCTTCTCTTCCTCTTTCCTGCTTAGAGAGAAGGAAGGGTGTCCAGCATGGATTTTCTCGGTGCATCGCCGGCCTTCGTGCGCTCTCAGAGCCACCCCGAGCACCTCGCTTACATCCATTCTGTTTGGTAAAAAAGCGTTAAAACGATAAAACTTTATTTCGAATGTATTGCTTCCACTATAAAAAAATGTTTTCTTGTACTGGGACTACTTGTATGTTTTCCATTTACCAGTAGAAAGCACTTTTCTGCAATAAGAATTTTTCAATTTTTCGGTCAAAAATTATCAGAAAGCTACCTTAAGAACTGTGGGAAATTAAAAAATCACTGTAACCTTACTTTAAGTGAAAACTATCAAATAACATTAAAAATCACTTTCTTTACATTATCAAAAATGCTTATAAATGATTTTATATAAAAAATGGATATTATATTTATTTTCTGCAATTTATATTGATATTCATATTGCAACAAACGAAATTGTGACGCTCGTAGCGCGTATGCGATTACTAGTCTACAAGAATTTGTTTAAATTTTTCGTATATTCTTACCTTTTCAATCAATTAATTGTTCCAATTAAAGTTATGTTACTCAATAAATATTAAAAATATCAACAACGAATAGTTTTCAATATTAATTATTAATAATATGTTTAAATTTAATGTTGATAGGTACGCCTCGAAGTTTTTCAGCTCGAGTTTTGGGTATGGTGTGGGCTGGATTTGCAATGATAATTGTTGCATCATACACAGCCAATTTAGCTGCATTCTTGGTATTAGAGCGTCCAAAAACTAAACTTACTGGAATAAATGATGCACGGGTAAGTGTCTAGTTTTACAAAAGTTAAAAAGTTGTGATTGCTACTTTGAAGTTCATGTCTTCTGTAATATCTCTAAGTCTACCTGGAAAATGTTCATTTAACAAAACATTTACTCAGACCATTTTATCTTTCACTTTTTAGGCTAATGCCATAGGAGTGGGAGTTTGTTGCTATGTGTAGTATAAGAGTGGACTAAGAGCTATGTGTACGTTACCAAAATTACTTCCGGGATATACCGGAAGTATTTCTTTATCAATTTTAAAAATTAAAAAAATCAAAATGCGGACGTTTTTTCACTGAAAATAAACTTTAATTATTTTTTATCGTTTAATTTTGGGAATATATCATTGGGTTGGTGTTCGCGACGCTGTGTGGTGTGAATATTCATTTCACTTAAAGTCGACAGAAACCATTTAGTATCATTTATTCCGTTGATGATATCGAGAGGGTGTGGGTCAGTAACCATGTATAATGTTAATATGGACCGGATGCTGAGGTCAGATATCTCTGTTTCAGCGTACGTGGGAGTGATGACTGAGTGGAGGCGCAAACATTGAATATTGCGAGGTTTTGTTGAATTCTCATGCCATTTTATTTCTGGGGGTATTCGAAAATGCTGAACAAGATGCTGAGGTCGGATATCGCTGTTTTAGCGTATGTAGGGGTGATCCGTGGGTGGTACCGCAAAAATCGAATTTTGCAGGTTTTTGTTGAATTCTCATAAAATTTTATTTGCGGGGGTTTTTGAGGATGCTGAACAAGATTCTGAGGTCAGATATCGCTGTTTCAGCATATGTGGGGGTGTTACGTGGGTGGAGGCGCAAACATTGAATATTGCGGGGTTTTGTTGAATTCTCATGCAATTTTATTTCTGGCGCTTTTAGAGGATGCTGAATATGATGCTGAGGTCAGCTATCGTACCTAGTAATAGTGTATGGTACGCATCGACATACATTTTACTAGTTTTCTAATCGGGTTGCAATATTTTTGAGGGGGATTTGTATACTATCCATAAACAAGCATAAGAAGTTTATATTAAAGTATTATTATTGTATTTTTGTATTATTTAGTTTATTTTAAGCTTTTAAAATTAAACGGATCCAGATCCTTATCGCCATTGAAAGCGCTTTTTTCTACTAAACCAATAATAATTATTTTTGGTAGTTCATCCAGTATAACGTTATCTATTGTATCATCGCAAACACCATTATTTAGAGTTACAAATTAAACCTCCCCCATTAACCAAGCTTGCCGCGGCAAAATCGCGGCAATAGTTGCTGTGCAATGTTTGTTAGCAATTTGCTTCCAACTTACGCTCAAGAAATGACGAATATCAAGGATTGATGTCAATGTGCCGTAAAATTGACTGTACTTGCTAGCCACCAAATTGCTGCCATATACGGACGCAGATTTACTTACATTTGATGTGTAACTATTGCTGCAAGTTTTTTACATCAATTTGTTTTCAACTTGTTTTCAATATTATTGATATATTATATTATTTTATTTTCAATATTATTCACGTAATATTCAATAAAATTACTCATATATGCGACAGTGCAAGAGAGAAAGGGAAGGAATTAATAACAGCATATTGATGGAAATTTATGTAACACAAAAATCGAGAAATGTGACGACAATATGATGTCAATGTATGCCTATGATACACCTGTACATCATGAGCAATAGTTGCTGTAATGTTGCCTTTACTATGCCCTCATAATTTACTTCAATACTTGATACAAAATTTCCAGCATATACGGACGCAGTTTTACGTCAAACTTACGGAAATCGATAGCAAAACGTGTATGGCAAATTCCTAACAATTTGCAATACATCTGGCTAATGGGGTCTACACGTGTCAGTGGATATTTTACTGTAACTTTTGATAGCATTTTTCATGAGCCAGCAAAATATTTGGGTTCATCTTTAAGCGACGAACAAATAGAATAGCTTCAAGTATTTTGATGGAGTCTGCAGCGCCAGGCTCTATGAGAGAATGCACAAGTTTTAATCTCTCCTCAACACCACCGACTAAAAGTTTATCGGAATTAAATAAATCTCCATGCAGTGATCCAATAAAATCTACTTTATTATCAACCATAAATCTCTGCCATTTTTTAAACCCCCATTACCCTCTTCCGTATCGTCTATTTTTCCTACTGTGTCATCGTACCACAAAACACTCGTTAAATATGATTTATAAGCGAATGCATTATACGGCGGAGAAACAGGTTTCTGATTAAAGAATACATTGATTTGATTAAACAACGAATACACAATAGTACATTATGTAACAAGGGGCGAAAGTTGCAGATTTTTCCCGCGGATGGGTTTAGTACCCGAGCGAAAAGATTTGTCCCGAGGGCGCGTTTACTACACGAGTGAAGCGAGGGCAGTAATCACCCGACGTAAAAATCTTCTCTCGAGGGCAGTAATCACCCGAGGAAAAAATCTACTTTCGTCCCGTGTTGCATATAGTACTTTATTCCACTTTCGACCGTAGCCACTTATTGACCCTGAAAAGTAGAGTCGACGCGTTTTTTTATATTTTTCTAGGTTGATCTAGGAGAATGCGGATGCGCGCGCTCAAATAGAATATGTGTAAATAAACATTTTATTTATTTTGTAATTACATTTTTTTATTTTTTGTAAAAAATCACTACATGTATATCAATTTATTATAGAATGAATAGTATTGTAAACAAAAAAAATGTAAAAGAAAAAAATTTTAATTTTACTTTTGCCCAGCATATTTTACTTTCGCCCCGTTAATTTTACTTTCGCCCCGAAAATTTTACTTTCGCCCCGCAAAGAGTTTACGGGAAATATATGCTACTTTCGCCCCGATTTTCAGGGGCAAAAAGTGGCCATATCGGTCGAGTGTGGAATAAAATTATTTACTGGACCGACAGAGGGGCCACTTTTTCTGTTTCTACGGGTTTACCAGTATGTATTATGCTTACACGCAAACTCAGCATAGTGTGAGCGAAATCAAGATACTTCCTATTTCCAGGGATCGTTAACTCTATTGGTGATTGGTCAGAAAGCGACAATATTGGCTTGTACTATACCCAGTGAGAACTTTCAATTATTGTTTGAGTCGGCGGCACAAGAATCCATGTGTAAAAAATCCATTTTGCTATTCCGGTTTCAAAAATATATCTTTTTGTTCGGATTTTTTTCCAACCACTACTATTACTGTTACAATGCTTTGATACAGAATTCTCGTTCCAGATTTTTTCTTGAATCTGTTTCTTTTTTTTCTAATTATTAGATATACTTGTAGTTTCAGACGCCGCGACGGATACGATTTCTGCGACTTGCGTGCCTTCTTATATCCGGACCCCTCCATCGTCACCAAGCTGTCCATTGTCTCATCAGCCTTGCGTTTGAAATTACCCTCACTATCTTGCACTCGTTTGTGGAATGACTCTTTGAGTAGTTTCTTCTCATTCATAACATCATTAAGAATATTCGCACCAGTACGAATTGCTTCCTTACTTTGATCCCTCGTTTAAGCATGGGTAAAGTATGTCGCTATAAACCTTTCAGATAACTGCTGATCCCTGACCCTTGTTCATAGCGCTTACGACCAACTGTACCATAATTATTGCAACCATCATCACAGTCATTACCAATTTGATCGGTAATAAAATATTCATACTCAGACATTTTAACTAATGCGTTTAAAGTGAAGCATCATCGTCAAAGTACCGTAATCGAATGGAGCGGGCTTCCCATGCTGACCCTTTATATATATTTCAATTCATGAAAACGAGGAAGACAGTAAATGTAAGTACATTTGCGCTGAAAAGATCGGAATCCCGGTTCGGGCATAAGTGTAGTCAGGCAAATGTAGAGGAACAGCTCGTAGCAGGCGTGTGCGAATATCTCCTATTACGTAAAGTTGAAAAATATTGTTATATATCATCAGCACAGTCGGTAAATCATTAACGAGATTTGCACGTCGAACACCGATGATACAGTTTTCTTTCTTCCCATCCCAAGATAGTAGCTTCTGATTTTTAAATCCCTATATTTAAAACAATTTTTCCGATAACGTGAATGTATGAATATAGTTTATACAACTGTCGGTACAGGTACATGAGACTTGTATATTCTCACCACATAGAATTTCAAACAATAGACGGTTTTTAATATTACTGAGACTGTTTATTTCCGCCAAGAGGCTGCTAATATCAGGATATACACCTGATTTCACCAGAGATGATGTTTCTTTATCATTTTCAAAGCGCAAATCGTTTACCAACAGTCGGTCTCGTTTAGATGTCTTGATACGCATGAGCTCCTCTCTCTCTTTGATGGATATATGTTCAAAAGTAAGAGGTATTTGAATGTCGGTAAGTCCAACACACCAGTCACCGAGTAGGCAAGAATTTTGGGGTAGTTGTGTAGTCAAGTGAGTCACGACATTCTCCGAGAACACATATTTGCTACTTGAGCTTAATAAAATAGCATAAAATCATCCTTCATTGTAGATTTAGCAAGGTTTTAACAAACACCAAATAGTTGAATTTTGCAGGATACCCTTTTCAACTTACAAAATACTGTTATCTCTTTCCACTACTTTTGCTCTGCAATACCTTATCGACCTCAAAAATATCGCCTGTCAAATCTCTGCACATCCTACTAAGCTGTACTTGATAGTGTAGTTGATACGAACTATCTTAAATAATTCCAGTGTCCAACCTCCTTCATATACTTTACCAAAGACTGTCTTGGTACGACTGAAGCGAACAAAATCATTGCCTCTGTATTCGGTTGCCGTGAACGTTTGCTTTACCGGCATTATATAAATGTATATTAGATGGTGTCATTCTTATACCGCTGCGCCATGAATTATTGTACGATTGTACAATATCTTCCGAGAGATTAATGTGCCGTTTTGTATGTAAATGAGTAAAGTAACGCCATAAACGTCCCTTTAGAGTTCTAATAAATCATTCAGTAATAGCTGCCTTAACGTCAGGAGCTTGCACAGTACGATAAGTGATGTTCCCTTCCTTTAATAAATGTTGAACTTCACGACCCTTAAATTATTTGCCCTTATCGGTTTAAAAATATATAGAATGTTTTCTACTGAAAGGAGCTTCAACCCACACATACTTTAAAAGTACATAGATGACAACAAGTATATAGGTGTCCCCGTCAATATAAGTTTTCAGTGATTTTAAGGGAGTTCTATACGTACTATACTAGTTAAAATCATTGCACTTTCTATTTCTTATTTATTCACGAGATATACTCGGTTATAAAAGTCGTATAGATTAACTTATACCAAATAACAATTATATATTTACATTAAAGAATTATTTTCAACATAATTATAAATCAAAAGTTCCATTAAGATGCTGATTTGCTAATTTTTTAGGTTAAATGTACCTTTTTTGTTTTCAATGAATTTTTATAATAAGTCAGAGGTACCGAATGATATTTTTGAAGTACAATAATTCTTTATCAAACATTTGTCTTATACTACAAAAATTTTGAACAACATCCCAGCGTCACGTACTTCGTAATATGTAAATAAGTACGACAAATTTGCAATTCTCCATAAGAGCCCATGTTAAACAGCAACAAATAAAAACATTGATTTCTCGACTTCTAGGTACCCTAGCCTTCTAAAAATTTATGAGTCTTTTTAGGCATATGCTAACATGTATACAAAATGTTATAATTTTCTCAGCGTAATTTCTATTTGGTAAAGTACTCCCTTAAATCGGTTAGATCAGAGTCCCACACTTAAAAACGAATAAAAACATTATAATTCCGTCGGGGAAATCGGCATCGCATCATTTTGTGCAGTGTGTGCGCATCTTGACTCTCGAGCCATCCCTGCACCTTTTCCGAACGATACTTTCTGTGTGTTGCGCGTAAAAGTTTATCACCACCAGCATATGCTGATGAGATAAAGATATCCCAACGTCTTCTCCATTTTACTTTTTCTTACCAACTGATTTTTATTCCTTCTTCTCTTGTGTTTTATAGCATTTGTAATACGTCAGGGAAATTTATCAAATGCAAGTTTATTGACCATGCGAGGGAAAGCACGTTTATCCAAAATCGGATCGGCTTTGACATAATGTTTATTTTTCTCGGAATATGAAACATCATGCTCGAGACAATATCTGTCTAGTGAATTTTTACCACTACGACCACGCTGCAGTTACACTTGAAGATCTGTACCAGGTCCTAGGAACCGATAGCCCGGTACATGCATTTCGAAATGAACGAGACTAATTAATGTGTCTAAGATACTACCAGATGGCGCTACATCTACTTCTTGTATTATTGTAGCGGCTTCCATTTTGGTAATAATTGTAATTTGGGGGATCTTATTCGTAATTTCTGGTGTAGCGCGTGGAATGCTACCAAAATATTTATACCCTCTGCTTCACCTTCTTTTTTTCTTCTCTGTATACCTCTCTTATAATTTAAAAAAGTTGTATTTGCATTGGCAGCGTTTTCTTCTTTATTTACCCCCTCTCCAATCTCGTCATCATCCTCCTCGGTGGTGAAATCAGTCGGGGTCGTCGATTCCGCAACAGCGCTTCGAAGATGCTGGTTACCAATATATTCCTGATGCACGTCAGCTTCTCGAAGCACGTGAACAAACTGATCATATCCACGTGGTAATGACCTTTTCCTATATTTGATAGCCTGGTTAACTAAATCTACGATGTTCACGCGATGAGGAGGAACGCCATCTAGCATAATATACCGCGTTTATCCCATCTAATAGTACCAGTACACTGAATTAAACTCTTTGCATTTGGCCGAAATTTTTTAGGTACTCCGTGGAGAATATGCTGGTCAGTTTCATCAACATCATTACCCACTTCATTCTCTTTTTACCCACTATCGGTAACTGCGATGTTAAATAAATCATTGACTTGCCCATATCCTCAGTTTTGTACTGCAAGAAATGTTACAATACTTGCTGTTACATTGATCAGTTGATCTGATAAAACAGGTTTCACCATTACTGGCACAAGATGTTCCGCTTTATTTACTAACTTTCTTCTGTCGAGTAAGCTTTTTCCCGGAGCAGAAAGTTTTCGCAATAATGGCGCGTGTTTGCGTAATTTACTCTTACAGCGCTTGCTGAGTAGTACGTTTCCATTCAAGATATTCAACACACATTCAAAAATATACATCACGAGCTTAGGATCTGTTTTACGCAGTAGAGCGATGTGTTGAACACTGCTGAGGTGACCCAAAACTTTTAATACATCAGGATGTTTGCGTCTGATGAGACAACGTGCTGTTACCCGACCCGTTATAACCGAAGGACTGACACGTCACCCGATGAAATGTCACTTTTTATCTGCTTACGCGGCATGTAGATGCACTGATATTTATAGAACGGAAACAAACATGTACGAAATCGACAATTTTTCGGGGTGTATTGTTTCAAAGCTACGATCAAATAGTGAAACGGTTAAGATACAGCATCGCAATAAGCTTTCTGCAGAAACTTCGCATTTTCTGGACAGAGTTGTCGAGCGAAATGTTGTATCTGTACGCGATCACGAGGATTTTTAAAAATAACTATGTAATTATTTGAGTTTAAGGAGATTTCACGCTGACCGCGATGGAAGAGTTTCTGACAGATGAAAATAATGCTTGTATTATAATGATGGCTACCCTTACAAATATTTTGACTACTGCACCAGTCGGCTGCCATTCGGTATAGTACAAGAGTATGCGCTCGAATCGCATATCGCTGATCGTGTCAATGTATTTTAGAAAATTTTTCACAAAGACTGTTTTGCCGCACAACGTTGATCCGCAAATCACGGACGTCTACGGGTGCTTCCATCGTATATCCATTTTGCGTACTAAGGAATAGCCCTCACGAACCTCATAATATATGAACGTCTTTTCGAGAAGAACGACCAGGCGCGCGGGTGGACACCCCGCGATCGCGCGCATGGGCGAGCGGTGATAGAGCTAGCTAAAGGCTATTCATATTGCTTGCGTCCTCTCGAAAGCTCATTTACCGCGTGCGGATTCGAGACTCCGGAAGGCGGGCTAGATTTTTCTAATTTACCACCGGGAAGGTCGATTATAATGCGCGTGCACGCGAGAGAATGAGAATATTAACTGTATTGTCATTACCCCCCCCCCCCACTACTATTAGTAGATCTATTTCTTATTAGTTAAAATTCAAACTACTCCGACCACCCTTCTGTCTACTGATTCTGCAAAATATTTGAAAACTTTCGACGAATGATCAGTTGTCCGCGGACATTCATTCGTTACGGATGAATACAGGTGAAATCAAATAATAATTCAAGAGGCAAGATTATCTTTTAAATTTATGGGTTGGTGTTACACACAGGCACGCATACACACACACACTCACTCACACACAGCCATACACACACATGCATACACACACACACACACACACACGTGTTCACACACGCGCTAACGCGCACACACTCAAGGTGTCAATGTACTTGAATGTGCTGCGCTACGAAGATAATAATCTGAAAAGATCGAACCCGTAAAATGTGTATATAATGCTCAATTTTTATATAGGCGTTCGCACTGCGCCACACCACGTACTAGAGGTTTGGTTTAAGTGGACATAGTAGACACCTGTAGATGTCTTTGTAATATGTCTTTATATAATACGTTGTAGCGAAATAAAATCAGTCTAGTAATGACTTTTGATGTGTAAAGAATTACCAATAGGTTGATAGATTATTGGTCATATACATTACATAAAACATTTATAATGTTGCGTATACTGTTATTTGCATTATTTACGTAAATAAACAATTATTAATTGATAAAAAAGATTCTATATGTTAGTTTTATAAATGAATGAAAACATAATAAGTGATTTCTTGTATTAAAATAGTATAAGACTATTTTGTTAACTTAAAGAAACCTCATGTATATGTTATTATCATATAATTATCTACACGTTATCTTCTAATTCGTCAGCTTGTAAGAGAAGCATCATTTGCGAAAGCTTAAGTTAAATCGGTTAAGCAGAGAGAATTTGGGCGTGTAGTGTTGACAATAGAGCAACTCCAGCGAAAAAATGATCCAGTAACCATCATTATAAGATAGTAGAAACTTTCTTCTAATGTTAGTCTCCTGATGAATTTTATTATTTTGCTACTAATTCGTATAAGTACAATTGGTCCTACTGATCCGTATACATAAACACTTACACACACGCATACACAAACACACAAACATACGCACAAACAAACACACATACACCTACACGTATGTACACATACACAAATACACTATGGTTGTTCAAAATACCCAAAAGTTTTCAAATATCAAAAGTAAACCTCTAAAATGTTAGTAGAAGTCAAAAAAATAAGTTTCCTGCTGGCTAGGTGCTTAGAGATAACATTTAAGGGTGGCTACCTCGAATTTAAGGTTTTTTAAAGAGCACTTATGCAATTTTTCCGTAAAATCACAAATTAAATAACTAAAACTTAATTATTCATGGTATAAAAACTTTTCGTAACTGATTATACTACTAGAATTGAAAATCAGTTGCGTTCTCACTAGCAAAAGAATTTCTTCTTCGACTCAACAGTCGTATAATTCAAAATTTTGACTTAATACGGGCTATTTTTTACATTTTTAATAACCTCAATATTTGATGATTGATCAAAATTTAAAATTAGTTTGAATCTTTGTTCCATATAGTATCAATAGAAAATTGGCACTATCTAATTTTTTTTATAAATTTCAATTGAGCATAACTTTTTATCAGAGTATCTTTAAAAGTGCTGCGACAACGCAAATTAAAGGTCTTCATGTCAGATTTCACATAAAATTACATAGAAGTACCTGTGATGTATATTATCTGAAGTAAATTACATAAAACTATAAGAGATCCCATTTAAAATGTTAGTACAGTAAAAGTTTTGGCACTGTGAATCGACGATTTTTAGACGATTTTTTAATCTCAGAACAAACGGTAAAATTATTGCAAATAATCATCAAAATATACAAAAGAAATTTTAGACCTTAAGGTTAAAAGTGTAAAAAGTTACGTGGACACATAAAAATTGAATGTTTTAATTTTTTACGTAACTTCTAAGTTTCATGTATTTTTTATTTGAAATTATTGCACTTTGTAGCAAAAAATTTACGAATGTTTTTTTTTTGCAAATTAGCTAAGAAAGTGTACATCTGCATTAACACTTAAGTGCGGTATGCTCGTAACCAAATTAGTCAAAACAGATTTCAAATTGTTCCTTGAACCAATACCTATAAAATGAGCCCTGTTGAATAATGGTCCAAATTACTATGAAAAGTTCTGCTACTTACAAAATACTGTTTAATTTTTTTATTCGGTACAAGGCACTAAATAAAGAATTCCACTGTAAACAATAGCATATATGGTCTTTGCCATATATATATATATATATATATATATACTCAAATTAAAGGTCTTCATATATATTCTAGAAGTATGGAGTAGAGTCATGTCTTATAGAGACTAGATAGATATGCGAAAAACCCATGGTGGAACAAAAGAAAAGTGTGCTACCAAGGGACCTTCCGAACTAGTCATTTATACTTCATTGAAAATATCTAAATTCATGTGCTATAAATGGCGACCGCTGGGAAGGCTTCTAGCGAGCACACCTCTCCTTTGTTCACAGTGATAGGCACTTCAGTTCCTCTTATGGTTACTCTTACTCTCACAGGAGGTATTGGCATGTATCTGTCTACTCTGTATGAGACTTAGAGTACTATATGGTCTAAAGTATAATGAGACATGAGTATGCTCTATACTTTCTGAGTACATATATGGCAAAGACAAGGATATATGTTATTATTTACAGTGGAAGTTTTTGTTTAGTACTTTGTACAGAATAAAATTTTAAAGGATCTACACGGTTTTATATACTATTAGATAAGCAGCTTATTTATGAAATAAAATACAAAAGAAAATAAAAAATTATGTACGATACTTGATTTGTTCTAGGTTCTGTCATGGTCGTATAAAGCTATTTGACACTACATTGGTCAATTTAAATTTTTTGCATCGTTTTCATTGGGACTTATTTAATAGAGTAGCGCTTGAATTTTTACTGTTGAATGTTTTTACCATTCATGCTGCTTAGATAAGCAAAATCTATTTTGTATGAAAAAGTGTTTTTATAATTAAAACTCATAATATTTGTATTTAACCCTTTATTTTCATAAATATTATGTAATAAAATGTACAAGCTACGGGCAAACTTATATTATTTTTACATATTTACTATCCTGATAATATGTATGAGCTATGCCTAGTTTTTTAATATCCTCTGTATTCTTTCCAGTATACATGAATAGAATAATATACCTAAATTATTCGACTACCAGAAATAATATGGTAAATTAGTACACTTTATGGATATTTATGTGGATTTGAAGGTCAGCAATCTTTCCTGTACAGCAGAAAAGTTATTAATTACATATTAATAATTGAAAACATCTGTAATCTTGGGTTTCATGGAAGAACGCCACTTTAATCACCAAACATTACTTAAATCTAGTTAATAGTAACTCGAGCTGGCATCGATAACTGTCTACTTAAGATTCTTTTTACTTGTGTGCATATTGAATCTTGAGTACAGTTATTTAAAAGAAAGCGTCTTCATTATTTACTTTTTTATTAGACAGAATCCAAATGCATATCGTGTGAAACAGAATGCCGTGTTTAAGGCAGGTTTGCCGTGGATTTGCCCTATTTATTCAATAATTTTTATTTCATACAAAAAATAATCTTTATTGTTCAAACTTTTTACATATTAAAATACACATTTTGAAGATATAAAAATTTTTTTTTTACGGATTTTTCTTGACAAAATGGCCGTCTCAAAATTATTTTTTTGTTTGACTGTCGACACGATATCTCACCAACGGATCATCTGAAATCAAAAAACTAAAAAGATTCTTAAAACTGATAGTTTTGACTTATAGATCAATAAATTTTTCAAAAAGTTATAAACAATTTATGTTGCAAAAAAAGAGCCAAAAAATTCAAAACTCCGCCATTTTGTTTTTTTCCGGTAAAAATGAAATATCCTAAACTATGCAATAGCCAAAACTATAAGTTTTAAGAATCTTTTAAGTTTTTTGATTTCAGATGATCCGTTGGTGAGATATCGTGTCGACAGTCAAACAAAAAATAATTTTGAGGAGGCCATTTTGTCAAGAAAAATCCGTAAAAAAAAAAATTTTTATATCTTTAAAATGTGTATTTTAATATGTAAAAAGTTTGAACAATAAAGATTATTTTTTGTATGAAATAAAAATTATTGAATAAATATGGCAAATCCACGGCCAACCTGCCTTAAGGGAAGTGCTATGTAACTATGTTTTACTGTAATTAGTGTAAACCTGCATTCCTGTATATGTTGCATGTTTCATGAAAGTTATAAAAATATTATTAAATTGATAACAAAAATTTAATGTGAATCCTCCATATTGAATTTTTGTGATATCATCGTAACGCATTATTTTCATTATTTTCATTATTTTATCTTTTTGTAAGTAGCATAACTTTTCATAGTAATTTGGATGAATATTCAAACAGGGCTCATTTTATAGGTATCAGTTGAAGGAACAATTTGGAAACTGATTTGGCCAATTTGTTTACGACCATACTGCACTTAAGTGTTAATGTAGATGTACACTTTCCTAGCTAATCCTAAATAATATTATTAAGTTTTAAGCACAATACTAGCATATTTTTCACTAAATTTGCTAAAAAAAACATTGGTATATTCTTTTCTCTAAAGTGCAATAATTTCAAATAAAAATGGCATAAAAGTTAGAATTTACGGAAAAAATTAAAAAAATCAATTTTTGTGTCCACATAACTTTTCACACTTTTAATAAAGGTCTAAAAAAATTTTTTGTATATTTTGATTCTTATTTGCAACAATTCTAGTGTTCATTCCGAGATTAAAAAATTTTGGTCCGCCGATGTGGAATATCGCATATGCATATACTACAATTGGAAAAAAAAATCAAAGATAATTAATAATATATATTATGATGTCATTAAACCTTCTCACCCGTCCATATAGAGGACTTCATTAAGGTAGATATCTTAAGAAGAATGATTATGTTGTTTATTCTATATGGGTGGTTCCATGTCAATTGAGCATGCCCAAAAATAAAAATGTCTAAAACTCTGAAAATATGTTGGTATGTGAAAAAATAACATCAGATCCCAAGGTGTTGTATGTCAAGGGCAATTGAAGGTTAAAAAATGTATTTTTTAAATATTTTGAGGTTTTTTCAACAGTGTTTATTTTTTAAATAAAAAACTACGGACTTTTGAGAAAAAAGTGTAACAACATTTTTTGTTGAAAATAAGATAAGGAATCTAACAAATATTTTACTAGACCCTATTGTGATATTTTGTGAACCCATGCATTCTGATATATATATATATATATATATATATATATATATATATATATATATATATATATATATATATATATATATATATATATATATATATATATATATATATATATATATATATCGGTTTTCTCTACAACCTTTATTTAAAATATTTTATTGTAAAAAATGTTAAATAGAACATATTTTGTTCTTTCAAGAACTCTAATTTTACTGTAAATTTTTTTGCATATAATGTGTTATAATTAAATTATGACCTAAAAATTGAGTTTTGATGTATTTTTTGCGCTTTAGTTTTCGATTTTCTCGACAAACTTTGTTTAGATGATGTTTTCGTAAAAAATGTTTCTATACAAAGCAGTTGTATTTTTTCGATATTTACTACTTTACGGTGGATATTTTGAGCATAAAGTGTGTTATATTCCAATCGTGGCCTTAAAGGGGCATGCCTGGGTTAAACACAAGAAAAATACGTTTTCTTCACGAGTCTGAAAAACTGTTTATGTTTAAAAGCGATCATTCTGAAAATTTATATGCTATCAAAGCACAATAATATCCTAAATTTTAGTTTTGTAAAACTTCAAAATGTTGAACCTACACGTCACAATAAATCATTATTTTGAATACCATATTTATTAAAGGAACTTTGATCTTCACACGATTCAAAGGCTTTTTTTTAGTTTAACCCAGGTCTGTCCCCTTAAATCAATTCTTGATGCCTTTTTGAGCTTTGATTTAGGTTTTCCTCGACAAACTTTGTTTAATTGACGTTTATACAAAATTTTTGTGTATAATGTGTTATATTTCAATTGTGGTCCAAAAATCTATTTTTGAAGGCTTATTTGTAATTTAATTTATATTTTTCTCGACGAACTTTGTTTAATTGAATCACTTCGCACTGTTATCGATAATTTATGGTGGGTGTACGTGCACGTGTGCGAGATGATCATATTAGACATGGTCAAGATGTCCTGGATGCTGCGTATGATTTTTCACTATATGATATTTTTTACTTCTATTGATATTCTGAGGCGATGAACTTTCGAGTTCGAAATGCCACTTAAAAAAAAAATTGATATTCTCTTATGATGAGTGTACGTGCACGTGTGCGAGATGATCATCTCGTATGTGGTCCAGTTGTCCCGGATGCTGTATATACTTTTTCACTATTATCGATAATTTTAGAGTGGTTATAAGTGCACGTTTGCGAGATGATCATCTCGAGCGTTGTCCAGATGCCCCGGAGGCTGCGTATGATTTTACAGTATTATCGATACTTTTTACTACTATCAATAATTTTATTGTGGATGTACGATCACTTAGCGAGATGATCATCTCTGGAGTAGTTCAGATGTACCGGATGCTATGGATGACTTTTCACGATTATCGATATTTTTTACTACAATAGATAATGTCTTATGGTAGGTGTACATGCACGTGTGCGAGATAATTATCTCGGGTGTGGTCCACTTGTCTCGGATGCTGCATATCATTTTTCACTATTATTGATACTTTTTACTACTATCGATAATTTTACAGCAGGACAACGTGCACGTATGCGAGATGATCAGCTCGGGCGTTGTCCAGATGTCCCTGAGGCTGCGTATGATTTTTCACTATTATCGATATTATTAACTACTATTCACAATTTTACAGTGGGTGTACGTGCACGTATACAGGATGGTCATGTCGGGTGCAGCCCGGATGTCCCGGAAATTGCGTATAATTTTTCACTATTATCGATATTATTTATGGCTATCGAAAATTATTTATAGTGGATGCACGTGCACGTGTATGAGATGATCATCTCGGGTGTGGTCCAGTTATTCAGAATGCTGCGTATGATTTTTCTTTATTATCGATATTTTGTATTGCAACCGAAGATTCTATATAATATGTGTACGTGCATGGGTATGAGATTATCGTCTCACGTATCATCTACATCTATCTACATTATATTAACGGAGTACCAATGGTGTAGGAAAAATTATGTTATAATTATCAATTTATGTTATAATTTCTGAAATTTTTTGTTTCTTCTGGACTTTTATACGTTTACCTTCCTGCCTCCCTCTCTAAAAAAAATTTTATCTGAATTTATCTACTGTCTACACATTATAATTGCGGATCCTGTAACGTACGTCATGTACATACGTTAGTGTGCGAGATAATCATCTGAGTTATTAAATATTAAATAGTCATCAAATTTAAAAAAAAAGAGATTGTATAATATAATATTGTTAAGAAATTTACTGTAATACATTTTTATTGCTTCCAAAACACAGCGAACGGTTCTTGCTAGTAGTGTATTAATGTTTTACATAAGAAAGATTTTCCTGCGACTCTATGTTGATAAATAAAATAAATATTATCTTTACTGTTAACTACCTATTTAAAAATAAATTTTTTATCTTCATTTAATTGATCAAACATAGTTTTAAAAATACTTGATGGTTCATAGTAGATGGATGGCGGTTCGTATTCGAGGGTTGATAAATGACGGCCAATGGCCGATGGTTGATGGATGATGGTTGATGATTGATGGGCGATAATTGATGGTTGATGGTCGATGGCTGATAGTTGATGTGTTATGACCGATGGTTGGTGGGCAATGGTCGATGGTATATGGGCTATATTTGATGGGCTATAGTTGATGATTGATGGTCCATGGACAATGATTGCTAGTTTATGGGCGATGGTTGATCGTTGATTGGCGATGGTTGATGGTTGGTGGCCTATAGTTGATGATCTATAAGCGATGGACGATAGTTGATGATCTATAAGCGATGGACTATAGTTGATAAGCGATCGTTCATGTTTGATGTGTGATGATTGATGGCTCATTAACTATGGTTGAGGGATGGCGGAGAATGGTTAACGGGCGATGGTTGACGACCTATGGTTGATGATTGATGGGCGATGGTAGACTGTTGATGGCGATGGTTCATAGATTATGGTCGTTCGATGGTTGATTGTTGATGGTTGTTGGACGATGGTTGACGAGAGATGGTTGATATTCTATTGTCGATGGTTGACGGTTGATAGTTGATTTTTAATAGTTGATGGTTGATGGTAATTCGGGCTCTGAACCTTCCCTATATGAATGAGGTATGTGCAGAAGTACCCATGGTCATTAAAGAATTCGGTCGTGTAGTAATTAACCTCCCCATGGTCTCAGTCAATCCAAGGGGCTAGCTGGTCTATCAGACTTAATATCCATTTACCCTTGATCGTGGTTGTCCAGGATCGTTGCCATGTTTCGATGATGCGTACCCGTTGCTCTCAATGAACTGTTGTTCGGTGCTCTCCTGTTCTCTCCCGTTCGTAGATTCCCTTGCGCTCCGTAGCGTGTAAGTCGATCGAATGCTTCCCGCAATGATGAGCACTGCGGTTCCCGAGACCGTGCGATAGGCGGTAGTGACTCTGAGAGCTCCTCTACGCTGAATGGAAGTGAGTCGAATCCGGTATGAGTCCTTCTCCACTGCATCGGCCCATATTTCAGAACCGTACAATAAGATGGATGTAATGACTGACATGACTGGTGTTCATGTTTGCCATGAGACGGAACAACTGTGCCGTCTTTTTCGCCGCTTGATCCGCTGCATAAGCTAGGTGACGAAAGAAAATAAACTTATTGTCTAGTTTGAGTCCCAGATACATAGCCTCCCTCCTTGTCGAAATCTCCGCGTCTCCCACATACATGGGGAAGATAGTCTCAATGCTTATGTCAGTGAAGCGCACTATCTCTGTCTTAGCGGCTACCAAGTCGAGACCGTGTTCCTCCATCCAGCACGACATCCCGTGCATCGCCTGGTTAAGCAGATATTGTGCTTTTTCAAAGTCCTGAGCGATACTGACTAAAACGACATCATCAGCGTAGGCTGTCATGTACACCCCTTCCGGTAGCCGGAGCCGTAACAAGGCATCGGACAGGATATTCCAGATATCAGGGCCAAAGACCGACCCCTGCGCCAAGCCGGCACTCAGATATTTCTCGCGTTGGCCTTTTTCTGTTTCGTAGCGGAGGGTACGGTCCGGACGTAGTCCCGTATCACCCGCATGAGATACTCTGGGACTCTGAACTCGTTCAACGCGTCCAAGATGTCTGGCCACCTGGCCGAATTGAAGGCGTTCTTAACGTCGGGAAAACGTTATCCATGATGTTTCTGGAAAAATGATTTCCAGTCCATGCTTTCGTTCCCAGCTGAACTACCTCTCGTATAGCATCCACCGTGGATCGCCGTTTCCTGAAGCTGTACTGGTTGTAGGATAAATCACCGGCAGCCTGCACAGTTCCATGTAGCCGTGGTTTGAGCAACCTCTCTTAGAGCTTCCCTGCGTGGTCCGAGATGCACAGAGGCCTGTTAGACGACGGAAGCCGAAGATCACCTCCCTTACCTTTGCTGATTAACACGAGACGCGCAACTTTCCAGGGTGTTCTAAAGACACTCGCCTTCAGGGACGCGCTGTACATGTTCGGCAATAGAGAAGGTGGTTTCACTGCGATGATCTTCAATATCTCAGCTGGTATCCCGTCGGGAACAGGCGCATTTCCGCTCCGCATCATTTTGGCGGCTATCCGCAACTACTATGTGGAGAATAGGGGAATCTCACCTATTTCAGCGGCTTCCTGCTGGTGTTGCCTTGGTGGATGTGTTGGAAACAAAGTCCCCACAATTCGAGCCATGGTGTTCTCGTCGAAAGGGTGATTTGGGAGCGCGCAGAGTTTCTTCGTCACGATTTTGTAGCCCAAGCCCCACATGTCCCGATTGACTACCTCCATCAGGTTCTTCCAGCACTGTGCCTTCCTCCGGTTGATCTCGCGTCGGAGCCGCTTGCTCGCTGCTTTATGCTGCACCGACAACAGTTTTGCCTCCGTTTCGTCTCTCTTCTTTGCGCACTTCTTCTCAGGCGTTTCGCTTCCGCTCTCAGTTACGCTATTTCGTTCGATCACCAGTAAGCAGGACGTTTCCATATCGCGATCCTTTGGGCGGCAAGGATGTCGTTGCAGGCTTGGTGAATGAGACCCATAGTCTACCTCACGAGGGCCTCCACTCCGTCCCTGTCTTCGGTGGCATTCGTCGTCGGTAAATTTCCCTGTCCTTCGAGCAGTACCTCGACTAGTTTTTCGGTGTTCAGCTTGGCCAGATTGCATCGGCGTGGCTTTGCCGCGACTCCTTGCGACTGGGATTTATCGCGCAGCTAAAAGGTGATATATTGGTGATCGCTTTCGTTGTAATCCTCCATTACCCTTCAATCCGATACTCTACGTGCTAGATTTTATGATGCGAAAGACACGTCCGGAATCGTCCCTATATCCCCTACCCTTTTGAATGTCGACGTGTTCCCAACGTTGAGCACTATCAGGCCGAGTCAAGATAACATCTCCATGATGGACTATCCTCTGCTGTCTGACACTGGCATGCCCTACTTCAATGCTCGCGCATTGAAGTTGCCGGCGACTACGATCTCGCCTCTATCTGGCGGACTGCGACTTCCAGCTCGTCCAGACTGCGGTAAAGTAGCAGCTCACGTAAATTATGTCTCTGCTTCTCACCCATACAAAGCCGCTTCCGGCCCCGTGCGTACACTCTAATGGTTCGTGGGTCCACGTAGATTGCTGCTATATTAAGTGTGTCTTTGTACCATGTAGGTACCTTTCAGTCACAGTATTACTCGCTGATTAGTAGCACATCAGCCTTCGTCTCAGATATGATATGAATCAGAAGGCTATTCGCTTATTCGGCTCTATGGAGATTCGCTTGAAGGTCCGTTATATGGTCCATCAAAACGCTTAGCTTTGGTCTGAGCAGTTGCACTGCCCTGATCCCGGCGTGTGGCCCAGCTGTGCTCTGTCTACTTTAAAGTCAGTGCATAAGACGCACGTCACCTCGGTAGCCTTGCAGGCTGCTCCTTTGCGACCTTCTGCGCCACATTTGTAGCAGGCCTTGCTTCTGTCTAGACCACAATAATCGCGCGATTAATGTCAATAACCCAGATATCTGAAGCACCGCTGGAGCCGCTGCCATCTTTTCAGTCCGCAGTTCATATAACCATTTTTCAGGCGATTCTTCTCAATGAGGAACTCTGCCTTTCCCTGGTCCATCTCTACGATATCCAGTCGCTGTTCCCTACTGTTGGGCTTGGTCATCAAAACTTTTATCTCACCCGTTGAGACTCCTGCTTCGTCAAAGACCCTCTTGGTTGCCGTCTCCACTTCTTCTTTGGTGGTCAGTCTATCAAGGTCTCTGACTTCCACGTTTGTCTTAGATGTCAGAGTCTTTACGATCCACGACGTGCCCATTACATTCCTAATAAAGTTTCCTATAGTCTCCCAGCTCCTGCTTGTTGCTTTCTGTGCCCAACTCTACCAGGACGTCGCCAGCCCTGGATTTCCTGATACACTTAATATTAGTCGTTGGACACTCTGCTGTGACCCTTTCGTGGACATTCGTAAGAACGTCCGCGTAAGTGACTTTATCGCCAGGTCGAATAAGGACAGCCTTGGGTCGCTTCCTAGGCGTCCTCTTCTTCTTTTTTGGAGGATTTCGAGAAGCCTCGCTTTTCTAGTTAGCCGGTGCCCTGGCTGTTGGGGGCTAGTTTTGTTGCGGCTGCTGCTGGAGTTGTTATCGATCCTGCGGTTTGTGCTGCAGCTTTCTGTCTCCTCGACAGGACCGGACTAAAACCGTCGGTCTCCGCGGGCCCATTGGCCCTGGCCTTCTTATCAGTAACAGTTGACTCGACGTTATCGGAGTCTACGTCTTGGGGTCGACCTCTCTTATTTTGAGACCGCTGTCTTGAGGTAGTCATACCTCCCAGAGTGGCTGTTGGGCTACACGATTCGATGTTAGCAAGCAGCCGGTCCTTCCAAAAGTCGAAAAGTTCGACAAGGTATGGTATAGAGTGCTTGATAGTATTATTTACTCCGAGCTATTTCTCCAACGCTTTTCCCATATTTTTGAGGAGTTCATCTATCACCTTTATGAATTCCTGAATACTACTTACCTCCGGGCGGCTATGCTATGTAGTGCCGCCCGGTAGCGATTTTGAAAGCAAGCTGCTCCACCACCATCGCTTCTGGGCTGGTTTGGGGTTGAAGCGCCTTCTGGGTCATCACTCGGTTTTGTAGGGACATTTTCTTTCTTGATTGTTAACCGGCGCATCGTGCGTAGGAGGGCAGGCCGAAATAGCTGGGAACGGGTGCACCCTCGGATACTTTGATCCTATCCCAGATCCCTGAGGCACAGCCTTCGTTTTCCAGGTCCCGAAAGAAACGGACGGACCAGGGCTCGCCAGGAGCAAAAGGAGTTCCGATCCCCCTGTCCAATACGCACTTCCTGACCAGGGTTTGAAGCGGCCGGATTCTGATCCCGCACCGGAACTAACCGTCTCGGCAGAGCTAGGCTTACATCAGCCCTTCGCCTATGTCGATGGGAACAAGCGACAGGTGTCCGGGAAATCCCAGCGTGTCCCGGCGCAAGAACAATCGGGTCGGGCGGTTTTCTCTGCATCTGCCTTACGACTATCGTACCGCCAGAGAGAAGATGTTTGAGTATTATGTTCAGTGTAGTGAGTGTGGTACATGTGGGGTAATGATTGTAAGAGTAAATGTGGGTAGAGTGTGTTCTATGCCTCGGCTACGCGTCAACCAAACAACCACCGAGGGATGGTCGATTAATGATGGTTGATGGTTGATTGTTAATCATTGATGGTTAAAGGTTGTTGGTCGATGGTTGATGGTTCATGGTTTACTGTTGATGGTAGACGGTTGGTGGTTGATAATTGATGGTTGATAGTTGATGGTTGACGGTTGATGGCGGATGGTTGATTGTTGATTAGCGATAATTGATGGGCATTGTTGATGATTGAATGTCGATCGACGATAATTATCGTCGATCGACATTGATTATAATCAATGGTTGATTATAATCAATGGTTGATTATAATCAATGGTTGATTATAATCAATGGTTGATGGTTGACGGTTGATGGCGGATGGTTGATTGTTGATTAGCGATAATTGCTGGGCATTGTTGATGATTGAATGTCGATCGACATTGATTATAATCAATGGTTGATTATAATCAATGGTTGATGGTTGATGATTGATCGGCGATGGTTGATGGATAATGCGCCATGGTTGTGGTTGATGGTTGATGGTTGATGGTTGATGGATGATGGTTGAAGGTTGATGGTAGAGGGTTAATTATTTATGTTTAATGGTTGATGGGGACTTGTTGATGGGTGATGCGTGATGATTGATAGTTGATAGCAGCTGGGCAATGGTTGATAGTTGATGGTTCATAGTAGATGGTTGAGAGTTGATGGTTGATTGTTGATGGTTGATAGTTGATGGTCGATGGTTGATGGTTGATAGTTGATGGTAAGTAAGCAATGGTTGATGACATATAGTATGTAGATGGTTGATTAATAATGGTTGATAATTGACAATTGATAGTTAATGGTTGATAGCTGATGGTTGTTGCTTAATGGTAGATCGTTGATGGTTGATAGTGGATCGTTGATAGTTGATGATGGATAGTTGATGGTTGATGGTTGATGGTTGATGGTTGATGGTTGATGGTTGATGGTTGATGGTTGATGGTTGATGGTTGATGGTTGATGGTTGATGGTTGATGGTTGATGGTTGATGGTTGATGGTTGATGGTTGATGGTTGATGGTTGATGGTTGATGGTTGATGGTTGATGGTAAGTAAGCAATGGTTGATGACATATAGTATGTAGATGGTTGATTAATAATGGTGATAGTTGACAATTGATAGTTAAGGCCAGTGTAGGGTTTTGCACTTTCGAAAAATCGATTTCTTTTTTTTTATTTTTTCTTGTAGTACATCTTAAGAATGTTGTCCCAAAATTTCAAATCGATCGGAGCAAAACTCTAGAAGTTATAGACCTTTTAGTTCCCTATCCTCGAAGTGTAATCGCAGCAGCTGCAGGCGCTCGAAAACGAAGCGCGCAGCTGAGGAGCAGGTATACAGTTTATTCTCTCTGTGATCATTCTGTTCCGATTTGAAAAGGTCGTATTTAGTAAGGAGAAGCAGTTGAAGCTTTATATACATGCTACATACGTGTTTATATTTCGAAAAGAAAGAGAAGCGTCAGTTGACCGTTGAACCTTCGTTCGATCGCGTGCCACGCAGTGACTTTATAATAGTGCTCGTGAAATTGTTTCTTTAATTATAAAATGCCGAGAAATTCAAAAGCTTCACGAGAGGAGCGGAGTAGCTCAAGCATTTATTTGAGTAGACCGAGAAAAATGCCTAACCCAATGGACAAATCCGACGATACAGTTACGACTAAGAGCGCGTCATCTAAAAAAATTAACTTGAATACAAGTGACAGTGTAGCAGAAGATACTGAAAAACATTTCAGAATTATTGATTTTTTACAAGTATTTTCTTCAATTTCAAATGTAGTTAAGTGTGCTGAATGCGATGGAAAAGTTGTGTTTCAATGTTGTAAAAAAGAAGGCCTTGGTTTTGAGATACAAGTGAAGTGATCCAATTGCAATCCACGCTACATACCGTCGAGTGAAAAAATTAGTCACCGCTACGAGATTAACACTCGATTTGCCTTTACAATGCGTGCATTAGGTTTAGGCCTAGCAGGGTGTAATAAATTCTGCGGCTTAATGGACATTTCAAGTCACTTTTTATCCAAAATATCTTACTTAAGTAATATATCCATGATCGCAACTTCTGTACAAACTACTGCTGAAAAGTTTCTCCTTTCCGCTGCACAAGAAGAAATAAAAATAAAGAAGGAAAATTCAGAATCTGATGTTTTGACCGTTTCGGGAGATGGCACCTGGCAGAAGCAAGGTTTTAGCTCTTTATATGGTGTAACTTCGTTGATAGGCTACTGGACTGGCAAGGTAATTGATATTCAAACTAGCAGTTTATATTGTCAACAGTGCAAATTATGGGAAAAAAAGTTAAATACGGCTGAGTTTGAAGAATGGCATGAAGAGCGTGTAAATAACGGCGAATGCCAAGCCAACCACGCGGGTCCATCAGGAAATATGGAAGTGGGAGCAGTAATAGACATGTTCAGCCGCTCCGAAGAGAAATGTGGAGCAAAGATTGGTAATTATGTTGGAGACGGAGATAGTAAGACGTTCGGTAATTTAGACAAAGCACAGCCATATGGTAAAGATTTTGTTATTAGTAAAAAGGAGTGCATCGGACACGTGCAAAAAAGAATGGGGAAACGTTTGCGTGACCTTATTAAAAATACTGTTGAAGAAATAGTCGTAAAAACAGGAAAAAACGCTGGTAAAAAACGTAGGAGTAAAGTCCTTGGCGGTAAGGGAAAACTCACCGGAAAAATGATTGAGAATTTAAGTAGATACTATGGAGCAGCTATAAGACACAATTGCGATTCGGTGCAGAAAATGAAAGATGCCATCTGGGCTACCTACTACCATCAGCAGTCGACAGACGAAAATCCTCATCATGAAAAGTGTCCGAGCGGCGAGACTTCGTGGTGTCCTTATAAAAAAGCTTTGGCCACAACGGGGGTAGAAAACCTTAAGCATGCATACACTCCACTTCCACAAGACGTTATTGAAGCTCTAAAACCAATCTACGAAGAGTTGAGCAAGGACGAACTCTTAGAAAGATGTGTCGGAGGTTTCACCCAAAACGCCAATGAGAGTGTTAACCAGTTGATTTGGAAAGTAGCACCGAAAAAGTTACCTGGTAGCAATAACTCGTAGAACTGGCGTCGTATATAGCTGCAAGTACGTTCAATGAAGGCGCAGGTGCTTTACTTACCTTTTTGTCCGATATGGGTATCAGCGTTGGACCAAGCGCGCACGATTATGCAAGATTGGAAGATAACTGTCGGATAAGTAAGGCAGAGTTTCAAGCTGAACAGCAGACTAAAGAGGCCAGGATTTTGCGTAGATTGCAATAAAAAGAAGCTGAGGATAACAATGTTGCAGCAGGAAATGTCCTTTATGGAGATGGAATCGATGACTCGGTGTAAGTTAAAAAAAAAAGATTTTTTCTTAACTTTTTCATAATTAAAAACTTTAAACGCGTTTTTCTCGAAACCACTTTTCCAAAGTCCGTGATCATTGTCATTTCAGAACCGTTTAACCGATTTAAACCAAATTTGGTACACAGTTTCTAGGTATAATAAACCTAGTATAATAAACCTCCCCCCAACGGTTCGTATGAATTTTTTTTTGTACATTAAGGGTGTTTTTCACCCCTAAAATGATGAAAATTTTAGTTAAAAATCGCAACTTTTGATTCAAACTGCTATAAAACGTATAAAAATGAAAAAAAAATACATTTGGAAACCGTTGGGGGGAGGATTTAGTGATGTTTTAATTAAATTTTACCGAAATTTTGGTTACAGGTAATTTTGGCCGAAATACAGTGATCACCGCAAATCATCTTTTTCAAAAGGCGTTTTGGGAAATGCTCCGTCACCGGCTTATTTGCCGACATAATTGTATGAAAAAATTTGGGAATGTTGTTGAAATGATGCTTAAAAGTGTACAATAGGTTTGAATAAATTTGGTCAACCCAGATCTCTAAAAAAAATTCGCAAAAAAAGTGTTTTTTTTTTAGCATGAAAACCCTCCACTCCCCTTAATGGTTGATGGCTGATGGTTGTTGCTTGATGGTAGATTGTTGATGGTTGATAGTGGATCGTTGATAGTTGATGATGGATAGTTGATGGTTGATAGTTGATAGTTGATGGTTGATGGTTGATGGTTGATGGTTGATGGTTGATGGTTGATGGTTGATGGTTGATGGTTGATGGTTGATGGTTGATGGTTGATGGTTGATGGTTGATGGTTGGTGGTTGATGGTTGATGGTTGATGGTTGATGGTTGATTGTTGATTGATAATGTTTATTTTGCATGGTCGGGGTACTTCTAAGGACGTTCTGGTCAAAAGCTATGTACAATTGAAATTTATAAAGAACATTTAAGTGATAAATGGAAGTTTGTTGAAGAAACTGTGGCTCGGATTTGTAATCTCCCATGTATCACCTTTTTTGTACATTTCAATGCAGCGTATGCAGCTACGTACTGGTGATCTGAGAAAATGTGAGTTACGAGGGTCGTATAATCGCATAAAAGCTAGTTCAAGTTTTGGCAGTGGAATGCTGGAACGAAGGTGGCAACTGACGGTGATGATGAGCGGTGCAGTTCCGTCGCTGAGATAAGTCTTCGCCTAAATGAAAGGGTACCATAAGGCTGTGCGCGCAAAGGTGGGCGTGTGGAGATACAGCATTCCTATGTAAAAAGAATAAGTACCTTGCATTCGACCTGTAAAGCATAAGAATTCTGTCAGCACAAATGAAGGAAGGTGGGGTCGGGGAAAAATGAAGTGGACGGGTGTAAGAGAACATTTTGAGGGTGTTATTCCGAAAAACTTTGGAGAGCATCTTTAGTTCTTCTGGAGCACTCAACACTCTTTCAACTTTAATAGAAAAGTGAAGGGAGTGTCTAAAGTTAATGTAAAAAACTTCACACAAATAAAAATATTTTTTTGTTCTTTATTTCAGCGACGAAATTCAAATCAGCAACTTTTGAGATTTGCTTTTTCAAATGCATACTACAACATATTTAATTTCCAAGTGATTTGGTGACATAGGTCCAGTCGGTCTGTTCGATTTAAGATAGAATCGGACATTAGAAGAATAATATTTTTTCATTCAAAAAAGGAATTTTTCTACAGCTTGTCTAGTAAAAGAGAAGTGAAATATAAAAGTTAAATGTAAAATATAAGCAGAAAGTAATTAAAATTAAGTACGCTAAGTTTTTGTCGTCAAATACGAATGAAACTGGTTGATATACTAAAGACTATATATTATTATTCGAATAGATAATCAGAGCATTTTTCATCAACACTCTTTCAACTTTAATAGAAAAGTGAAGGGAGTGTCTAAAGTTAATGTAAAAAACTTCACACAAATAAAAATATTTTTTTGTTCTTTATTTCAGCGACGAAATTCAAATCAGCAACTTTTGAGATTTGCTTTTTCAAATGCATACTACAACATATTTAATTTCCAAGTGATTTGGTGACATAGGTCCAGTCGGTCTGTTCGATTTAAGATAGAATCGGACATTAGAAGAATAATATTTTTTCATTCAAAAAAGGAATTTTTCTACAGCTTGTCTAGTAAAAGAGAAGTGAAATATAAAAGTTAAATGTAAAATATAAGCAGAAAGTAATTAAAATTAAGTACGCTAAGTTTTTGTCGTCAAATACGAATGAAACTGGTTGATATACTAAAGACTATATATTATTATTCGAATAGATAATCAGAGCATTTTTGCATTTTTTCTCGAATAAATAAGCAAATTTGATAGGTATCTGTTTTTTGATTTATTACTTAAAGTAGTTGCGATTAAGTGAACTACTTAGAAAGCATACCCCAGTAAATCCGTCGAAATATCATTGGTAACGTCAGGTTAACTTTTTGACGCATTCTATCCTTTTGACAGATAAAAATAGTTTAAATATTTTTTTAACGTAACGTAAATTGGAGGCTAATACTTAGTAATATGTAAGCTTATAACAGTCAATCAATGAACAATCTGACGACCGGCCCGTATGTTTATAGTTATTCTCTATAATTAAAGACATTGTACGACATTTTAGAAGGAAATGACAAAATGATAGTAAAGCGGAAATTATAAGAAAAATTTTGTCTTTAGTTGACAATTTGTTGGTTGATTTCCCTACTTTCTTTAGCATAAAATTGTGTCGCTTATTTACCATTCCTAATCATATAAATAGTAAATACAAACTTTAATTATTAATAAAGTTTCATCAAATTTAAATCAAAAGTCACATATAGTTTCATGAACATATTTAATACTCTACACAGATATTTTATAATTACTAAATTCTTTTTTTAGAATATTTTTTATATGTTTTTCATGAACTAATACGAGGGAAAAGTAAGTTTTAAGGAGATTTTACAGCTTTCTTAGGGTCTGAATACATATATATTTAGACAACCTTAATATGCAAGAAAAACCCAAAAACCAATACATGCGTTACAAAAAATATGGTGTGCACCAAGGGCAAAGTGGGCTTCTTGACCTCGTGTGGTTGCAGTACTCATCTTCGACTCGCAAACGCACTCGCCTTCGATTCGTACTGCAATCTCCATATTCGGTCTAAAAAAGCCCTCTTTGCGCCCTCGGTACACAATATAGTATGAAAGACCGTTCTTGATCATACTTCTACCTATTAAAGATAATTAGAAAACATAGAGGTTATTAGAAACCATTTAAAACAATTAAGTCATATGATATAGTTAAAAATTTTCAATAAACTTTAGTTGGTTTTTAATCATGAAATTCAATAATATTTAATTAAATTTAATGACCTTTAATTAACTTCATCACAAATATAAAACTATAATGAAAATCAATAGTCAAAAGTATGATCAAGAACGGTCTTCGAAATGCATAAGCAATTGTTTTTAATTATTTTCTATTAACTTTTTATAACTTTGAATGACTGAAATATTATTCTTTATAGCTTACAATAAACTTTAGTTGGTTTTTAATAATTAAATTCAATGACATCCAATTCAATTTAATGAACTTGATCACTAATGTAAAGCTAATAAAAATCCTAAAAACTAATAAAATATACCAAAACTGCTCATTCAAAATAATTAAAATTAATTAATTACAAAACATCATAAAAGTTGATTCAATGTTATTGAAGTTCATTGATCGTTAATAACATTTTTGCTCATTTAAATTTATTTAGTCTCAAATAATTTAAAGATATAGGATAATATTCATTGGATGTTATTCAGAAAAAAAAATTAAAATTCATTTATTTAATTGTTTTTTAAACTGTAAGTACGTGTATAAAACTTCATTAAAGTTCATAAAAAAGTATACCAAAACTGCTCATTAAAAATAATTAATATTTATTAATTACAAAACATCATAAAAATCTATTCAACGTTATTGAAGTTCATTGATCGTTAATTACATGTTGGTTGATTAAAATTTATTTAGTCGAAAATAATTTAAAGACATAGGAATTCATTGGACGTTACTCAGAAAGAAATACATTTAATATTCATTCATTTAAATATTTTTAAACTACAAGTATAAATTGTTCAAGACAAAGTCCCAATAAGTCTGATTTTATTACTGACAATGAAAATAGACAAAAAGTTAAAAAAGTTAAACGTTTTCTAACAAGAAGTGTAAAAGAAATATTTAAAGTTTTTCAAGAAGAAAATCCAGAAATAAAGATTAGATTTTCGATTTTGTACACTTTAAGACCAAAATTTGTCTGCATAAATGCTGCTAAATAAATTTGTCTTTTTATATATTCTGCTAATTTCAAATTGTAATTTAATAGTTTAAACAATTTTAAAGGCGGAAAATATGCAAATCTAGATGAAATTCGATCCAAACTCTTTTTTGCAATTATGTGCTCTAATCCATCCGATTCATGCATTTTCCAAGAATGTAAATTATGATCGGGGGTTGAAGGTTAATTAACCTAGATATTTTAGGAATTGAAAATGTAGATGAATCTGAAGAAATTATTTTTGGTATATGGGAAGAAGGTAATTTTGCGAAAAAACGTTACCCATTTCCCTTTTTATTAACGAACTTGCTAAATGCACATTAAAAGTAAGTGTTCATACTTACGTTAAAAATATTCAGCGGAATGTTTTAATAGAAGGAAAAAATAACGTAAAAGTAGATCCAAATCATCTTTGAATACATATGGATTTCGCCGAAAATTGTCAATGAGTTTTAATAAAGTAGTACATAGTAATTCTTGGATCAACATGCAGATCTCCATTTTCACAGCTGTTTGTTATATTGGAGATACAATCAAAAGTTTTGCTGCCATAAGCGATGACACAAAACATAATTCTGCACATGCTTTGCTAGCGATGGAGAGAGTTATCGAATCTATGAAAAGATTATCCCCAGATGGTTAAATAAACAACATTTCGATTGCATCAGATGGAGCTGCAGATCATTTTAAAAATAGATTTCAATTATATCAAATGGAACAAAGCCTTTGTGATAAAAAGTGGTTGTTTTAAGCTGTTGGGTATGGTAAAGGAGCTGTTGACGGTATCGGTGGCCTTGTGAAATATTATGCTACAACTCATAATCTTCAAAAGCCTGATGTTGAATGTATCTAACGTGCAGATACATTTGTAACAAAAGTACAAACATATATCGGATAAAGATATTGAAGTTTTTAGAGAGAAAAAGAAAATCGAATGGTCTAAGCATAGGTTCCTAAGCATGTAGGAATACAAAAAACTCAAATGTGAAAAGTAGAAGTAGGTAAAAAATACTGCTATACAGCGCGACAAAACCCATGTACAAAACTAAAAAACAAAATACCAAAAAAAAAACCTAAAAAACAAATAAAAAAACAAAAAATAAAAAATAAAAAATTGAATAAAACAAAAATATAAAAATTAAAAGTAACATTGTTTAAAACTTCATTTTGCTCTTTAAAGAAAGAAAAATCAATCATGTATGGTTTGAAAGGTATTTAATCCATATACCTACCAAAAGAATTTCAGAAATAAAAATTCTGGCATTTTGCAGACAAACGCATTTTAATTGTTTAAGTCAAAAAGGCTGCATTTTTCTTTTCTTATTCTGTAACTATTCTGTTCGTCTATTCTGAAAGATCATTAATAGATGCATAAAATAAACAAAGAATGATTTCGATACCTCAAAAAATGACGAAACCATACGTAGCCATAAAAAATTCAAATTATCAATTATTGATGTTGCATTTTTAAATGCAGATAGAAACTGCAATTATGGCGCAATGGTGAAAACAAAAAATACGTGTCTCCTTATTTACCGAGTACTACAATATAATTAATTTCAAAGTGATTTGGTGACATAGGTCCAGTCGGACCGATTTGAGATAGAATCAGTCATTACTTAAATCTAAAGTTAGTTTAAAGGTGCTAGTCAAGTCATTGCTAGATCGTTTTTATTTATGGATAAGAAATAGCGTATTAATGTTTTACATAAGAAAGTTCTTGCTCACCCACCAAATCGATCAATAATATAAATATTATCTCAAATGTTAATGATCTATTCAAACATACATTTAGCTTCATCATAGAGGAAGCTTTCTGAGGGTTAAAAACATTGTTTTGCTACATACATGGTAGAAACATGTTTCAAGACATTAGGAGTCAAATTACACTATTTTTCGAAGATGTCTGTATGAATGTGCCTGCGTGTGCGTATGCGTGTGCATGTGCATGTGTGTGTTTGTGGTGTGTGTGTGTGTGTCGGATGTGTGGACGGATGTGTATGAAGATTGGTCTGAACATTTGATCGTTCATTTTTTTACTCTGAATTTTTTTGATCGTTATATCTCGAGAACGGCGCGGTAATTTTTGGCAAACCCGGGCTCATTTTTTTCATTTTTTAATGAAGATTCGGAATTGAAAAAAAATTTTGAGATTTATCGATCTGTCTTTGTTTTACAATAATTTATTTATTTTATAATATTCTGATATCGATAAGGTAAATTATTTTTGTATTTTAGAAAAAATATGATTGCTTAATAATTTATTTCTTTGTATTTAATGGACATATGTGCCCTCTTTTTGATACTCCGATATGTCACAATGCATGTGTGATTTTGTATTTTACATTTGTATTTTATATATTTGTTCGTTATGTTGTACGATGTCGATCGAGCTGAACCCATCACCTACTTACTAGCATCTAAGACACTATTTAGGAGGCTATATGAGCACATACGTCCTGCATCAAAGCACAATGCGTAGTCGGAGATCTTTTCCCGACGAAAAATTCGAAGAAAAAATTCTCCACAATTTTTACCGGGAATCGAAGCCTCGACTACTTCATCGTCTTAAATCGGTAGGCAAGCGTCTGAACCACTGAGCCAAGGAGGACTCTACGATTGCTTCATTTCGCATTTGAAAGATCATAAATTTACTTATTAACGCTGATACTTTTGTTTATCTCTTATAACTTTTCCATTGATATTTTTAAATATTGGTTGAAAAGGTATTTGAAGATTAATCAAAAGATGTACGAGGGTAGTTCAATAAGTCTTTAGAATAAAGTATAAAAACAATTTTTTTTGGGTAAATTTTTTTTTATTTTTCAACATAATCTCCTTGGAGCTCTATACACTTGGTCAATCGCTTTTTAAGTTTTTTTAATCCTTCAGAAAAGTGCGTTTTCGGAAGTTCCTCAAAATAAGCACTTACAGAGGCAATGACGTCTTCGTTGTCCGTAAATCTCTGTCCACCGAGCCATTTTTTCAAGTTTGGAAATAAGAAAAAGTCACTGGGGGCTAAATCTGGTGAATACGGTGGGTGTTCGACCAATTCGAATTTTAGTTCTTCAATTTTAGCCATTGAAACGAAGCATGTGTGAACTCGGGCGTTGTCGTGATGAAAGAGAATTTTTTTTCTCGCCAAATGTGGTCTTTTTTTTTTAATTTCTTCTTTCAGCTGCTCTAATAATGATGCATAATACTCACCAGTAATTGTTTTACCCTTTTCCAAGTAGTCAATAAGTATAATTCCACGTGCATCCCAAAAAACTGTAGCCATAACCTTACCAGCTGACTTTACGGTCTTTGCCTTCTTTGGAGCTGGTTCGCCTGTGGAAATCCACTGTTTGGATTGTTCCTTTGTCTCAGGAGTGTAGTGGTGTATCCATGTTTCATCCACAGTCACAAATCGACGAAAAAATTCCTCAGGATTCCGACTTATGCGCGCCAAAAGAGCCTCAGAGGCGACCACTCTATTGCATTTATTCTCAGCTGAGAGCAAACGCGGCACCCATCTTGCCGATAGCTTTTTCATGCCTAATTTTTCATGTAGAATTGAAACAACTGCACCTATAGATATCCTTGTGGCCTCAGCTAACTCACGCACTTTTAATCTTCTATCCTTCAACACCATATCGTGGATTTTATTGATGATTTCGGGAGTAGTTGCTTCTACGGGCCTTCCTGAACGTGGTTCGTCACTTATTGATGTACGACCACGCTTAAATTCATTTACCCAGTTATAAACCGTTGCTAAGGCAGGGGCAGATGTGCCATGAACTGAGTCCAATTCATTTTTTATCTCATATGGAGTTAAACCCTTTAAATGAAAATGTTTAATTACCGCTCTGAACTCGTTTTTTTCCATTTTTCTTAACAAGCAATTTTTTTTTTCAATTGGTTATAAAAACACGTAAACTCAGAAGATGTGGACTGTTACTGCACCATATATCTAGTCGGGAGTGGTGCTTACTGAAAACAGATGATTTGGAGCGATTCGCGCGCCATCTGTTGGTCATTCTAAAGACTTATTGAACTACCCTCGTATATCAGAATATTTTATGTTTTACTTTTATATATAATTGTACACTAAACCCGTTGGAGTGAACTAAATTAATGTAATTAGACTCGATTTTTAACTATAAAAATTGAATGAAAATGTTTCACTTTTTACTACAGTGAAATCTTATTCTACTGTAGTCTACATACTTTCTCCATGATCCTTTCTTCAACTAACGTTTTTAAATGAAGATTCAAAATTGAAAAGAAATCTTAAGATATATCTAATTGTTTTTATTTATAACGATATTTCGAATTTTGAATATTAGTTTTCAAGTTTTTGAATATGTTGAAAATATTATGATAAATTTAGAGTAATATAAAAACCTAAAAATTTAAAAATAACCTTTAAAAAAGCATAAAATTACCTATATTTTATAACCGCAAATTTTGAATCGATACTTTCATTTCTTTTGTTATAAACAAAAACGTCATATTTAGTGTACACGAATGAATCTCGGAAATGTATGATGTAGCAAAATAGTAGTGTTCGCGCACTAGCCGGCCAAAATTTTAATTGTTACTACAGGACATTAACAACCCTTAAATGTTTGGCGCGGTTGTAGTGTTGAGCGAGTGTAGCTGGGCACTGTAATATCCCGGAGCACGTGCTCGTGGAACAGGTAATAGGCGTGAAGGAGAGTAATAGAGTTTAACTAGGATTGAATTAACGATAACTGAGTATTTATTCACTCTAAAAAATAATAAACAATAATTATATACAGGTGAACTTGCTTGTGTGCTTGTGTGTGTGTCTGAATTGAAAAAAAAGTCGACCGGGTGTGTGCCGCCTTGCACGTGGCGATGGATAATTGCGAAGGCGCACGTCTGGTACCTGGGCTGTACGATTGAGGCCACGGTCAGAGCGGAAATAGGCTGAAATTGCCCGGCGCTCGCAGTATTGTTTCAGCTGCAACGCCATGCAATTTCGGAGAAAGGGAAAAAATCCTTCTTGGTACTTTCGCAGCGACCCCCTGCGTAGTTCCTGGAAGGAATCGCTACAAGAGTGGCGCGCATATTTGAATGCGGCCTTAACAAGTAGCATTCCGAAAAGGTAATTTTTTCCTATCACCTAACTGATTTCTGTTTTTAGACCACGAGGTTCTTTAATTCTAAAGATATTTAAGTTTAAATACATTATTTTTAAAATTTTTGTATTTTTATGAAAAATTGAAAATAAAAAGAATTAAAAAAATTAAAAGAATTAAATTTTAATGAAAAAAAGAACACAAAGCATCCTCGTTCAAAAGGTAAATTTTTATAATTATAAACTCAACGCACCTGCAACAGTATCTCTAAAGAGAAGTGGAAAAATATTTAAATAATTTGAATAAATTACGTATGCAGAAAAAATGGCTGTAATAAGGATGACTATCTATCATTGTATACGTTTAATAAAAAATTATCTTTTGATAAACCATCAATGATAAATCAGCACACATTTTTTGAAATTTTTATTAATAGGAGATATAGCAATTTAAAATTAATTTATTCGAACACAAAGTTTTATGTTTTAAGAGCAATCAATTTAGTTTGATGAAGCTAAGTGCCAATCAATTGGCAACAGATTTTTATCTTGATTTACTTGATCAAACATAGTTTTAAAAATAATAGTGCTATACGATATATTTTCTGCAGTCTGTACGTCATTATATACCAGAATACAATTTGGTTCTGGTAAACTAAAAACTGCTTCAGAATTTTTCTTCAGTTTCTAATACAGTTTGGATGTAAGATAGTGTTTATTATTTTTATTTTCACTAAATCTTCAGTAAAAAATTGTTTAAATCTATCCCAAATCATATTACCTTGGATATATATATACATAAGAGACGTGTTACGTCAACCGGATCATCAGTGCACCCAAAATTTGGGTTAACCTATCAAGAGGTTTGAGGTCTCAAAATGTTCGTCTGGTCAAGAGCTTTCGAAAAAGTTCTGGCCTTTTCAAAAATATGGCGCATAAAATAAATAAATAATGTAAATTTTCATTCAACCAAAACGATAGTAAAAATGTTCTAATTTGTGAAATATACCTCCAAAAAGCATGGAAAACTCATTCTGGGACTTTTTATTGAGAATGCTGAAGGAATTGCAAATTCGAAAATGGCGGATCCAAAAAGGTGGACATTATACCACCACCAAACCCGTTCTATCCCAACAAATGATTTTAGATCAGTTTAATGTAGCGATATGGGGGTTTTCGAGGTTTTTGAATCTTATTTTAACATCGAGAATCTAAAATTCAAAATGAATTTCATCACTGGGTGATGATTGATGGTTGTAAGCAATTGTTGAGCGTTGATGGGCGATGGTTTATGGTTTATGGATGATGGTCAATGGTATTAATACACCTTGAACTTGTGACGCGTATTCCGCGTTCCAATGTTATTTAAAAACACGGGCAGTCAATCATGACCGAATCGCCCGTCACCAGTGCCGAGCATTATTATAAATTATTATTGTAATTAATTGGGGGGAATTATTATTGTTATTTGTTGAGGGAATGAGGAGAAGGAGAATCGCGACCGAGCAAAACTACGGACACACACACACGCATCCACACCAACGGCACCAGCTGATCGCGCCACAGACACGACTGGTCGGAGCGAGCACCGATGAGGAGCCCTATACACATACACACGGCACCTACACCATCGCACGCTGTACGCGTGACTCTTTCTCTCTCTCTCTCTCTCTCGCTTGCTCTTTCTCTCTCTCTCTCTCTCACTTGCTCTTTCTCTCTCTCTCTCTCTCTCGCTTGCTCTTTCTCCCTTGCCTCTCGAGAATAATAAGCCACTGCCCGCGTACACACCCGAGTGCGTGACCCGTTCTCTTTCTCGATGCAGGCAGACGCGGGAAGAGAGAGGATTCACAGCAGCAGCGGCAGCTTCCTCCAGGCACACCACCTCGGCTGTAGTCACGAGAGAGAGAGAGAGAGAGAGAGAGAGAGAGAGAGAGAGAGAGAGAGATACCGACGCGGCTGTCGACAGTGTGGGAGAGCTAACAGCCGCCGCGCCGCGAGCCGCCTGAAGCTGCCGGTCTACCATAGCGTAGGCGGGCGTGCGCACTTCACCGCTGCCATCTATGATGGTCCTGCGGCAACAAAACTGAAAGCGCCCGATATAGATATACACGCTGGGTTGCCGCGCGTGTATATTTAGTAATTCATATTGCCCGCGCTTCGCGGGCAGGGCGGTAATCGCGGAGCGAACCAATGAAAAATAGCGACTCAAATTGTCGCAGATTTAGCTTCGATTTTCGCAAGTTAAGGCCAATCAACGAGAATATAAGGACGGACGCAACAAGTGTGTGGGCTGAAGATAGGCAAGAAGAAGAGCCGAATTTTGGAACAGATTTCCGCCTTCTCCGATCTTGGGCATTGACTGTCCGCCCGTCGTAGCATCGAGACGTAAAATTAGCAACAGTGAGAATTTAAATTAGCGACATATAACTTTCTGTAGTAGGACCGTTATAATTGTTAGAGATAATAACTGTTGAAATTAGTAATGGAAAAGAGAGTGTTAAAGTTAGGGAAAAGTGGGCGTGTTAAAGTTAAATATCGACGGGGTTTCCTGAGCAACGCGGAAGTTTCGCGATACGGTAGCGACCACGAGGCAGCGACTTCAAGATTTTTCTGTGAAACGACGACATTTGGACGACGGTGAGTTGAACTGTTAATTGTCAAGCATCCCTCGGCATTCGTCAGAGTCGGTAAAATAAATAAAAATATATATCTATATATAATTTATTAGCGCGAATTGTTCGTCGGGGTTTTTGTTTTTGGCCTTACGGAACTTCCTCTGGCATAAATCTCGTGCAAGACTAGCCGCGCTTTACCTGGCGCCTATTATTAATAGAAAAATTCGGTAAAGTGTAGAGCAAGATTTATAAAAAACACGCGTAACAAAATGCTATGTTACAAATGACGTACCAATGGGGGCTTAATGAGACGCGAAAAACAGGCTGAATTAACAATAGGTAAATTAGAGACAAAAAAAATTAAACACATTAGTGATTTCGGGAAAACTCGAAAATTTTTTTTTCTTCGCTGTACCCAAGCAAGCGACGGTTCAACGACTAAAAGTGAAAATTCTTTTGTTATATTAATAGTTGTAAACAAAGTGAAAAAGATTTATTTTTGTGTGTTTAAGAGGTTTGTGAGGGTACTTAGAAAATTTTTACTTGGGTTATTGGGTTATACATGGGACTTTTTTTAAAAAAATTTTAATTTGAAAGATTTTTCAAAATATTTTTTTCTTGATAATTTTTCAAAATTTTCCAGAATTTTTTTTATTAGTTTTTGATTTGAAGATTTTTTGAAATTTTTTTTGGATAATTTTTAAAACTTTTTCGGAATATTTTTTTTTGGATAATTTTTAAAACTTTTTCGGAATATTTTTTTTGAAAATTTTTCGATTTTGAAGTTTTCCGAAATTCTTTTATGGATATTTTTGAAAGTTTTCTGGGAATTTTCTTTGAAAATTTTTCGATTTTAAGGATTTTCTGAAATTCTTTGTTGTAAAATTTTTGAAAATTTTCCAAAATTTTTTTTGTTGAAAATTTTTTGTTTTTGGGGATTTTCCGAAATTCTATTTTGGATATTTTTAAAGATTGTCCGAATATTTTTTTTTAAGTTTTTTGATTTGAGAATTTTCGAGAATTGTTTGGTGTATTTTGGAAAATTTTCCGAATTTCTTTTTGAGTTTTTTTTTTATTTAAATTTTTTATTTCTTTTTTCTCAGTTTCTGAGTGTTTTGAAAGGCTTTTGTTGTTTCGATTTTGTAATTTTCCGAGATTATTTTTTTGAGTATTTGATAGTTTTCGAAAGATTTTCCACAAAAAAAGACTTTTAGTTTGGAGACTACCGTACTTTACTATTGCTAAAGGGACAAAAGGAGATAAAACAAAGAAAATAGCTTCTTTTCTTGAGGTCTTCTTTATTGGTTCCGTTAGGTGAAATTGCCTAATCGAAATTTGTTTGCGTTAATTTTTAGTAGCTGCTGAAATACCCTGACGCGAACTAATAAAGTCGCTATTCAGTCTTCAGTAATCTTTGGTATTCTCTTCTTGTTAATATCTGGAGTAATAATCTGAAATTTCTTCTGGATCGCAATCAATTTTCAGCAGATAATTACTAATACAATGAAATAATTTATATGTATATGTAATAATCAATGTTATATATATATATATATATATATATATATATATATATATATATATATATATATCTATACAGTAGTATTATAATACGAGGGTAGTTCAATAAGTCTTTAGAATGACCAACAGATGGCGCGCGAATCGCTCCAAATCGTCTGTTTTCAGTCAGCACCACTCCCGACTAGATATATGGTGCAGTCACAGTCCACATCTTCTGAGTTTACGTGTTTTTTTAACCAATTGAAAAAAAAAAATTGCTTGTTAAGAAAAATGGAAAAAAACGAGTTCAGAGCGGTAATTAAACATTTTCATTTAAAGGGTTTAACTCCATATGAGATAAAAAATGAATTGGACTCAGTTCATGGCACATCTGCCCCTGCCTTAGCAACGGTTTATAACTGGGTAAATGAATTTAAGCGTGGTCGTACATCAATAAGTGACGAACCACGTTCAGGAAGGCCCGTAGAAGCAACTACTCCCGAAATCATCAATAAAATCCACGATATGGTGTTGAAGGATAGAAGATTAAAAGTGCGTGAGTTAGCTGAGGCCACAAAGATATCTATAGGTGCAGTTGTTTCAATTCTACATGAAAAATTAGGCATGAAAAAGCTATCGGCAAGATGGATGCCGCGTTTGCTCTCAGCTGAGAATAAACGCAATAGAGTGGTCGCCTCTGAGGCTCTTTTGGCGCGCATAAGTCGGAATCCTGAGGAATTTTTTCGTCGATTTGTGACTGTGGATGAAACATGGATACACCACTACACTCCTGAGACAAAGGAACAATCCAAACAGTGGATTTCCACAGGCGAAACAGCTCCAAAGAAGGCAAAGACCGTAAAGTCAGCTGGTAAGGTTATGGCTACAGTTTTTTGGGATGTACGTGGAATTATACTTATTGACTACTTGGAAAAGGGTAAAACAATTACTGGTGAGTATTATGCATCATTATTAGAGCAGCTGAAAGAAGAAATTAAAAAAAAACGACCACATTTGGCGAGAAAAAAAATTCTCTTTCATCACGACAACGCCCGAGTTCACACATGCTTCGTTTCAATGGCTAAAATTGAAGAACTAAAATTCGAATTGGTCGAACACCCACCGTATTCACCAGATTTAGCCCCCAGTGACTTTTCTTATTTCCAAACTTGAAAAAATGGCTCGGTGGACAGAGATTTACGGACAACGAAGACGTCATTGCCTCTGTAAGTGCTTATTTTGAGGAACTTCCGAAAACGCACTTTTCTGAAGGAATAAAAAAACTTAAAAAGCGATTGACCAAGTGTATAGAGCTCCAAGGAGATTATGTTGAAAAATAAAAAAAAATTTACCCAAAAAAAATTGTTTTTATACTTTATTCTAAAGACTTATTGAACTACCCTCGTATACTTATATAAAAAAAATTGAAACTTATAGATACAGTAGTTAGGTAGAAAAATTATTCCATTGAAAAGAGTTGAGACGGTTTCCCTTATTAGCGACCTCTCCATGCACGTGCACCGGGTACTGCAGGTTAAATCTCCGTCTTTGTGAAGATTCCAAGGACTTCGGCGGACTCTCCCAATTTAGCGAATATTGCAGTAACTGTAAAGTGTAACTAGCGACCATACCGCTGTTTTTGGTTTTCTCCCTTTTGCGAATGAGAAAAAGCACAAAATGAATACAAGACAAGCAGCAAAAAAGGATCCGCGCACACTCCAGCGAATGGCAGTATCAACTAGAATAAGTGGGATTGACCCAAACGAACTGATAATAATTTTAGATCAGACAGGACTTAGCGTATCTGGGACAACAGTCCAACTCAGAGACAGACTCCTGCGGGCAAGCATAAGGGCAGTGGAACTAGGTGCAGCAGTAATCTGGGATCCAGTATTGGACGAGAGACCATGGGATCAAGTACCGGCAACATCGGTGGTCATAATGCGAGAGGAATCGTTTGAACATACCTGAGAAGAAGAAAAGAGGTAGGAAGCCTAAGATAGCGACCAAAGTAGAGGTGCAGAGCACAGAAACGGAGTATAGCCAAGAAGAGGGACAGGAAATTACAGCCCAGATACAAGAAGTTACGACACAACAACAAGCGACCAACACACCAGTAGTTACTCTAGAAACAATAAGCAAAGCGGCCACCACTCTCACTACGACGACACCAGTCCGTACAATTGGACCAATAGATAACTTCGCGATGGAGATGGTGTCTGCAAATACACGAACAAGAGTGCAAACAGGGTTCCCACTGCAACTGTTAACGATGAGCAGTCATACACATTTGGCATATACTCCGGGATTAATGAACATGATACCAATTGGCTACCAATGGAGGCTGCCAGAGCCACCTTTCCAATGTACAGGGAATCATCCGTCACCGGATTCCAGCACAAGGACTCCCGCGGTACCAATAATCCGAAGACCAATACAATTGATTAGATCAGTGACAATGACTTAGGAAGCAACGTTACCTACTTCAGTGCCAACCACCGCAGCGCCGTCGGTCACAAAACCTCCTGAAATGGCACAAGCGACTAACGTCGGTGCCGGTCCGGGGACTAATCAGATGGGATAACCCCTAGCAAAGGTGCCAATCCGACAGGATCATCACAAAATCAGACGCCTCAGCAGGTGATAAACCAGAACGACAGTATTCAATTCATCAGACGAGTAGAACCAAGCGACCCCATAGCCAGTAACTCAGGAAATCGGAACACAACAGACAGTAGCGACTCAAGGAGCAAAGAAGAGGAGCAGAATCGAGAAGAAGATGCCATTCCACAGGGGACAGGACCATACGAAGAGATACTGCAGGAGTTTGAAGAATTGAAAATGGCACAACATAGACCAATAACTGTTGGAAAAATACATATTATATTGTACGGTACGGGTGATCTTAGTATCGAGCGCGCGACACACGTATACACGCATGTGCGCCTCCCCTCCGGAGCGCAACACACGATGCATATGAGCCGGCGAGCGACGCCGCTGCGTGCCACCTCGGCAGACCGAGATCGTCTTCGAACTGCACTAGTTGTAACTTTGTAATGTAGGATAATTCTTATGTAATAAATCTTTCTCTCTTTTAATCACATCAAGTAGTACTGATTCCCCTGATTTTATTAACAATAACTCTCCTTCGGGAACCGGTATACGCGCCACAACCTCCGGTAGTCCCACCTACGGTAGCAAACCCACACGATTACGTGGACACTCCGAGACCACCGAGGGGATCTCAAGACAGAAGGGAGCGACCCAGGAATCATGAAGTAGCAGAGATTCGGAGTCCTAACGTGAACACTGTTCGAAGGTCAGTTGACCAGCAAACCGAAATATCAAAACAGAGAAGAAAAGAATGAAAGCGACTGTCATCTAGTAGTTCAGAAAGTAGCGTAATAGACCGAAAATTAGTAAAGAAGAGAGATAGCCGTAAAGAAAAGGACCATAGAGATAGAAGTTCGAGTAGTAATACCACAAGTAGCGACTGTAATATAACGCCATCAGACTCAGACTCAGACCATAACAAAAAAAGTAAAAAACACAGGAGAAGCTATAATCGGAACCAGTCGACATCGACTAGCGACTCAGAGTATGAAGATAAGAAGAAGAAACAAAAAAATTGGAGAAAGCATTCGAATGCCTACATAGCCGGGAAGAATGTTAGAATACTACAGAGCTGGAACCTGAAGTTCTATGGGGAAGATAAGGCGGCAGAGGAAATTTTGACCGGCTGCAGGATTGCAAAGCAAGCCTAGCCATGAGCGTCGGGAAGATGTTGAATGCGCTACCATTGATCTTTTAAAAAAATGCTAGCAGATGGTATCGATCGAAGCGACCGGACCTAAAATCATGGAAAGACTTCAAAACAGCGTTCAGAAGACAGTATTTGAGTCATAGAGATGAAGAAGACATGATGGCGGACCTACGGAACCGATCGATGGCAAAAGGAGAAAAGATTGCCAATTATATATCCTGCGTAGAATACATTGTCGACCACTTTAAGCGACCCCCGTCCAGGAAAACAATAGTAAAACATGTCTACATGGGCTTGCGGAAAGACTACCGACAGTTCATGGCGGGGAAAGAAATCAAGACGCTCAAGGATATAAAGAAGCTAGGGAGAATTTGGGAAAAGGAGAAGGAATTAGACGACCGGTTTGAAGAGCCTTCACCAAAGGAGAAGATGAGCATTCCAGGTGCAGCACACTCTGGGATACCCTCAATCTTTAAGGTATCGGCAGCCTACGAGAACTTGAACCCAGAAAATGACACTAGCGACATCACATCAGTGACAACCAAACCAGCGGAAAAGATAAATAGGAATAGGAAAGCGAAGAAAAAACAAATACAAACAAATGCCGTAGCAGCCGCCAAGGAGAATCAAAGGATTGAGGCCAACGTACAAACGACCCCAGTAAAGCCAGCCCCACACAACGCGACCGCAACAATGACTCACAGCACACCGCTGAACCCGTTCCGACCGAATTTTGTGCTCGCTTGGCAATGGTCTCCTCCCCAGAATGTTAACTCATTTCAGGATATAGGTGGTCAGGCCCAAGGATTTACCGGCCGAGGCGCATATAATATAAGAGGAAATAGAGACCAAGGGGCCCAATAGGCCTACCTGCTCAAAATATACCAGTCTATGTAGCATATTATATATGCCAGATGGTAGGACACAGCGAGAGAATGTCCACAGAGGACATGATATTTATGTAGAGCTATGGGACACTATACAAATGAATGCCCCAATAGACAGCCGGCATGGCAGTCTGCCTCAAAAAATCAGCCTATGGGAAACGGGATGTAGGGGGGGGGGGGGGGCAGAAGAGTCCCATACCCCAGCAACCACAAACGGAACAAAACTGGCAACAATAGAGGTAAGCCAGCATAGCGCCCAACCGACCATACAGAAGAAGAGGATAGCGACCCCAGAGAGAACGAAAATTAGCAACGACCAAGAGTGGAGTGAATCGATGCTAGGCGTGACAGCTAAAAGTATTAAGTACTTATTGTCAGATGGGGAGACTCACCCAGTATGGAGTAACACTTCAAACAGCGGAGGATTAAGTAAGAGCTCAACACTAGCGACCAAAAGACCATTAGAGAGGTAAGTGAGTAAATTAAGTAAAAGCGAGAGCGACATAGAAAAAATTCGAGAAGAGAGAGAAAAAGTAGAGAATAGATAGTTTACTGAGAATAACATAGAAAAAATTCGAGAAGAGAGAGAAAAAGTAGAGAATAGAGAGTTTCATGAGAGCGGCATAGAGAAATTTAGAGAATTCAGTGAAAACAGAGAAAAAGTAAAAAGAAACGAGAGCGAATTAACGACCATGAGAGAGCAGAGTGGCGATATCGGAGCACGCGGTCAAAACTATTCTCAACAGAGCATCCAGCGACTCCTGCGCCAGGTGACCAAAAGAGTGACAACCTTACCGATCCTCGAATGGTCCGACGTAACGGCGCTCAATCCGACAGCTGATGAGCAGAAGGATTCTGAGCACCTAGCCCTCGTACGAGAGGCAGTCGATCTTCTGGAAGAATCACAGGTATCCGCTACCTCGTTGACGGGTCCCTTCTCCTCTGTTATAGACGTAGAGGTTGGGGTGCCAACATCTAGTCTAGGGGGGAGAGCAGCGTACTACGTACGCCTGAGGTCGACTAATTGGAGATTCCGGAAGCAGGCGAAGACGAAGTTGCAGGTATTAGCGCATAGAATCACATCTTCACATAGGTAATACTGGGCGGCAGGCCATGCAGAGCCCTAATTGATGGAGGAGCCACGGTCTCCCTAGTAGGATCAGCGATAGCGACTGTGTTTAAAGACTGATTTCGACCAGCGAACTCTATTATAAGAAGTGTCTTAGGTAGAACAAAGAAAGTACTAGGGTATCATCGAGAAGCCAGATGGGAGTTATAGATTTTGTATAGATTATCGCGACGTCAACAAAGTGACCCTGAAAGACGCATATCCTATCAGGAGTATGGAGTCAATATTAGACAAACTGCGTAAAGCCAAATATCTTACCAAAATTTACCTCAAGCAGGATTATTTCCAAGTACCGATGGAGAAAATCAGCAAGAAATATACAGCATTTGCAGTTCCGGGGTCAGGGCTGTGGCAATTCGTAAAAATGCGCATAACAAATGCTTCCATGACCTTTCAACTCCTCATAGATGCATTATTTGTCGTCCAGTATGAACCATATGTGTTTGGATACTTGGACGACATCATTATAGCGACCGAGACCTTTGAGGAACATCTCCAATGGCTGGAGCTGGTCCTCATGAAGCTGGTGGAATCCGCATTGGTAGTCAATCGGATAAAGTGACGCACTTAGGATTCTTGCTGGATAAAGATGGATTGCGACCAGACCCAGAAAAGGTATCGCCACTGAGACGATTTCTGGGTATGGTAGGATGGTACTCGCGATTCATTGAAAACGACTGAGAGGTGAAAATCCCTTTAGTAAAGCTACTAAGAAAGGGACAAGAATAGAAATGGAATAGCGACCAACAAGAAGCCTTTGAATGGCAGGTCCTGGCAATGGCAGATTTCGACAAAACATTCACGGTCCAGAGTTATGCAAGCGGAGTGGCTATTGGGGCGGTTTTGATACAGGAAGGGGATGATGAAGAGCATCCCATCGTATATGTGAGTAGAGTACTCACGGTGGCTGAGCGAAACTATACCACGTCCGAAAGAGAATGCTTGGCGTTATTAATGGCCATTAAAAAGTTGCGACCATACTTGGAAGGGTACGTTGGAATTCAAGGCCGTCACTGACCATAGCGCCCTCCAATGGCTTCGTAATTTAAAGCACCCTACTGGACGACTAGCCCGTTGGGCACTTTAAATGCAAAAGTGGGACTTCGAAGTAATCCATCGAAACGGCGCTCTGCTGAAAGTGCCTGATGCGTTATCCAGGATGTATGAAGATGGAGGGGAAATAGATGGATTTGCAGAGATACAGGACGAGCGATACTTAGCTAGGATGGAAGACGTACAAAGACACCCACATCGATTCCCAGACTGGCGAATCGAAGAGAGCATGTTATACAAATATCGTAGCGCCCCCTGTTACTCCCAGTGACATCTAGAGAAGAAGGATGGAGACTTGTCGTACCAGTGGAGTACCACGTGAGAGTTATGACTCAGAGCCACTCCACTACCTCCGTAGGACACCCGGGACTCGACAAGACATATGACCGAGTGGCCTGCGAATACTATTGGCAAGGCATGTACTATGACGTACGCCACTTAATCAAGTCCTGTCTTGAATGCCAGAAACACAAAGCCTCCCAGACGGGACCCATAGGGCTAATAGGAAAGAGAATTGTAGAGCAACCGTGGGCCGTAGTGGTAGCAGATCTCATGGAATTTCTACCAAGTAAGAGTCAATTCAAATACTTGGTGGTATTCCAGGATATCTTCACGCTGTGCATCGAGCTTAAGCCGCTGAGAAAGGCTGATGGTAAGTCGATGGCTCGCGCCCCAGAGGAGCTTATCTTATTTCGGTGGGAAACGCCAAACTACGTACTCACAGATAATGGGAATGAAGTCATTAATAAGCACTTGACCGACACGCTGAAGGAGTATGGAGTGACCCATGTGACCACGTCACCGTACCATCCTCAGACCAATCCAGTGGAGAGAAGCAACCGAACCCTAAAGACCATGATAGCGACCTTCATGAAACAAGACCACCGAAATTGGGACGCCCATCTTTATAAGATCAGGCATGCAGTCAACACTGCGATGCAAGCGACCACCAAGGTATCACCAGCCTTCTTGAATTATGGCCGAAACCCAACGCCCGTGAAGAGTTTATGAAGAGAAGTAGAGCCAAAGCGACCACTTGTCAGTAGCGACCTGGAAGAGTGGATAGATCGTGTAAGAAGACTGGATGCCCTACGTGACCTAGTAATCAGGCATATCGACTCTGCAAAAGAAAGACAAGCCAAATACTATAATCGTGGCAGGAAGGATCCGACATTCCAGGTAGGGGACTTAGTAATGAGGGCGACCCATCAATTGTCAAATAAAGACAAGCGGTTCTCGGCTAAGTTAGCTGGCCTGTTTGATGGCTCATTTGCCATCAAAGAAGTTAACTTTCCGCTGATATATGTGTTAAATATGGGGGAGGATAAAAGAATACCCGAGGTGCACGTGAGGGAATTGAAGAGATATATTCCCCCAAGGGGAAAAGCTCCGTATTAGCGACCCCCCCCCCCCCCTTACCAGCAACCTTAAAGTTGTTATGTTTTTTTTTGTTGTTTTTATGTTTACAGAGTAGAGGAAAAGAAAATGTTCAGAGCGAGAGGAGTTCGCCGTAGCCGAGCGGGTCAAGGGGACCATCATCCATATCCAGCTTTTGAATACCCGGCTATCTGCCGTCTTCCGATTGACGAACGGGCACAGTAGGTGGGAGCAATGGCCCCACCTCGTAGCCCCGCGTCTACTCCCGTCGATGACTCCATGGCGGGTTACGATTGGGAGAGCGCGGTACAACAGGAATAGGATCAACAGGGGAGCAACCGAGCTTTCAATGCCCTGAGGATGGCGATTCAATCCCGGGAGCTTGCACGCGGGTTGCCTCCAACCAACCCTTCCACGGTAGAGCCAATGACCCCCGCGGGGGACGGAACTGGAGTCGACGCTCCGTTGGGGCAAGACCCAATCTGACAACCATAAGAGAATAGGAAGGACCAGGAAGTCCGAGAGGGAATGGCGGCCCGCGGCTTCGTCCATAACCTGGAGCCACAGGACGCGAATGATATAGCGACCATGAATTGCGACCCCGCAGACGAAGGAGGGCCACCGAGAGAGGGGACGACGTCGATCTCCGATAGCGATCCGAAGCGGGTCACTTGTGTCGACGAGTAGGAGGAAGAGAGAGAGAGCCATCCGAGAGAATGAGGAACCGGCTACTCAGCCAACCCAGCAGCAGGTGGTCGAAGTACCGCCTTCTCCACGGGCGGGGAGTTTAATAGCTCGCCTATTGGCTGCTCGGGCTACGGGAGCGGTATCTCGCCGCCTGATCCAAGAAGCAGCACGACGACTGCGGTCGGATTGGGCGTATTAAGGTGGAGGTACTAATAAAATTTCTGTTTTCAGCCTGGATAGTTACAGTTATAGTTATAATTATTCATATTGTTTCTTGCGACAGCTCTGGCGCCGAGGGTTGTTCAGGAATCGCGTTGATGGGATACAGTGGCCCAACTAGAGTGTCGTTTGATTTTATTGGAATAAACAGTCCACTCCTGGCGGTGTGTCCCGTTTAGAGGGGGGGGGGGGGAGTTTGTGACGCATATTCCGCGTCCCAATGTTATTTAAAAATACGGGCAGTCAATCATGACCGAATCGCCCGTCACCAGAGCCGAGCATTATTATAAATAATTATTGTTATTAATGCGGGGGAATTATTATTGATATTTGTTGAAGTAATAAGGAGAAGGAGAATCGCGATCGAGGAAAACTATGGACCGTCACACACACACACACACACATACACACACACACACACACACACACACACACACACACACACACACACACACACACACACACACACATACACCCCCATACCAACGGCATGCACCAGCTGATCACGCCGCAGACACGACCCTACACCATCGCACATCGCCGCTGCCAACTGTGATGGTCCTACGACGACAAAACTGAAAGCGCCCGAAATAGATATACACGCCGGGTTCCCGCGCGTGTATATTTAGTAATTCATATTGCCCGCGCTTCGCGGGCAGGGCGGCAATCGCGGAGCGAACTAATGAACAATAGCGACTCAAATTGCCGCAGATTTAGCCTCGATTTTCGCAGTTAAGGAAAATCAAGGCCAATCAACGAGAAGATAAGCATGGAAGCAACAAGTGTGTGGGCTGAAGATAGGCGAGAAGAAGAGCTGAATTTTGGAAGAGATTTCCGCCCTCTCTGATCTTGGGCATTGACTGTCCGCCCGTCGTAGCATCGATACGTAAAATTAGCAACAGTGAGAATTTAAATTAGCAACATATAACTTTTTGTAGTAGGACCGTTATAATTGTTAGCGTTAATAATTGTTGAAATTAGTAGTGGAAAAGGGAGTGTTAAAGTTAGGGAAAAGGGGGCGTGTTAAAGTTAAAAATCGACGGGGCTTCCTGAGCGACGCGGGAGATTCACGATACGGTAGCGACCACAAGGTAGCGACCTCAAAATTTTCCTGTGAAACAACGACATTTGGACGACGGTGAGTTGGACTGTTAATTATCGAGCATCCCTCGGCATTCGTCAGAGTCGGTAAAATAAATAGAAATATATATCTATATATAATTTATTAACGCAAAGTGGTCGGAGGGGTTTTTCATAAATGCGTTGGTGGTGTCACGCCAATCATTAAATCAGTGCGCAGCAGGGCAAATTCTAATATAAATTAAGGAAAATATCGAAGTATTACAGGGTGAATGACGCGAAACTGGTTAATGAAAGTGGTTACAGGAGAGTAGGGAAAAGCTCGGAAAAACGTGGTGAAATTAAATAAAGCCTAGGTACTTAAATTATTAAATTAGTGTCATTATTTAGTAGAATTAGTTATCCTAATTTTTCGCCTTACGGTACTTCCTCTGGGATAAGGCTCGTGCAAGGCTAGCCGCGCTTTACCTGGCGCCCATTATTAATAGAAAAATTCGATAAAGTGCAGAGCAAGATTTATAAAGAACAAGCGTAACATAATACCATGTTACAAACTATAGGATGATGGGCCCGTATGCTTATAGTTATTCTCTACAATTGAAGACATTGTACTAAATTTTAAAAGTAAATTACAAAACGATGGTAAAGCTGAAATTACAAATAAAACTAATTTTGTCTTTAGTTGACAATTTGTTAGTTAATTTCCCTACTTTCTTTAGCAAAAAATTGTGACACTTATACACACATAGCATTTAATATTGCAGCAATATCACATGAGTATTACACGTAATATTAAATGCCCGCTTTGTTTTTATTGCAGGAATATTACGAGGAATATCAGTACAATATTTTTGTGACAATCAGGAAACATTTCAGTAACATCAGAACAATATTATTATGAGTTTTTAGTTGTTGCGATGAGAACGGCAAATATTGCAGTGATATTGCAGAAATATTATTGACATGCCAGTAATTTTATTATTTTATCGAAAGTATATATAATTTTCATTTAATTTTTTTTTCTTTTCGTCGTAACGCTAGTACGATTATTAGTATTAGTAATATACATGTAAGAGACACCTTTTAATAATCGTTCATATTCAGCAGCTTCTACATGACACACATTATCGTAATATTTGAACCGTTGTTATACTGTAACTGAAGACGAATCTTAGTACTTGCGAAAAACGCCAAAGCGCCACCTAGCGGCAATCTTAAGAAAATTAATTTTCAAATAATGTACAATGTCAATAATCGGTTTCTCTCAATTTTTTTTACATAAACTTTGACTGACTACATTAATAGAACATTTTTACAGTTATAGTCAAGATGTAAGAATAAAATTAAAATGTTATCGTTAAACAAATGATGACTGATTTATTGTCATATGATATAGTAGAAATATTCCCACAGTATTAGTTTGAAATGCATCGAGGAATATAATTCTGCTATCTTGCTGGTTTATAGCTGTAATATCTTAAAGTAATACATCACATAATAATATTACAGAATATATCACATATATTTCATTATGATGTGTAACAGTGTAATATTATACTTATATTTCGGCATTATTACTGTGAGATGCATTGAGAAATATCATTCTGTAATCTTTCAGAAATATTACTTTAATATTTCCATGCGGTATGTCACACAACATTATTACAGGATATTTCGCGTATATTTCCATTGAAAAGTCACATTTGATTTGTCACAGTGAAATATTGTAAAAATATTTTGACAATATTAATGCGACAGGAATCAAGAAATGTTATCCTGTATACTTGTAATAATATTTATGTAATATTGCAATCTGATATGTTACACAAAAATATAGCAGTAACGTACTAATCACAATGTAATATTGTAGAATTGTTGCAACAATCTTGAGTTGTAATTTATCACCTTGCAGTGTTACAAGAATATCACTGCAATATTACAATGTGATATTTGTAATATAATATAAAACCATTGATGCAATACTGCAGTCTTGAAAATCATACTGCAATATCAGACAAATGTAGCTACAATATATCATCTTATCCGCAATATCACAGCAACGTCGAAATACTCGTATTTCTACGACATTTCTGCAATATTGGGTGCTGTGTCGGTTATAATTACTAAGTTCCTTTTTCAGAATATTTTTTATAATTTTCATGAACTAATAAGAAGACAGAAAAAATCATACTTGTGTAGCTTATACTTTTGTCAAAAGTATATTTTAAGGAGATAAATAATACTAAAAGTTTTGGTATTTTTGGTCAACATTCTGCCATATTGAGAACAGCTACTCGTATTTTGAATTTAAAAATAATGGTATGATATCCGAATTTAGTAACTTAAAAATGATCTATTTATTGCTTATAAGAGAAATTGGTATAAATATAGCTAGATGCTTTGATATCTTTGTTAAAATTTTGCCATATTCAGGGTAGCCATTTTAATTTAAATAATGGTATGATATTCTAATTTAACTACCCGATAAATCTGAAAATATGTCTAAACTTTTTGGAATTGTTGGTAACCATTCCGCCAAACTAAGGTTTCCATGTTCAATTTCAAAAAAGTCGTGTGATATTTGAATTTAGTGAATTTAGAAAATTATTGGTATTTGTGGGCAGCTTTTTACATTTTGGCTTACCTTCAGACGGCTCGTCGCATACAGAGCACTTGAAGTAATTTTATGACGGCTGGGAAGAGGATCTATAAAATTGGGAGGAGCAAGAAAAACAGCTACCTGAACCCTATGAGGAACCTCCGATATCAGAGCGCACGACTGAGAAGTGCGGTCGCCCGGGAAAAATGCTTGTAGTTGTAAACTTAAGCGCGAAAACCGTTTGTCAGCACAAAAACAATGCCATAGGTGATATAGCAGAAACAACGAGCGAGGTAACGAGAGCTCGAAACCAAGTACTACTGAAAGACGTGAGAGCGGAAGAAAAGTTGTATGTTTCAAGATCTACAACTATATTGTGAAAAGATTTTTGACTATAATGTGTTATAATTTAATTCTGGCCTTAAAATCGATTTTATATGCTTCTTAAGCGCTTAATTTTTGATTTTAAAAATAATCTTTGTTAAAATGATCTTTTGAAAAAAATGTTACAAACAGAAAAGTTGTATCTGAACGAGAGCTACAACTTTACTCTGGAAATCTTTACGTTTAATGTGTTCAATACCAATTGTGACTTAAAAATCGATTTTTGATACATTCGCTCTTTGTTTTTAGATTTTTTCTCTACAAACTTTGTTTAATCGACTATATCCTAATAAATGTAAAACACAAAAATGTATTTTATCATGGAATATTTTGCGTATAATGTTTTATAATTCAATTGTAGCGTAAAAATCCATTTTTGATACCGATTTTTAGCTTTAGTTTTAGTTTTTCTCTACAAACTTTGTTTAAACGACGTTTTAACAAGTTATGTTTTTCAAGTTCGATTTTTTATTTTTTGTATCGGATTTACAACTTCTCCTAGATCTGATTCGAGGCCGCCCTCCAGACCGAAAGGAAGCCGTACCAACTGTAGAGTACATACAAGAGGTACAATACAAGTTAGAAGTAATAGATATTAATGTTTTCCAAAAAGTTTTGAAGGTTTTTACTTCCTCAAAGCGGAAGCTTCGTGATAGTAAAAAAATAAGTTTTTCTAAAAACATGTTAGGACATGTTTTGATATATAAGGAATCTAAATACACTATTTTTAGAAGATGTCGGTATGGATGTGTGTATGTGTGTGTGCGTCAGTGTGTGTGTATGTCGGCATCCACATCTCGAGTAATCAACGGTAATATTTAATGCTTCAGGGCTTATTTTGTTTGTTCTTTTTTAAACGAAGGTGGCACAATAATAATTTTTATAGTTTTTAGGCACGACAGCGTACACGGAAGTGCCTTATAGTTTTGCTATCGAAAAATGTGTGACATATCATATCTCACGCAATTTTCGACCAATCCGGCTGAAATTTTGTAGGAGCTCTACTCTCGAGCAATAAAAAATTCTATTTTTTTTTATCCCGATTCTCTACATATTTTTTAAATGCAGGCTCTATTTGTTCGATTTTTTGCATATATTTCTAATAAAAATTATCCTGTAACACGATTATCTCTGCGAGACTTCAACTATTTGTTTGACTTCAAAATTTTTTTGGGACCTCCTCTCATCACCAAAAGCTTATGGTCCTATTTTGGGCCCGATCCCAAACATATATGCAGAATGTGGCCTGTTTTAAAAATCGCTAAAAACAGATTTTTGACTATAACTTGAAATCTAAGCATTCTTAACAAAAATGTTAAATGTAAAAGTTGTAGATCATAAAAAATACAACTTTTTTGTATTGGAACTATATACCTAAAATGTTTAAAAAGCAAGAGAAACGTCTAAAAACGAATTTTAATACACAACGTACCTTAAAAAATTGGTTTCTCAAGTTTAACTCGAAACCTAAGCACTTTTAACAAAAAAATTAAATGTAAAAGTTGTAGATCATAAAAAAAATTGTAAATACGTTTTAATAATCATTTTATTTTACTTTTTTTTATTAAAATGGCAACATTTATCAGTTAAAAGTGTATCTTTGTATTTTCAAATGTTCAATATATTATACACCATTTAAAATTAAACATTTATTCAATAATTTGACACGTTTATTTTAAAACGAAAGAGATATAAAAAAACAATGTTCTTTTACTGATTTCTTCAAAATAAATCGATAATAGTGCGAGCATAAAAAGTAAGCTTCAGGTGATTGTCTAATGCTCGCGCTTTGCGCGAGCATTAGTTAGTCTAGTGAGCGCGGAGCGCGAGAGGCAGCGGTCATGCCTAATATGCAAAACGCTTCGCGTTTTGCATGCCTTGCATCACTTCGCGAAACGATGCAAGGCGGCAAGCCACTGCGGTCGTAACGCCGTGAGTGGCGCGCTAGTTTATATTTATTTAGCGGGTTTCGATTTTTGGCTTTGAGTTTTTCGGGTTTTTTGGTAGGCTTCAAATAATATCATCGATCCAATGCAAATGCATTTCAAAAGGCATAAATTTCCTATCTTTCACCACCCAAAATTTCAGATAAAGTGTTTTCTTTCCTTTGTTATACACGGAAACGTCAGTTTTTGTTTGAACGGTCTTTCTCTGAAATATATTGATATATAATGGAGGAGATTATTCTGTAAAATTTTTTAGGCATTTTATTTTTCTATGATTGAAAAAAAAAATTGTTCTATAAAAAATAATCGATTTTCTCTGGCAAACGATAAATTGAGAACAACGGCATTATTCCTTCTTAAAATTTCCAAAAGGCTAGCTTTTTACTATCTCTCGGCTAAGTTTTTTGCTCAGATAACGAGGACTTTTATTTTTCGAGATATTCGAGGAAACATTTTCTTTTTATTAATTTTTTGTTTGCTTATTTCTTGGGTATTAAATGGTATTTTTTGACAAATGAACGCTTATTTTTTTCAAATTTTGATAAAGATTTGAAATCAAGAAAAAATTTTAATATTTATCGATACGTTTTTGTTTTATAACTTATATTTTCATGATATTAATTTTTTTTTTAATTTTAATAGCTTTTATCTTGTGTATTATGCAGTAAGTTTTGGCCATTCTCAGATCACTGTTTTAATTTTTTAATGAAAATTTGAAATGAAGAAGAATTGTTAAGATTCATCGATTAATTTTTCTTATAATTTTTTATTCATGTTGACGATATTCATTTTTTTCAAAAAATTAGTAATAGATTTTTTCTTGAGTATTATGCGGTAACTTTTGGCCATTCATAGCGCTATTTTTATTTTTTTAAGAGGATTTGAAATAAACAAAAATTTAAGACTGATCGATTTGTTTTGTTGTATACTGTTTATTCAATTTTATGATATTTTTTGTAATAAATGAATTAGTTGCTCATAAACAGGAACAAAATTACGAAAAAATGTAATTTTTAAATGTATAATGCATTTACTATCTTCATAAATAACGTTTAATCAACAATTATAGTGTTGCAAAATTTATTATTGTCAATTGGAAAAAATGTAACTTGTAACGTGGGTCTATTGTGTCTCAATTTGTTTATTACTGATTTTACCTTTTTGTGCAGTCTCGGCCCCTAGAGACAAGAACACAATAGACCACGTGTATAGAAATATGTTGCATTGGTTCACTCAGATTATTCTCGGAGATGGGTGGTCTGTATATGCGGCTAAATAATTAGGAGCATGCGGATTATGAAAAGGTCGGCAAGTAGGAATATTCGTTTAATAAATAAAACGTAACTAATCTAATTTATTCTATGAAATTTATATTGAGATTGTTGCAATATTGTTGGTACTAATTGTTGTAGAACATTGTCAGCACGAACGTTTGCCATAATAAATTATCTTCACCAATATTTTGCCGTAATTATCGTTATGTTTCGCACGCTTAGTCGGCACAAATATTTACCATAAGAATGTAGACTCACGCACGCATGGATATAATATTTACACTTCGAATAATAAAGTAAATGGCGCACGCACACTATTGGTTAATTAGTTGCACTGAATTTTGAGACTAATCGTCTCCTGCGTTAAACTAACTAATTCGTTACGTATATATGTTTATGCGCCTTTCAATATGCGCTATATATTTATTTTCATGTGAGAGAGATAGTAGATTCGAGATCAGGGTGCGCGTAGATAGCTTTGTAGACGTCTATCGAAGCTGCACTCGACGTGACTAAGCATAACATACTGAGTCGTACTTCCATTCCGGTCAGTGCTTGGCGTCGACGCAACCCAGGATATCGCGAAGTTGCACCGCCAAATGCCCTTTGCAGAAGGTCGCCCGTAGGCCTCGGTCTGGTCGAATCATATCCTCGCCGAGACTCGCTTCTGCTGCCTTGGCAGCGCGGATCTCGTGGCCACGTGACGATAGGCTCGCCGATCCATCACTTAGCTCGCCCGGTACACGAAAGAGCGAGAGGTGCAGCCTGGCGAGTTTCCAGGCAGAGTTCCACACTCCTCTCCTCTGCTGCTATTCTCCCCACCGGTATCTCTCTCGCAGCGTAGGTACGGCTGCTTGTCGCGGTCAGCTCCCTCAGCTGACGCACCTACCGCTCTCTATCTCTCTCATAATTGTAAGGTATCAGTACGGTGTGATGTAATGTGTATGTATGTGGGTCGGCTACTGATGGATCATTAGTGTGCGCAAGTATGTATATCGCGGCACTTATACTGTCTTCGCTTCGCGAGTCTGTAACGAGCCAAATGCCTCGTTAATACAATCTTGATTTCCAAAACTTTTTAAGTTGCTTTTTAAATGATATACTTTGGCATAGTATTATTCATAGCTGAACATTTTTCTTTTGTTTTTTATAATAAATATTTTCTATTAGGTGTGAGTAATAATTTGTTTTTAATACTCTTGTTTATATCCCAAAAATATGCTTTTACACCAATACATTTTTGTATTGAATAGTTTCAAACTAAAAGAATACTGTATAACATTTTTTTAGATAATCAATTTATTTTTAGTGTTCTAATACAATTTGTTAGGAATAAAATTTAATACAGTTAAATTTTGGGTTCACAGTTAAAATGGATTTGAATAAACTATTTTGAATAATTAACTCGAATAATTATACATAATGAACATTTTTAAGACTTCCTTAATTAGATATTATTATCTTATCTTATATTTATTTGTGAAAATGGTATGTATTATATATATTAAAAAATATTTTAAGCAACAGCATGGTTTCATAATCTATCCTATATTTTTGCATAAGCTTAAATTACTAAATTACTAAACATATATATATATATATATATATATATATATATATATATATATATATGTCGACATAGACACACATATATATGTTTGTGTATAAAACAAAACCGACAGTCGGAAGTGGCGTCAGGGAAGAGACAAAAATCGAACATCCGAACGCCGAAAATGAAAAGGTTCATGAAGAATTAATTTTCATTCTGCTGTATTTAGTCAAACAATGGATCGTTTTAAGAGAACCTTTTCATTTCAACGATAAAATTCATACATCATATACTGTACAACATAGCATTAAAAATTAATGTACTCAAAATATTGAGAAGGTTATGGACCACAAAATTAAAGTATAAGATCCACGGAGCGGCCCCGAAAGCTTCGTATCGTACCTAGTACTCATACATGCCATCGTGGCGCTACCGCGCCCGCTGATACTGATTATCCTAAAATGTAGTACGAGGGTAGTTCAATAAGTCTTTAGAATGACCAACAGATGGCGCGCGAATTGCTCCAAATCATCTGTTTTCAGTCAGCACCACTCTAGACTAGATATATGGTGCAGTCACAGTCCACATCTTCTGAGTTTACGTGTTTTTATAACCAATTGAAAAAAAAAATTGCTTGTTAAGAAAAATGAAAAAAAACGAGTTCAGAGCGGTAATTAAACATTTTCATTTAAAGGGTTTAACTCCATATGAGATAAAAAATGAATTGGACTCAGTTCATGGCACATCTGCCCCTGCCTTAGCAACGGTTTATAACTGGGTAAATGAATTTAAGCGTGGTCGTACATCAATAAGTGACGAACCACGTTCAGGAAGGCCCGTAGAAGCAACTACTCCCGAAATCATCAATAAAATCCACGATATGGTGTTGAAGGATAGAAGATTAAAAGTGCGTGAGTTAGCTGAGGCCACAAGGATATCTATAGGTGCAGTTGTTTCAATTCTACATGAAAAATTAGGCATGAAAAAGCTATCGGCAAGATGAGTGCCGCGTTTGCTCTCAGCTGAGAATAAACGCAATAGAGTGGTCGCCTCTGAGGCTCTTTTGGCGCGCATAAGTCGGAATCCTGAGGAATTTTTTCGTCGATTTGTGACTGTGGATGAAACATGGATACACCACTACACTCCTGAGACAAAGGAACAATCCAAACAGTGGATTTCCACAGGCGAACCAGCTCTAAAGAAGGCAAAGACCGTAAAGTCAGCTGGTAAGGTTATGGCTACAGTTTTTTGGGATGCACGTGGAATTATACTTATTTACTACTTGGAAAAGGGTAAAACAATTACTGGTGAGTATTATGCATCATTATTAGAGCAGCTGAAAGAAGAAATTAAAAAAAAACGACCACATTTGGCGAGAAAAAAAATTCTCTTTCATCACGACAACGCCCGAGTTCACACATGCTTCGTTTCAATGGCTAAAATTGAAGAACTAAAATTCGAATTGGTCGAACACCCACCGTATTCACCAGATTTAGCCCCCAGTGACTTTTTCTTATTTCCAAACTTGAAAAAATGGCTCGGTGGACAGAGATTTACGGACAACGAAGACGTCATTGCCTCTGTAAGTGCTTATTTTGAGGAACTTCCGAAAACGCACTTTTCTGAAGGATTAAAAAAACTTAAAAAGCGATTGACCAAGTGTATAGAGCTCCAAGGAGATTATGTTGAAAAATAAAAAAAAATTTACCCAAAAAAAATTGTTTTTATACTTTATTCTAAAGACTTATTGAACTACCCTCGTATATAGATATATTTTAGGTTACTGAATTCGATTATCATACCATTTTGCTTCCTCAAAGAGGAAGCTTTGTGATAGTAACAAAAGGTTTGCTAAAAACATGTTAGAAACATGTTTAGAGACTTAAGAATTAAAAATTCACTGTTTTTAGAAAAAATTGATATGGATGTGGGTGTATGGACGTGGATAAGAATTACTCTGAATATACACGTTGAAACTTAATGTTCCAGGGCTCATTTTTTTGTTTTTCTTAAAGGAATCCGGCACAATAATTCTTTTTTCTTTTTCGATCCTTATTTGTTTTTCAGCAGTTCATTGATTTCTGAGTTTTTTATACCTTAGACATAATATCATTGATCCAGCGAAAAGGTATTTGAAAGACCATAAAATTACCTAACTTTTCTGATCTGAAAGTTTGGATAATGTTATTTCCTTCTTTTCTTACGTCATTTATTGTCTAAACGGTTGTATCTCGGAAATATATGACGCATAATTTATGAAAAATATTTAGATGATTAGGAATATGGAGAAGAATGTTCAGTAAATTTTTTTTATGTTCACCTTTTTTTTGGTAAGAAAAATTTTTTTTTGTAAAAAAATTGATTTTTGATCCCCGACGATAACTGAAGCATTTAATCTAAAACTTTACAAAAAGGTAGCTTTTTGATCTGGATCTTTTTTCAGATCATGAGATAATTTGTTTTATGACATATTGAGTTCATGTGTTTTTTTAACATATTTTTTTGCACGCTTATATCTCGAGATCGCGCGTGTTCACTTCTTACCAATTAGGTCTCATTTTTATCCTTTTAAGATGCAGATTTGAAATTTTAAAGAAATTTCAAGATTCATCGACTTGTTTGTGTTTTTTTGAATGGCAACTCTCAATATAGCAGAATGTTGACAAAAAATACTAAAACTTTTAGTCATATGTATACCGTTTTTATCAAAAAGTAGGACATAGAGGCTATTTAGGTCACTAAATTCTAAAATCATTTCACTTTTTTCAATTCATAATGGATACCCTCAATATGGCAGAATTTTGACAAAAATATCAAAAATCTTAACCATATTTATACTAATTTGCATAAAAAGTAGTAAATAAATAATTTTTAAGTTGCTGAATTCAAATATCATATAATTATTTTTAAATTCAAAATAGATACTCTCAATATGGCAGAATATTGACCAAAAATATCAAAACTGTTAGTCTTATTTCTACTAGTTTTTCAAAAAAGTAGTATACGAGGTCTGTCCCAAAAGTATCCGACCTACGTTCATATCTTCGCGCGGAGAGACTCAGGCGACCTCTGGAGGGTACGAACGTCACTAGCAACTCCTAACCTTCTCGTCAGTAGCCTGAGATACCGATGAAACGCCTTAGTTCCCGCGCAGCGTGTATTTGTTTACAACGACTTTTTTGCGTTCGTCGCAATTTGCTTATTGCTAAAAATGGCAGAACGAACCGAACAGTGAATTTGCATAAAATTTTGCTTTAATCTCGGTAAAAGTTGTGCGGAAACTATTGAAATGTTGCAAAAGGCCTTTAAAGATGAGTGTATGGGCAAAACACAAATAAAAGAGTGGTATAGGCGGTTCAAAAGTGGCCACACATCTGTTGACAGTGATCCTCGTTCTGGTCGACCATCGACGGGAATATCGTCGGATAATGTCGAGCGTGTGCGTGTCGCAGTTGAACAAGATCGTTGTTTGACTGTGAGAGAACTGGAAGATGAACTTGGAATACCAAAAAGTACTGTTTGGCGAATTTTAACCGAGAATTTGGGAATGACTCGTCTGTGTGCAAAATTCATCCCGAAACTGCTCTCAGATCAGCAAAAAATCCTTCGATTAGAAATCGCTCAGGACAATTTGGAAATGATTAATACTGATGAAAACTTTCTTAAAAAGGTTATTACTGGTGATGAGTCATGGGTTTATGGTTATGATCCTGAAACAAAACAACAATCTTCGCAGTGGAAGCTTCCATCTGAGCCTCGGCCGAAAAAAGCTCGTCAAAGTCGAAGCAACATCAAGTCAATGTTGATTGTTTTTTTTCGATTATGAGGCCGTTGTGCACCACGAATATGCCCCTACAGGCCAGACAATGAATAAAGAGTACTACGTTGAAGTTTTGAAAAGATTAGGTAATGCAATCAGGAGAAAACGACCGCAACTTTGGGAAACCGGTGACTGGCTTCTTCATCACGACAATGCTCCAGCGCACGCATCAAACCTTGTGCAGCAGTATTTATTGAAACACAGTGTTGCGCAGCTCCCCTAGCCTCCATACAGTCGTGATATAGCTCCCTGCGACTTTTGGCTGTTTCCTCGATTGAAAATGCCGCTTAAAGGACATCGATTCGACAATAAACAGACTGTTGAAACTAATGCAACGAATGCACTAAAGGCGATTCCGAAGTCTGACTTTCAAGAGTGCTTTAATAAGTGGAAACATTGATATGAGCGTCTTGTTCAATCAAATGGGGACTACTTTGAAGGATGCCACCCCCCAGATGACGAAGAATAAATCAAGCGCCGAGAAATCGAGGTATGTCGGATACTTTTGGGACAGACCTCGTATACATATTTCTTAGGTTGCTGAAGTCGAATATCATACCATTTTTTTGAAATTCGAAATTACAACCCTCAATATGGCGGAATGTTAACTAAAAATACCAATACTTTTAGCCATATGTTCACCAATTTTTCTGAAAATTGTATATAGGAGTTTTCTGGTCGCTGAATTAGAATATCATAACTTTATTACAGCTTAACTCATCCTGTACGTTTTATTGTTTAATGTTCTTCAACGATTGTCTTGATGAGTCATGGTATAGAGCAAATTGATTAAATGCTTTTTAACATTTTTGACGTTTCGGTGACTATTGTACGTAAGACGATCGGGCCGCGGGTCATCGACCCCAACAACATACCCCTAACCCTCAAAAAGCTACCCAGCGCGAATATACTTAAAGAAAAATTTCTAATAAATAATTTTGGAAACATTCTATTGTAGTATACTTTCCTTATATACTTCGACGTCTACAATTATAGTTAATTAAGAAATGGATTTTTGTTTTATATCTACGATTCCCATTTCTATGGTAAGTTGGATTACATTTATTTAATTAATAAAATTATTGTTATTCTACTCGTGAATAATGTAAGTGCTTAGGTTACCGAACTGTCTGTTTCTCGAATCTATACTCTGCTAATTTTAAAATGCTTAGGTTGTCGAGCTGTCTATTTCTAAAAACTATTATCTATTTAGTTTATTGTCCTTAGGTTGACGAGTGGTACATTTTTTAAATATATTCTATGTTTTAAATTTAAAATGCTTAGATTGTCGAGCGTTCTATTACTGTCTATGGTTGTTATCTAATATTTGTGAATTGGTTACATAGTTTGTATGTGTTCGTGTATGATGTTGTATATTTAGTTGTATTATGTAATATTTCCCTATACTACAATATTTCTACCTAGCGAATCTTTCTTTCGTTTTTTATTTATATATGTAAACGAATAAAAATTTTTTCTTCTTTTAAATAATACAATTTTTATACTCTTGCCTCCCTTCTTTCGTTGCTTGGATTGAATTCGCTCATGCTCAGCATATGCACGTTTGAAGTGTCCGTGGACATCGTATGTAGCTGTATGGGAAGAACATTTGTCCAGGCGATGTGCTACAGGTTGTTAGGTTGACGCCCGATGTTGGCGGTGATAAGAAATACGGCATAGGCTGCATCATGCCCATTATCTCTGGTTGATTCGACCCTTTTGTTCGCGAAGCTCCTTGATAAGTTTGCTTTTCTATATTGTAGTTACCTGAAAACATTTCCTTACACATTAGTATTGGGGCCCCCGCAATGGCTGGAACTTTTCATATTGTTAATATAGTAATTATAACTAGGAAGATCGTGTCTCCTGAATAAGTCAGTGATGTTTGCAAACAGTAAAATCTTTGCGATATAGTTTTATCTTCTCCGATTCCTCTAGCTTTATCTATGATGTCGTGAAAATCGTATCCTAATTTAAGAGAACGCGTGGGCGAGGAGTTTTTAAGACTTCTTCTTTTTCTAAGGTATCTTTAACATAAGAAGCGTGAGCTAAATTTGAATTATTTACTATCGTCATTACGTCTAAAGTTGTTTCACTAAACAAAATGGTCGTATAATCGGTCATTGTTTCGCGGGAAACTACAAGGCGTATGCTGTCTGTGCGTGCGGTGCAGCCGCGCTGCAGGCGCAGCGTTTCGGTTCCCTGGATTTCGAACACGCTGTCTGATGACCGTTTGCAATTATTGAAAACCCTTTCTTTTTCGTTAGTTGAAAGAACCACGTATTTTTAATGCTACTCCTTGTCCAAAATATATCCTTTAATGTATTTAATTTCATCTTACAAGAAGAAATGTCTAGCTAATTATTTAATATTGTAATTGTAAATAAATATACTACTGTAATAGTTGATAGAGTAGTAAGTTTAGGACCCTTTGTCATTAATAAAGAAACAAAATCTGCAACAAATGTAATAGTTCCTGAGATATCTAATTGATTATTAAGGTTTGAAAAACCAATACGCGTTATAGTCCTGAAATTCATTAAGTTTAATGGACCTGTATCACAAAGCGGTAAGGAACTTTGAACAATTTACCATAGTATTTAAGGAATTCAATTGTTAAATAAGTTTTGCTTAAAGAATATGTGACTTATCCTAATAAATATTAACTTTAATAGTCCCGTGTTACAAAGTAGTAAAGAGTAAAGAGATTTCAAAGATTTAGCATAGTTTCTGAGAAATAAAATTGTTAGCTAAACTTATTATAAATAAATCAAGTTGATAATGTATGGTTTTTAAGTTTGTTGGTCCTATATTTACAAATCATTAAAGTGAAGAAATTTTAAATATTTATTATAATTGCCGAGAAATCAAATTATTAACTGAGCTTGTTTTTAATAAATTAAATTGATTAATTGTGATTATTAAGATCAATGCTCACGTGTTGCTAAGCAGCAAGAGATTTGAATATTTATTGTAATTTTCAAGAAATTAAGTAGTTAATCAATATTTTCGTGCACAATATATGTTGTTATTACAATATTTGTTAACTTTAACGCCCTGAGTAATCGTTTTGCCCCACTTTTTCGTTCCCGAATATATATTTTTTTTAATTGTTCGGGAAATGGATAATATCTCCATTTTTTCAAAAAGAAATGTGAAGTCGAACTGAGCTTATCATAAAAAGCAAATTATCAGCATTAATTTTCATAGTTATCGGTACTTTAAAAGAGTACCGGTCAAAAGTTATGGCCAAAAATGTCAGGACGAAATATCTCGTTCACCTTGCTACGGTAAAAACTTCGTGTGTACGAGATATCTCGGGATACTGCGCCAGAGGGTTAATAATACCTTTCCAAAATTTACCATAGAAATGGAGAAATTAAATTGTTAATTAAGATTTGCACAAACAATATATGTTGTTTTTGTAATAGTCCCTTATTACGAAACACTAAAAAGATTTAAATTTTCTTCATAATTTTTAAGAGATTTAAAAATTAATTAATATTCGCATAAATATTTAACATTGTTAATTACATAAATATAGTTACTATTGTGACGATGATGCGCATTTGGTGCAACTTATTAAAGACGATTTATAAAATTGTGCTAATTTGGTCTACTACTTGTTTATTTTATGTAAGATGAGTTATTTAAACTGGTTAGCTATAACTATTTAATTATGTCCATAATCATAGTTAGTACCCATTTAGTTATTTAAATAATTTCTCCACTTCCAAAAGTTCTATACTATATTTCGTTGATTGCTAATCGCGTGAGATATTCGATGTGTTTCTCACGGAGCAACGTGATGATTGCCACCGCTTGGTTTTAAATGCTGTCTCGCCGAACATTTTCATTCTTTACTTTTATAACCTTTATACAAGGATAGGAACACAAATACAAGAATACATAGCACGATAATATTTTTAATTCTTTGTGAATAATTTCATTTCTCGCCGAGAAATCATAGAGGGAAGTCGCAATTATTCAATTGGCATTGCCTTTGATCTGTTATTCTACTTCGAAGGAGATTCCACATACTTGGTGAGTAAGAAAAAAAATATTATTGAAATTCTTCTTTTCTCTCTCATTTTCTTATATTATTTTTTATTTATTTTGTTAGAAAGATGCCCCATGAAACTTGCAGAGGCCGCTTGGTTTGCCTTCGAGCCCCTCAAGTAAATGCGAGTAACCGATATCCGCTGGTTTCCCGCAAGGGCATTTGGTGGTAACTTTACGCGCCCTGATCATGTTCCTCGGATCAACGATTCGCAGATGGTGACTCTGACCAGTTTCCTGGACAAGGCGCGCGGAGGCATGGATCACGTCCAGGTTTTGAACGTTTGCGGTTTATACACAGACCGTTTGATTACTCTCCAGGTTTTCTCCATGGCTAGTGGTGCCGAACGTGTGCTGATCGGGGTGACAATCATTAACTGTCCTTCAGGCGCGCTGTCTCCGAAATGGGGCGACGTGAGTTTCCGGACGTATTTGATTGCACGGAAGATTTTCTCTCGCTTCGGCGGGGAACAGATTTTCGCCCTCCGTGTTTGTTTCTTGGAAGAATGCCTTATGTTGATTGGCCTTGAACTGCTGGACCAAGATATGGCCCGACGCGTGTGTTGCGCTTCTTCGGCGACCCGTGCGTTAGGGTCGAAAGCCTGCTCCTCCTCTTGGTCCTCACTACGTCTCGGATTTTCTGACGCGTAAGTAGATGTCATATATCTATTCACTTTGTTTCTCTATTTTTCTCTCTTTTTTTTTCTTACTATTTTCTTCTTCTATTTTGTTTTACTGTTTCTCTTTTCGTGATATAGCTCCCTGCGACTTTTGGCTGTTTCCTCGATTGAAAATGCCGCTTAAAGGACATCGATTCGACAATAAACAGACTGTTGAAACTAATGCAACGAATGCACTAAAGGCGATTCCGAAGTCTGACTTTCAAGAGTGCTTTAATAAGTGGAAACATTGATATGAGCGTCTTGTTCAATCAAATGGGGACTACTTTGAAGGATGCCACCCCCCAGATGACGAAGAATAAATCAAGCGCCGAGAAATCGAGGTATGTCGGATACTTTTGGGACAGACCTCGTATACATATTTCTTAGGTTGCTGAAGTCGAATATCATACCATTTTTTTGAAATTCGAAATTACAACCCTCAATATGGCGGAATGTTAACTAAAAATACCAATACTTTTAGCCATATGTTCACCAATTTTTCTGAAAATTGTATATAGGAGTTTTCTGGTCGCTGAATTAGAATATCATAACTTTATTACAGCTTAACTCATCCTGTACGTTTTATTGTTTAATGTTCTTCAACGATTGTCTTGATGAGTCATGGTATAGAGCAAATTGATTAAATGCTTTTTAACATTTTTGACGTTTCGGTGACTATTGTACGTAAGACGATCGGGCCGCGGGTCATCGACCCCAACAACATACCCCTAACCCTCAAAAAGCTACCCAGCGCGAATATACTTAAAGAAAAATTTCTAATAAATAATTTTGGAAACATTCTATTGTAGTATACTTTCCTTATATACTTCGACGTCTACAATTATAGTTAATTAAGAAATGGATTTTTGTTTTATATCTACGATTCCCATTTCTATGGTAAGTTGGATTACATTTATTTAATTAATAAAATTATTGTTATTCTACTCGTGAATAATGTAAGTGCTTAGGTTACCGAACTGTCTGTTTCTCGAATCTATACTCTGCTAATTTTAAAATGCTTAGGTTGTCGAGCTGTCTATTTCTAAAAACTATTATCTATTTAGTTTATTGTCCTTAGGTTGACGAGTGGTACATTTTTTAAATATATTCTATGTTTTAAATTTAAAATGCTTAGATTGTCGAGCGTTCTATTACTGTCTATGGTTGTTATCTAATATTTGTGAATTGGTTACATAGTTTGTATGTGTTCGTGTATGATGTTGTATATTTAGTTGTATTATGTAATATTTCCCTATACTACAATATTTCTACCTAGCGAATCTTTCTTTCGTTTTTTATTTATATATGTAAACGAATAAAAATTTTTTCTTCTTTTAAATAATACAATTTTTATACTCTTGCCTCCCTTCTTTCGTTGCTTGGATTGAATTCGCTCATGCTCAGCATATGCACGTTTGAAGTGTCCGTGGACATCGTATGTAGCTGTATGGGAAGAACATTTGTCCAGGCGATGTGCTACAGGTTGTTAGGTTGACGCCCGATGTTGGCGGTGATAAGAAATACGGCATAGGCTGCATCATGCCCATTATCTCTGGTTGATTCGACCCTTTTGTTCGCGAAGCTCCTTGATAAGTTTGCTTTTCTATATTGTAGTTACCTGAAAACATTTCCTTACACATTAGTATTGGGGCCCCCGCAATGGCTGGAACTTTTCATATTGTTAATATAGTAATTATAACTAGGAAGATCGTGTCTCCTGAATAAGTCAGTGATGTTTGCAAACAGTAAAATCTTTGCGATATAGTTTTATCTTCTCCGATTCCTCTAGCTTTATCTATGATGTCGTGAAAATCGTATCCTAATTTAAGAGAACGCGTGGGCGAGGAGTTTTTAAGACTTCTTCTTTTTCTAAGGTATCTTTAACATAAGAAGCGTGAGCTAAATTTGAATTATTTACTATCGTCATTACGTCTAAAGTTGTTTCACTAAACAAAATGGTCGTATAATCGGTCATTGTTTCGCGGGAAACTACAAGGCGTATGCTGTCTGTGCGTGCGGTGCAGCCGCGCTGCAGGCGCAGCGTTTCGGTTCCCTGGATTTCGAACACGCTGTCTGATGACCGTTTGCAATTATTGAAAACCCTTTCTTTTTCGTTAGTTGAAAGAACCACGTATTTTTAATGCTACTCCTTGTCCAAAATATATCCTTTAATGTATTTAATTTCATCTTACAAGAAGAAATGTCTAGCTAATTATTTAATATTGTAATTGTAAATAAATATACTACTGTAATAGTTGATAGAGTAGTAAGTTTAGGACCCTTTGTCATTAATAAAGAAACAAAATCTGCAACAAATGTAATAGTTCCTGAGATATCTAATTGATTATTAAGGTTTGAAAAACCAATACGCGTTATAGTCCTGAAATTCATTAAGTTTAATGGACCTGTATCACAAAGCGGTAAGGAACTTTGAACAATTTACCATAGTATTTAAGGAATTCAATTGTTAAATAAGTTTTGCTTAAAGAATATGTGACTTATCCTAATAAATATTAACTTTAATAGTCCCGTGTTACAAAGTAGTAAAGAGTAAAGAGATTTCAAAGATTTAGCATAGTTTCTGAGAAATAAAATTGTTAGCTAAACTTATTATAAATAAATCAAGTTGATAATGTATGGTTTTTAAGTTTGTTGGTCCTATATTTACAAATCATTAAAGTGAAGAAATTTTAAATATTTATTATAATTGCCGAGAAATCAAATTATTAACTGAGCTTGTTTTTAATAAATTAAATTGATTAATTGTGATTATTAAGATCAATGCTCACGTGTTGCTAAGCAGCAAGAGATTTGAATATTTATTGTAATTTTCAAGAAATTAAGTAGTTAATCAATATTTTCGTGCACAATATATGTTGTTATTACAATATTTGTTAACTTTAACGCCCTGAGTAATCGTTTTGCCCCACTTTTTCGTTCCCGAATATATATTTTTTTTAATTGTTCGGGAAATGGATAATATCTCCATTTTTTCAAAAAGAAATGTGAAGTCGAACTGAGCTTATCATAAAAAGCAAATTATCAGCATTAATTTTCATAGTTATCGGTACTTTAAAAGAGTACCGGTCAAAAGTTATGGCCAAAAATGTCAGGACGAGATATCTCGTTCACCTTGCTACGGTAAAAACTTCGTGTGTACGAGATATCTCGGGATACTGCGCCAGAGGGTTAATAATACCTTTCCAAAATTTACCATAGAAATGGAGAAATTAAATTGTTAATTAAGATTTGCACAAACAATATATGTTGTTTTTGTAATAGTCCCTTATTACGAAACACTAAAAAGATTTAAATTTTCTTCATAATTTTTAAGAGATTTAAAAATTAATTAATATTCGCATAAATATTTAACATTGTTAATTACATAAATATAGTTACTATTGTGACGATGATGCGCATTTGGTGCAACTTATTAAAGACGATTTATAAAATTGTGCTAATTTGGTCTACTACTTGTTTATTTTATGTAAGATGAGTTATTTAAACTGGTTAGCTATAACTATTTAATTATGTCCATAATCATAGTTAGTACCCATTTAGTTATTTAAATAATTTCTCCACTTCCAAAAGTTCTATACTATATTTCGTTGATTGCTAATCGCGTGAGATATTCGATGTGTTTCTCACGGAGCAACGTGATGATTGCCACCGCTTGGTTTTAAATGCTGTCTCGCCGAACATTTTCATTCTTTACTTTTATAACCTTTATACAAGGATAGGAACACAAATACAAGAATACATAGCACGATAATATTTTTAATTCTTTGTGAATAATTTCATTTCTCGCCGAGAAATCATAGAGGGAAGTCGCAATTATTCAATTGGCATTGCCTTTGATCTGTTATTCTACTTCGAAGGAGATTCCACATACTTGGTGAGTAAGAAAAAAAATATTATTGAAATTCTTCTTTTCTCTCTCATTTTCTTATATTATTTTTTATTTATTTTGTTAGAAAGATGCCCCATGAAACTTGCAGAGGCCGCTTGGTTTGCCTTCGAGCCCCTCAAGTAAATGCGAGTAACCGATATCCGCTGGTTTCCCGCAAGGGCATTTGGTGGTAACTTTACGCGCCCTGATCATGTTCCTCGGATCAACGATTCGCAGATGGTGACTCTGACCAGTTTCCTGGACAAGGCGCGCGGAGGCATGGATCACGTCCAGGTTTTGAACGTTTGCGGTTTATACACAGACCGTTTGATTACTCTCCAGGTTTTCTCCATGGCTAGTGGTGCCGAACGTGTGCTGATCGGGGTGACAATCATTAACTGTCCTTCAGGCGCGCTGTCTCCGAAATGGGGCGACGTGAGTTTCCGGACGTATTTGATTGCACGGAAGATTTTCTCTCGCTTCGGCGGGGAACAGATTTTCGCCCTCCGTGTTTGTTTCTTGGAAGAATGCCTTATGTTGATTGGCCTTGAACTGCTGGACCAAGATATGGCCCGACGCGTGTGTTGCGCTTCTTCGGCGACCCGTGCGTTAGGGTCGAAAGCCTGCTCCTCCTCTTGGTCCTCACTACGTCTCGGATTTTCTGACGCGTAAGTAGATGTCATATATCTATTCACTTTGTTTCTCTATTTTTCTCTCTTTTTTTTTCTTACTATTTTCTTCTTCTATTTTGTTTTACTGTTTCTCTTTTGTTTCTCTACCTTTCTCTTTATATATTTTTGGTTTAATCTTTCTATTTTTTTCTACGTTACATCTATATCTTTCGTCGTGACTACAATTTTAATTTCCCCCTCTGGTATTACTATAATCATTACGGCAATTTAAATTGTCGCTCCGCTTGTCAGGTTGATTATCGTAGTCTTGGTCATTATATCGATTATTTCTATAATGGCGGTTAACTCCGGGATCGTTGTTACTATTTATATATCTCCTGACATTGTTGCTACTATTTCTATAATTATAACTACGTGACCCCTCAGTACGCTTTCCCGAATATCTACGAACGGCATTATTATTATTATAATTGGTGGGATCATTGTTATCAATTATTTTGTGAAGAGTTACGATTACAGATTTCTTCTGGGGGAGACACTATATATGGCATGGATACTGGTGTCGGCATTGGATGTAGCGCGTATATTATTGGTGGACTATTAGCACTTGGATTCGTTGTCAGAAGTTTTTCAGCTATATTTTGCTGAGTTGGCCACTATTTATCGCTTTCTTTAGCGAGTAGCATTCCGCGTATAGGTGGCCAGATTTGTCGCAGTACTCACATGTCTTGGTGTCGCAGTCCTTTCTTCTGCATTTCTGCTCCTCGTTTCCTTGTGCATGGGAATAACTGCAAAAGTTGCTACTTGTTGCTAGGTGCACAACTGGATTGCTATGCTGGTTTCCATTCGGTGAATCAGCATTTATCTTCGTTATAAGTTTGATTAGTTCGGGTAACCACATAGGATATCCTATATCATCATTGGAATGATTCCCTGGTGGATAATTAACCACTCTTCTGGCAATAGTTTGGTGCTGAAATGCCACGCCTCCTGCTATCGCTTCTCTACGTCAGAGTGGATTCTTGGATCGGACTTGGTGTTCCGGCGAACCATTCAGCCGAAGTGAGTATTGTTCAAGCGCCTTCTATCGGCATTGGTGTTTTACGTTTTCCTCTTCCAGTCGCGTAAACTGCGGTTGGAGTTTTAGATATTAAACAATTTGTTATATAACATCTGGGATTTTGACATATGACTTTGAGCTCGACTAAAACTTTGTCTGCTCCTCCTTCACTACTATATTGCGGTGTAAGTTCTGTCAATAAATATTCTACTGTATCGTATTTTATTTTGCGAGCCGCATACCCTTCAGCGACCATTCTATGAAATTTAGATGCGAGTGTTTAGTATCCACCTTTCTGTGTGGAGTCCGAATTTATTCACTACGTCGTGGACAGTCCTACAAAATAAAGCAATCATATCCAGATTGCCATCGTAATGCTGGATGGTATTTAGTGCTTGATGAAGGAAAAACATCGACTGTCGGACGCTAGGCTATTCTCCTAGTCGTTTCGTAGGCAGAGCTCGCAAATCGTACGCGTCCTCGATTTTATAGTAGCCTGTCAACGTATGCGTCCTACTGTTCCATAGAAATAACATTTTCAAATCCCCTATTACTTGGCTGTTGTCGCTGTTCTATGTCGTAATTAAGATCGTCTCCGAAGTCTCCCCCTTAAGTTTTGAGTTGATCTAGCATGGCGCGTGCATTGCACGCATTTCACGTATGTGGCTCGTGTTTCCCTACGTTACTTGGTAACATGTAGTTACTTCGAGGGTATTAGTTCTGGGGGTAGGGCCTGGGTGTAAGGGGAGTTCCCGGTTACCGACTTGGAATATTGGCTCCATTAGTTCCTGGCCAATATTTAGCCCCATGAATCCTGTAGCTCCTGCTTAAGATCCACATCAAGTAATGACTTCGGCTAGTTTGCATTGAGTAACGTGAGTCTTTATTCCAGGTGTTCCAATTCAGTGCCGAGAAAGGATGAGTTCGAGTTACGTCGTCTTCTTGATCCATCTCGGTTGCGAAAGGTTTTGTTTACGAAATGTATGCCTTGATTCCCGTCTTCTATATCCATGTCGCGATCAAGAAGGTTGAGTTGTTTGGGGATCGTTCCTACAAGATGTTGCTCACAACAGTGCTGCCGATGCTAGCCTTGCGGTCTCCGCGATTTCTATCTCGCGCGTTTTGTTTAACAGATTTTGTATCGTGAATTTATCCACATCTTTTACGAAATACTGGATTGAGCGAAGGGCTATATGTCGGTTACTAAGGTTTGTCTAATGTCGAGATATAATTGCTCTCCGTCACGAGGAATGTATATAAAATTACACAGTCTTATTGCGTCGTTCTGTGACCCCAAACGCGTCTGCCTTTTCCTGATATTCCACTGTTTCGACTGATCCATTGCCCTTACCCATCGGAAACACTAGACCACCGCGCCAGCTAGATCGATTATCTGGCTACCATCTGCCACGGTTCTTAGTTTTAAGCGATAGAGAACTCTGTCAAAATAAATTTTAAGGCCGTTTTCATGCTAGAAGCGACGCTAATTATTATGAATTTATGAGACGGAAGAGAAACATTTATTTTGCACCTGGGTTCAAATTGATTATCTTATTAACAACCGTTGGAAAAGTTCTTATCATTCTCATAATACCTTCGGAAACAAAATATACTAATCATAAGGGCACTTACCTTAAGGTGACAGCAATGATGAGGATGAAAATGACTGATGTCATCCTTCTGTCCTTCCTGTCAAGTGCGATTGGCTTACTGCACCGCACGGCATCGATCGGTGCGATGGCTCGATTAATTACGATGATGATTTAGCTTAAGGGTACATTCCAATGTGACGGGTTGGAAAAATAGATTTTTATTGCACTTTTCGATAGTTTTTACCCATAGAATTGATATCTCACAGTCGGTTTGGGTGATTATTATTGACCTACCTTATTGACCAGTTATAATGCTCCAAAAGAGGAGCTCTAACTGAGCGCGCTCGGGTTACGGAGCAGGTATACGAATTAAGCATTCGAGCAGCTGTTCCGTGTTTATACCTGCATCTATACATACAGATATACAATAGAGGCGTCTATTTTCACGATCATAAGTAACGGTTTCTTCAAATGACCAGTATTATTTGAGATTTCGTCGAAAAAAGAGCGTTGTTTCCAGAACTCTAATAAGTGAAAATGGATAGAACGCAAAGCAAATCTTCTTCAAGGCGGCCAAGTTATTCTGGTAAAAGCAGAAAATATCATGGGAATCAACATTCGAATGAAGTTGGTACTAATTTTGCTAGTACATCAGCAAATAAATTGAGAGGGAGTCAGGATGACAGTTTCTCTGTGATTCAAAGTGATTCTGCAATCTACTATTTTATTCAGTTCGCTCTTGTATTTTCATCACTGCAAACCATCGTGAAATGTCGAAAATGTAATTCAGGTATTACTTTTTCGAAATATGGTCAACGAGGACTTGGTTTCAAAATTATATTAGTCTGTCAGTATCATAGTCTGTCAGTGTCATAGATAGATTCATAGACTCGTGCCATATGATAAATAATGCCTACGAAGTTAACCGCCGTTTTGTGTATGTTATGCGATTGATTGGCGTTGCTTTGCAAAGCATAAACTATTTTTGTGGATATATGGATATTGGCAAGAGTTTCAACATCAATTTATATTATAATATCATAAAATCTATCTCTGAAAGTGTAAACGCTGTGTACGACATTGTGATTTGTAAAGCTGTTTGAGAAGAAAAAGAGTTGAATGTACAAGCTGGCTTTCCAAAAAACGAGCTCTCAGTTTCTGGCGATGGTTCGTGGTCCAAGAGAGGATTTTCTTCTCTTCTAGGCATTATATCACTGATTGGAAAATATTCAGATAAAATTTTAAATTCCATCGTAAAATCTAGTTTCTGTAAAGCATGCAATGCGTGGCATGGCAAAGAAGATACACATGAATATGATGCTTGGTACGAAACTAACGAACCAGAATGTCATGCAAATCACCATTGTAGTGCTGCTAAGATGGAGGTAGATGGTTCTATTGAAATGTTTCAGCGATCGGTAAAACATCACGACGTAAAATATGCATATTACATCGACGATGGAGATATGAAAACTTTCAAAAATCTACTCGAAACTGCTCCTTACGATGATGATTTTGTCGTGAAGAAAAAAATTCGAGAGATGTTTAGGTTCCATCACGCAAAATAACAACGAAAACTTCAGCGCTTGCATTTGGCACCTAAACATGTTTTTTGCGGCAAAAAAAATTTAGAAATTGCCACCCACACTGCAGCATGTGTATTTAATGAAGGCCAGAAACCGATACTAAAGATCCTGGAAACCATGAGATGTTCACTTGACCGTGGAAGCCTGAGCTTCGCCGAGGACTGCGACAAAGCGCGCGTACGGCAACCAGACCGGCGTAGCTCGTTTACCTCAAAGAAGTATGTTTTCTATGACTTTTCATCTTGAAAAACTTTAAACAAGTTTCTCTCAAAACGACATTTTTGCACATGACACAGGTGATTTCTCAAAAATGACCCGGTATATCGACTTCAAATTTTAACACAATATTCAACACTATCATGGCTATCGTCCAAACCACCAAGTTGTTGATATTTTGATTCTAACTTATAATTTCACCTGATTTATGGTGCAAAAAAAGTGTTTTTTTCTCTCTTTCACAAGAACGCCGCTATTTTGTTAATTTTCGACTAAATAAAAGAGTGGAGGTTCGGACCATAGGAGCGATGACATGGATTAATAAACTTTTTCAATTTTCTGCTTCAGATCACCAGGAGAACCAAAATCACCTTCGCCAACAGAAAACTTCTTTTTTTTTGCACACATGCATTTTATTTTATAAATAAATAAATAAATATTTTTTACCATCAAACAAAATTTTTTCCACTCTCTTTGATCTTACTTTTAAGGTAAAAAAATATTCGTTCAATTATATGCAATAGTTCCGGAGAAAAAATGATTGATAATATGCTTGTTTTTGTGCGTTCACATTGGAATGCCCCCTTAATGCTTAAAAGCGCAATCATACCCAGTTCCTTTACAAACAGAACCCCACACCTCGTACCAGAAATGTTGCGTCTGTTAGTTCGTTGATTGCTTTCGTCGCTAGGCCGAAACCAGGCGAGATGTGCGAAATGATGGAGAAATGATCGAAGCCGGATTGAAATTATCGGGTAGGTTTACTGACCAATATATTAGTGGTGGTCCTCCGCATGTGTGGTCTCTCAGTCCTGACTTCTGATAGTCGCCTCGTCGTCAAGTGGAGAAGCCCTCACGAGTGGGCGTCGATGCCCCCTTTTATAATGTACGTACGAAATGTCGTGCGTAATATAGCCATTAAGGTGATTAAAAATTCCCACAAGTTTTTAAATATCAAAAGTAAGCATTTAAAAAGTCGGTATTTGTCAGAAAATAAGTTTCCTGCAAGCTGGGTACTTAACGTTAATATTTAAAGATGGCTACATCGGATTTAAAATTTTTTAAAGAGCACTGATTCCATTTTTCCGCAAAATCGCGAATTGAATAACTAAAACTTAATTATTCATGCTAAATAAAGTATTAGTAATTGATTATACTACTTGAATTGAAAATAAGTTGCGACCGAACCATCAAAAAAAAATTTTTTATGAGTTAACAGTCGATTTCAAAATTTTGACGTAAAACAGGCTATCTTTGGACATTTTTAATAACCTCAATCTTTGATGATTGTTGAACCAACAAAATTATTTTGAATCTTTGTTCCAAATAGCACCAACAGAAAAATTGGCACACCATAGGATATCAAAATATGAAAGTTATAGCAGTCTCTATACTGCAAGAGTTTACTAACATTTTAAATGGCATCTCTTATAGTTTGGTGTAATAACTTTTCATAAAAATGTCGTTAGATTTGCTGCGACAACGCAAATTAAAGGTCTTCATATCATCTTGCACATCAAATTATATACAAGTACCTTTGACGTATATTACATGAAGTAAATTACATCAAACTATAAGAGATCCCATTTAAGGGGTAACCCCTTTAGGATTTTTAAAAAGTAGATTTTTCTATTTTTGCTTAAAGTGTACTTTAGGGTCTTAAAAATAAGATGTCAGTCGCTTTATAGTACAAAAAAATATTTAAAAATCTCTCCCGACCACTTTGCTGTGGCACCATCGCAGCGCTCTGCAAGCACGATCGATGACTCACCTGGCGCACCGATTTATTGCCTTCATATTGCTTATACCTCTCTGAATAATAAGTAGAATTGTTACCGACAGTACATAGTGTGTTTCCGGTTCCACAGATGACCAATAGGTGGCGCATATAGGACGATCATGTCATAATGAAATCGTATTATTCCAGCAGTGTAACTGTCAGTATGCATGGGCTTCGTTTTGCTCTCTCCGCCATTAAAATAAACAATGTACAAGGGGCGAAAAGGTGCAATGAAAGATACCACAAATATCAAGCGACCGAAAGCAGAAAAACGGCGGCCACCGAATCCCTATGAAATGGAGAAGCCAGAGAACGGGAACGTAAGTGCGTCGGCTAAGAAATTGAGGAATTTGGGTCATGATGATTTTGTAATAGAAGAAGGGTTTGGTTACCGGATATTCTTAGTAGTTTTCTCTGCCATATCACAAGCTCTTGTTTACAAGAAATGCAATTCAGAAATAACATTCTCCGAAAGTGAAAAGCGTAGCTTAGGCTTCAAAATCGTCATTTCTTGTAGAAAATGTGATAATATCCTTATTCGTAGTTGTCCATATATTGAAAAAGCATACACAATAAACCATAGAATCATTTTGGATATGCGGTTACTCGGTATGGGATTATATGGAATACAAAAATTTTGCGCGTTCATGGATCTCCCGCGGCCAATTTTTTAATCGTTTTATATTGTGGTTGTTCATAGGATCGCTACGAGAGCAGAGGCGATTTGTAAAATTAGCATGGAAAGTACAGCTCGAGAAGAGAAAGAAAAAATACTGAAGAAAGATACACAAATGGTATAACTGTATCTGGTGATGACTTGTGGAGAAAGTGTGGGTTTTCGTCGCTCTATGGATTTCTCTTGCTTATTGAATGGTTTAGCGGCAAAGTGGTCGATATTGTTGTAAAATCAAAATATTGTAAGGAATGTGAACATTGGAAAAATATAGCGATACTGAGGAGTACAAGGAATGGGCTAAAAAACATAAAGATGAATGCCAAGCAAACCACGAGGGTTCCTCGGGAAGCATGAAGGTAAACGCCGTTAATGAAATGTTCCAGCGCTCAGAACGTTTGAATAACGTGAAGTGTGCACATTACGTGGGGGATGGTGACTCGAAAACTTATAAAGGTGTCTCGGATGCGCATCCGTACGAATATCTCAAAGTTTTAAAGAAAGAGTGCATCGACTACGTTGAAAGCGAATGGGAACTCGCCTTCGCAATTTGAAAAAAAACGAAGGGACTTGGAGGAAAAGGCAAGTTGACTGGAATATTAATCGACGAGCTATCCATTTATTATGGCTTAGCTATTCGTCTCAATCACGATTCCGCCCAGTTTAAAAAAAGTAGTTTTGAGAAAACCGCGTTTAAAGTTTTACAAGTACTTAACTCTTAAAAAATTTCGTTTTACCTTTAATCTGCAATGCCTGCATCATACAATTGGCCATCTAAATTGATATTCTCTTCTTCTTTCTCCTTCCTGACGGACTTTAAGTCCATCCGAGCCTTTTTTACAGCATCGATGAGCGATCGCTCGGAAAATTTGATGCGACGCTCATCAGCTTCCACGCAGAAGTTTAGCAGTTAGGCCCTATTTTCATATGCAAATTTTGCATCAGATGCATGATACTTGACAGACTATCATTGTAGATACCTACAGCAATGTATACTGCTGTATCAAGTACATGTTTACCACTGGAGGAAGATATAGGTGCCATAGACCACACGGTTGCGTTAAAACTTTCATTCGTATTTTGAGTGAATTCGCCAAGGCAACGTGTGGCGGAGCGTGGTTTGAAATGCTCCGTTTTTTAGCATTGGAGGTACCTCCTCGACCGGACTTCTTTCCGCTGTATTGAGGTTTTTATCACTCATTTTGTTTAGTGTAATTATTATTGATAATTCACTATAAAACGACTTCATTTTGATGATTATTTATATAAAAAATAAAAAGATTCACGGCAAAAACAAATCGGAGTCTGACTCGGCGTCACTTCGCAGCTGTACTGACTCACACATACACGTATATTATAGTGTACATATTATATGTATATGTATATTATAGTATCAGCGCACCCTAATGACCTTTTACCTTTTAGGTAAGGCAGGTATTTAATATTTCAACAGCTAAAAACAAAAAGTTGGAGCGATACCGTATATGCTCTAAACGCACACTCCGAGGCTCGTCGGCAAAATTGAAAATTAAATCTGTTACATTTTTTTTTTATCATAAGACTAATTGGATATTGCTTGTATGACCCTAAAGTATTGTTTAAGCAAAAAAACGATTTTTTTTAAAACATTTTTTGGTATGTATAATAATTCGCAAATTACATGATGATATTAGATGAAATTTTTACTGAATATTAGTTTTATATAGAACTATAATTTTGAATATTTTCAAGTCGCAAAATGCATTGCGTCTTAAGAAAAAAGAATGTTAAAAAATGCAATTTTCTGGATAACGACATCTTAGAAGACTTCTTATATCCTCCTTTAAAAATTACAGTGATAATTTATTAATTATATACATATGGCTCATATGGGAAAGTACTCATCAAAATAAGCTGTCAAACATATTTTTGTTCCTAAGGTCCCCTTTGCGATTTTTGGTCATCATTCTGCCATATCGAGAGTGGCTATTTTGAATTTAAAAAATAATTGTATGACATTCGAATTCAGCAACTTAAAAAATATCTATACACTACTTTTTAGGAAAATCAGATTAAATATTGCTTAGAGTGTTGGTATCTTTTATTAATATTTCACCATACTGAGGTTGCTATATTAAATTTACAAAAAAATTGTATGATATTCAAATTCAATGACCCAAAAAATCTCCATGTACAAGTTTTCATGTAAACCAATGAAATTATGACTAAAAGTTTTAGAATTTTTGGTCACCATTCCGCCAGACTAAGGTAGCTGTATTGAATTTTAAAATATGTGTATGGTATTCTACTTTGGCGAAATAAAAAACTTTTGTACATAATTTTTCAGTAAAGTCGATCGAAAAGTTTTTCGAATTTAACTCACTATGCGTCGCTGTCCTTGTTTTCATCAACTAGTAAATATTGTGACCAAGTTTTTCTGAGATATACAAGAGGTCTGTGTATTTCCGTGCTACTTTTGCCGCTACACCCTCTATAACTGACAAAAGCACTTTGTTCCGTCGATGGACTTTATCGTCAATTTCATATGGAACGTTTTGATGCCGTTAGTTGCAGTAATTGCTTTGGCGAGCTTGCGCTTTCTTCGTGTATTCGTTTGTTTATTCGTGCCATTCGCCGATATTACTCATTCATTTTCATCAATCCTCAATGGCCTCCTAATCTAGCCGGAGATGCTTGCAATGAATTCTGCTTCACGGAGTTGCGGGGTTATTCCCGCGGGTGAGTTTACTGCCCAAGCAATAACCCAATAATCCAAGCTAAGCGAGGGCAGTAATCACCCGAGGGAATAATCAACTTTACTCTCGTGTTTCATATAGAACTTTATTTATGATATAATTGTGGCCACTTTGTTGACTTGGAAAGTGGGAGCCACTCACCTACTGTCAATGTGAAACGAGTTTTATATAAAATTTAAATATTATGTATCAATGTCAAATACATCAAATCAATAAATATTTATTTTGTAAAAAATAGTAAGTTATGTAGTCAATTTTTTATGCGAAAACTTCGGACAGCCCCGTAACTACTTGACTCACTCCGTCACTCTGGCTCCACCTACTCGGCTCTCTCTCGCCGCTTCGGCGCTCGGGCAACCCCGTAACTATTTGGCTCTCTCTTGCCGCTCTGGCGCTTCCCTCTCTACTCTCTACCGCTTTCCTTGTATGTGTAGTGTTATACGAACACTCCGAGCAGCCTCGTCTCGTATTTCCCCTCTAGGTTCTACAGCTTTACTTGTGTGTACACTCTCCTCTATCCCTTATACTTCTGTATATGCGTGTATTCATCTGTTACCGGTATCCTGGAACGCATTTCAAAACGCAGCGTTTTCGTTCTCGTAAGAGTTTATTTCGTACCGTTTCTCGTTAATGTTTATTTAAAAAATAAGTGTCAGTGATAGTGAAATTGAGAGAATCGAAGAGAAAACGCAACCTCCTGTCAAAAAAGTAAGATTTCAGATGATCAAAATCAGGGTCCAAGAGATATGCCTCCGGTACTGTACTTTAACAGTTCCGTGCACGCTATGCAATCAACTTCTACAAGCTAAAGGTTAGTTCATAATTATTATTTATTCGCCCTCGACTACGGCTCGTGTTAAAATCATCTCACCCTCGCTCGAAATGGCTCTTTAACCCCCCTAGTTTCAAAATGTACTATTATTCCCGCAAACGCGCAAGTAAAGAGAATTTGCGGGAATAAAATATAAGAGGGAATAAAAGCAACTTTTGTCCCGCTTTCAGGTCAATAAAGTGGCTATTATCGTTAAGTTGTGAATAAAATTATTAATGCTATCGAAAATGCAAGATAACTCAATTCAGCTAACTGCAATGTATATGACAACAAGAAAAATAGTATAATTATGTATTAGCACAATTTCGAAAACAAAGAAAAGTCCAGCATAATGGCTAAATACAGGAAGGAGGAGCAAGTCAAGCGATAAGGAATATACGCTCCTCCATCTAATGACGGCACCATGAGAGGAGAATACAGCTACCACTCCAGCACATCCCCATGACCTAGGCGAGTTTACCAAACTCATTGAGATACAGACTGCGCACTCCACTCAGCATCGGGTCGTTAAACTCGAACTATCTACGAAACATATTGTCTTTTTAAATTTCCGTTACTTGCGAACTATTGTTAACCGAGCCATTAGTTAAATATTGTGTTAGTGTACAACACTCAGCATCGATCCATGAGACGTGAACTAAGTAAGAAATATATTGTCTTAAGTATAAATTTTGCAATACTTGTCAACTATTGTTAATCTAATATACTATTATCTTATTAATATGATAGTGATTCCAATCAGTATCCGACCGCGAGCCGCGTAATAAGTACGAAATATATCGTTCTTAGGCAGTGACTCCATACCCATACAGAGACTTTATACAAAATATAGAGCCTATGTATGCCATATATTCCCTATATACCTAAAAATGCCTATAGTGGGCGTCTGCCTTAAAAGTCTGAAAAAAAAATTGTTTTCGTATAATTTGATATGTTACTCTACATTACTCAAAAACAAATTTATATCTGAGTTAGAAACCCCAAGATCCATCTAGTAAATTTTCCATCCGTATCACCGGTGAATTGAAATACTAGAAATTTCGAAAACGGAATGGAAAAATTACTACGAATTCATTTTTATATTCCATCGACTCTTTTCCAGGCTTGCACGTAAGAGTTTCATTTGAGAGAATAAAAATTTTAAAACTCACAATAGATAAAATACAAGAATATTTGGAAACGAAAAAAATGGTCATTTCTCCCAGCGTATCGCACCGTAGAATCGATTGAAATGATCTGGAGAAAAATCTACAAGTTTACTTTTATATTGCCTCTACCACTTTTCAGCCTCATATCGTAAGAGTTTAATTTGACCGACTAAAAAGTCAAACACTAGCATAAGATAAAATATGATAAATTCGAAAACGACAGAAATGGCCCTTTCTCCCAGCATATAATATCGTATAATATATAATAATGGTCTGAATAAATATGCGCAAGATATTTTTTAAATTCCTACGTCCTTTTTTTAGCCTTATACCGTAACAGATTAATTTTACAGAATAAAAATTCAAACCCTGACATTAGATAAAATACATGAACATTCGAAAACGACAGAATTGGCCATTTCTCCCAGCATATCATACCGTAGAATAGATCCAATTGGTCTGAAACACTGTCTACGAGTTTTTTTAAAGTTCCTCAGTTCTTTATTAGCCTTACACCGTAATAGATTAATTTGAATTAATTAGAATTAAAATTCAAACACTAATATTAAATAAAATACAAGAAAATTCGAAATGGAAAGAAATGGTAACTTCTCTCAGTATGTCGCACTGTAGAACAGACCCAAATGGTCTGAAATATTACTACGAATTTATTTTTATATACCGTCGACCGTTTTTCAGCCTTATAACATAAGAGTTCAATTTGACCAAATAATTATTCACAATTACTTTAGATAAAATATAAGAAAATTCGAAATCGAAAGAAATAGTCCTTTCTCCCAGCATATTACAACAGGAGGTGTACGACTTCTGCTGTTCTGGCTGCTTCGGTCACCGGCGTTGGTTCTAGCATTAGGCATAGTTCCCTGCAAATTTCTCCTCTGCTTGGCTTGCACTCGACTTGGTCTGAGCTGCCCGAAGTTCTGTGCAGGCCGTATGTTTTTTCTCCGAAAAAGTAGGGACCTCATCTACTGGTTCCCCTTGGCTTTTCCCGCACATCGAGGTCAGGTGAAGCTGGTTCAGCCAGGAAGCTGTACCAGCAATGCATGTACCTATTATTCTACTTCATTTTCTCATCGGTTGGCTTCTGTTCGCTTTAGCTTTCCCGCACGGTTTCCCCTTTCGGTCTCATAGTCGATTTTGGTATGCCTTGGTTTTGCTTCGCTGAAGCCACTCTTTTGATTTGAAGGTTGAGGTTTCTTATGTTCGTTTTTATTTACCAAGGCTGTTTCTTATTTTCCCGAGCGCCTGCATACACGTAAAGCTTATTCTTGAGTGCTTGCTATAATACGAACCGCGCCTCGAGCCTAAACGAGCTTGTGAGCCCAGAACAGTTCGCAAGCTCTCGTAGAGCTCTCGTAGAGCTCTCGAGCTTGACGCGGGCCCGCGGGCTCGAGAGCTTATTTAGGCTCGCGAACTCACGTGCTTCCGTAGACTTGGAAGCTATTTCAAAATGTTCGCAAGAAATTAATTAATCCCTGGTAAAAGTCATTTCATGTAAGATGATATGTGCATATGCAGCAGTGCTCGAAATTCTGATATTTAGGTCTTAAAAATTAATCAAAAATATAAATTTTAAGCCCAGTTAGACCCTTTAAAATATGTTTTTTTAAGTTTTATAAATGTTTATTATTTTCGGTAAATTAGCGATTTTCTGTACTACTATCACTATAAACATAAAAAAAAATTTGGCGGCGAAACAGATAGCCATGCTTCCAATGTTACTTTAATAGAATAAAAAAGTTTTCTAAGGTTACCTGCACAAACGTCCAAAGCACAAACAAAAAACACCATTTTTTTAGTTTTAAAAATTGTCAACTTTTAACTAAGTTACGTAAATTTTCATTAAAAACTAAAATACGTTATTATACTCTTATACATTTCATTAATTTATATTCTATTTACAAGTTTAAGGTTCGTAAAACGATGTTATCGTCAAAATAAACATAAAAAAACTTATTTATAGATAATATAACATTATAATAAGTAGTTTTATGCTTATGTAATGCATAACTCAAAATAAGTAGTGATTCTGTATCTTTTTGATATTTATTGTAAATAAAATATTTTAACAAGTATAAACTCGTATTCTGCAGAATAATCAAATAATATAAAGACAGATAATAAATAAATTTAACATTTGGTCGGACCACCTGTTGTTTTAAAGAACTCTTTAATTCTATTATCCATACACTTAATTCAGTGTGTATACTGTTTTAGACAGGTTTACTAGTAGTATAGCTATGCCGCTTCTAGGCCACTTACCTGATCTAAAACGTGCATAGTTTATCATCAACTATTTCAAATTCTCATCTAGTAAAAAGCAAAATAAAATTACAACAATTTTTTTCTTTAAAAATTATTAACGTTATTTCTACAGTCCATCATGATGATGTTGACTATAAAAAAGGTCATTAAAAAATTAAAATTAAAAATTATTATTCAAAAATTTATTTTTCGATTATAAATATATATATATATATATATATATATATATATATATACACACATGATGTAACACTATATTCTGTGTGTTACTATATAAATATTTTAAAGCGAGCAAGCCAGCAGGGCGAGCTCTATGCGAGCTGTCCGATACCAGCCTAATGCTCGACTCGTTGATTTTCGAAATACCTGACACTGTTGGCGAAGCTCTACGCAGCCTTGCACTACCCTCTTACCTTATACCCCTCAATATTTCCCGAATCCTACATACACCTCCTGCACTTCCTGGTACTCTATCCTAATGCTCCAACGAACGGCTTACCGAGTGTCAATTGTGCCGCGAGCAGACGCCTCGCCTGATCCCAGGCTCGAGCACAGCCGAGCGCGCGGGTAATAACCGAGTACGGTCGAGCGCGTCGACGACAGCCGAGCGGCGCACACTGGGCCCTATAGACATTTGTTGTTTCAAAATTCTCTACAGACCATGGTTTTCGTCCAATCACAATAATTCTTTTTTTAAATTGAAGTTTATTAAAATTCTAAAAGACCCATAAGGCCAGATTTTTGAAAAAATGTTATAATAATTAATTAAAAATCTAAGTTAAACAATAAACCCATAAACCTTAAGGCATTAATAGCTTATGGCTTAAAAAAATTATTGTGATTGGTCAAAAACCATAGTCTGTAGAGAATTTTGAAACAACAAATGTCTATAGGGCACAGTGTGCGGCGGTCGAGCGCGTCGACGATAGCCGAGGATGGCCGAGCGTTCCGACGGTAGCCAAGCGACGGCCGAGCATGCCGACGATAACCGAGAGGCGGCATCGCAGACTAATACGCGTGTGCTCGCTCACTCCGTATTGGTTCAGCTCGCAGCTCGCACTATTTCGCAAAATTGTATCGCGATAGTTTCCTACTCCATTTCCCGAGATTTTTCAACGATAACTGTGACTTGCGCTTCCGTCGATTCTAGTTCCACGTATGCCAGCCGACCTGTTCTTACGTTCTTCGACTAAGGTCAAGACGGATTTAATGGAAAAAAGAGTAAGTTGCACAGAATTTTATCGTGCTTAATATATATATATATATATATGTATATATATATATATATATATATATATATATATATATATATATATATATATATATATATATATATATATATCACAATAATCTTGGTTTTAACAGCGAAAATTATTCGACGTAAATTCCTAAATAAATAAAGTTGTTTGTCCATAAAAAAAAAACGTTGTTGTTGTCTTCATTTCGAAAGCCTCACTGTTCCCTTGGCGTAGCAGAAGCAGCAGCCGCAGCAGCAGCAGCAGCATCATCATCATGAACCGCGGAAATATCAAGGTCGCGCATATCGATATGGCGGCAACAGCCACAGCCCCAGCAGAATATACAAGTCTTACGTCTTCTTTTCACGCAGCTCGTTCGCAGACTGACTCCAGAGTCATTTCTCTCCCCTCCTCGTACGTAACTGATAAGCCAAACTGCATTGTTCCTTTTCCTTTTTCTAATTTTACGTCATCATCTTATGTCGTACATGCACACACACACATCCATACACGCACTTACTACTAACGCATCCTCGTGCCGCTGATTTTGCAAATTCTGCTGCTGTTGCTGCTGCTGTTTTTTTTTTAACTTTGACATTTACACAATATATATATATATATATATATATATATATATATATATATATATATATATATATATATATATATATATATATATATATATATATATATATATATATATATATATGACGTTAGACGTCAACCAGACCGAGAGGAAAATTATTGACAGAGCGTATTATTATGTATCTTGAACTCCTTAACACGAATCCGACCCTCTTTTTTACCGTCACATCAAGCGTTCGTCTCTAACCTCAAAAACACCCCGAAATTGCTGTTTCACGCGGTGGAGAGGTAGGTTCTATGATCTACATTAGGAAAATTATTGAGAGAACGTATTTTTATGTATTTTGAGCTCCTGAACACGAATCAGACGCTCCTTTTTACCTATACCTCAAACGTTCGTTCCGAACCTCAAAAATCACCCAAAATTGCTGATCACGCGGTTGAGAGGTAACTCCTGTGATCTACTAGCGGAAAATTATCGACACAGGGTTTTTTTATGTATTTTGAGCTACAGAACATGAATCCGACCCTCTTTTTTACCGATACCTCAAGCGTTCGTCCCTAACCTAAAAAAACGCCCCAAAATTGCTGATTCACGCGGTTGAGAGGTAGGTTCTGTGATCTACGAGAGGAAAATTATTGACAGAGAGTATTTTTATGTATTTTGAGCTCCTGAACACGAATTCGACGCTCTTTTTTACTTTGCCTCAAGCGTTCGTTCCGAACCTCAAAAAACCCCCAAAATTGCTGATCACGCGGCTGAGAGGTAACTCCTGTGATCTTCTAGAGGAAAATTATTGACAAAGGGTATTTTTATGTATTTTGACCTCCTGAACATGAATCCGACGCTCTTTTTTACCTATACCTCAAGCGTTCGTTCCGAACTTCAAAAAACACCCCAAATTGCTGATCACGCGGTTGAGAGGTAACTCCTGTGATCTACTAGAGGAAAATTATCCACACAGGATATTTTTATGTATTTTGAGCTACTGAACATGAATACGACCATCTTTTTTTCCAATACCTCAAGCGTACGTCCCTAACCTCAAAAGACGCCCCTAAATTGCTGATTCACTCGGTTGAGAGGGAACTCCTGTGATCTATGAGAGAAAAATTATTGACAGAGCGAATTATTAAGTATCTTAAGCTGCTGAACACCAATCCGAGCCTCCTTTTTACCGATACATCAAGCGTTAGTCTCTAACCCCAAAAACACCTCAAAATTGCTGTTTCACGCGGTTGAGAGGAAGGTCCTGTGAGCTACGTGAAGAAAATTATTGACAGAGCGTATTTTTATGCATCTTGAGCTGATCAACACGAATCCCACCCTCTATTTTGCCAAAACCTCAAGCGTTCTTCCCTAACCTCAAAAAACGCCCCAAAAATGCTGTTTCACGCGGTTGATAGGTAACTCCTGTGATCTACGAGAGGAAAATTATTGACAGAGCGAATTATTATGTATCTTGAGCTGCTGAACACCAATCCGAGCCTTCTTTTTACCGATACATCAAGCGTTCGTCTCTAACCTCAAAAACACCTCAAAATTGCTGTTTCACGCGTTTGAGAGGAAGCTCTTGTGATCTACGTGAGGAAAATTATTGGCAGAGCGTATTTTTATGTATTTTGAGCTCCTAAACACGAATCCGACGTTTTTTTTTACTTTACCTCAAGCGTTCGTTCCGAACCTCAAAAAACACCCAAAATTGCTGATCACGCGGCTGAGAGGTAACTCCTGTGATCTACTAGAGGAAAATGATCGACAAAGGGTATTTTTATGTATTTTGAGCTACTGAACATGAATACGACCATCTTTTTTTCCAATACCTCAAGCGTACGTCCCTAACCTCAAAAGACGCCCCTAAATTGCTGATTCACTCGGTTGAGAGGGAACTCCTGTGATCTATGAGAGAAAAATTATTGACAGAGCGAATTATTAAGTATCTTAAGCTGCTGAACACCAATCCGAGCCTCCTTTTTACCGATACATCAAGCGTTAGTCTCTAACCCCAAAAACACCTCAAAATTGCTGTTTCACGCGGTTGAGAGGAAGGTCCTGTGAGCTACGTGAAGAAAATTATTGACAGAGCGTATTTTTATGCATCTTGAGCTGATCAACACGAATCCCACCCTCTATTTTGCCAAAACCTCAAGCGTTCTTCTCTAACCTCAAAAAACGCCCCAAAAATGCTGTTTCACGCGGTTGATAGGTAACTCCTGTGATCTACGAGAGGAAAATTATTGACAGAGCGAATTATTATGTATCTTGAGCTGCTGAACACCAATCCGAGCCTTCTTTTTACCGATACATCAAGCGTTCGTCTCTAACCTCAAAAACACCTCAAAATTGCTGTTTCACGCGTTTGAGAGGAAGCTCTTGTGATCTACGTGAGGAAAATTATTGGCAGAGCGTATTTTTATGTATTTTGAGCTCCTAAACACGAATCCGACGTTTTTTTTTACTTTACCTCAAGCGTTCGTTCCGAACCTCAAAAAACACCCAAAATTGCTGATCACGCGGCTGAGAGGTAACTCCTGTGATCTACTAGAGGAAAATGATCGACAAAGGGTATTTTTATGTATTTTGAGCTACTGAACATGTTGAGAGGTAGGTCCTGTGATCTACGAGAGGAAAATTATTGACAGAGCGAATTATTATGCATCTTGAGATGCTGAACACCAATCCGAGCCTGTTTTTGAGGTTAGAGACAAACGCTTGATGTATCGGTAAAAAAGAGGGTCTGATTCGTGTTCAGCAGCTCAAGATACATAATAATACGCTTTGTCAATAATTTTTCTCTCATAGTTCACAGGAGTTCCCTCTCAACCGCGTGAAACAGCAATTTTGGGTGTTTTTTGAGGTTCGTAACGAACGTATGACGTATCGGTAAAAAAGAGGGTCGGATTCGTGTTCAGGAGTTCGAAACACATAAAAACACGCTCTGTCAATAATTTAGCTCACGTAGATGACAGGACCTACCTCACCACCGCGTTAAACAGCAATTACGGAGTGTTTTTTGAGGTTCGGAACGAACGTTTGACGTATCGGTAAAAAAGAGCGTCGGATTCGTGTTCAGCAGCTCTAGATACATAAAAATACGCTCTGCTAATAATTTTCCTCTAGTAGATCAAAGGACCTACCTCTCCACCTTGTGAAACAGCAATTTCGAGTTGTTTTTTGATGTTAGAGACGAACGCTTGATGTATCGGTTAAAAAGAGGGTCGGATTCGTGTTCAGCAGCTCGAGATACATAAAAATACGCTCTGTCAATAATTTTCCTCACGTAGATCACAGGACCTTCCTCTCAACCGCATGAAACCGCAATTTTGAGGTGTTTTTGAGGTTAGAGACGAACGCTTGATGTATCGCTTAAAAAGAGGGTCGGATTCGTCTTCAGCAGCTCAAGATACATAAAAATACCCTCTGTCAATAATATTGCTCACGTAGATCACAGGACCTACCTCTCCACCGCGTGAAACAGCAATTTCGGTATGTTTTTCGAGGTTAGGGACGAACGTTTCAGGTATCGGTATAAAATAGGGTCGGATTCGTGTTCAGAAACTCTAAATACATAAAAATAAGCTCTTTCTATAATTTTCCTAACGTAGATCACAGGACCTTCCTCTCAACCGCGTGAAACAGCAGTTTAGGGGCGATTTTTGATGTTAGGAAAAACGCTTGATGTATCAGTTGAAAAGAGGGTCGGATTCGTGTTCAGCAGCTTAAGATACATAATAATACGCTCTGCTAATAATTTTCCTCTAGTAGATCACAGGACCTACCTCTCCACCGCGTGAAACAGCAATTTCGGGGTGTTTTTTTATGTTAGAGACGAACGCTTGATGTATCGGTAAAAATGAGGGTCGGATTCGTGTACATCAGCTCAAGATACATAATTATACGCTCTGTCAATAATTTTCCTTTCGTAGATCACAGGAGTTACCTATCAACTGTGTGAAACAGCAATTTTGGGGTGTTTTTTTATGTTAGAGACGAACCCTTGATGTATCGGTAAACAAGGGGGTCGGATTCGTGTTCAGCTGCTCAAAATACATAAAAATACGCTCTGTCAATAATTTTCCTCACGTAGATCACAGGAGTTACCTCTCAACCGCGTGAAACAGCAATTTTGACGCGTTTTTTGAGGTTAGGGAAGAACGCTTGATGTATCGGTAAAAAAGAGGTACGGATTCGTGTTCAGCAGCTCAGAATAAATAAAAATAGTCTTTGCTTGGAATTTTTCGGAACTCCTGTGATTTCTAACAGGTTGATCATTGGGTAAAGTAGTATTTTTTTAAGGCTAGGGATCGTGCAGCTCCGTCTGTAAACGAAATTTTTAAATTAGCTATGCTCTAATCGTAAGTATATGAAAAATGTTAAATTTTCCATATTTTAAAAAATTTTCTGGTCGAAAGGAATTTTGCCTGACAGTCTCCATCACCAAAATGGAAAGGTCATAAATATTGTCAAATACATTCAGTTTTGACAACTGATGGTGAATCTAGACTTAGTCGGACAGATTATCTAGATATGATTAAGAAGGAGTATGCATTAGGAATTACATTTTTTGGAATAATTCTTTGACTACACTAGTACAAAAAAAGCAAGGAACTAATTTATTAAACTACTAATTGAAGAGGATGAAATAATAAATGATTTTTATCTTAAGGAGGCATGCGTGTGTTAAACACAAAAAAAGATTTTTTTTTACGAGTCCAAAAAACTTTTTATGTTCAAAAGCAATAATTCTGAAAATGTTTATGCTATAAATACATAATAGTATCTTAAATTTGAGTGTTTGAAAACCTTAGAATCTTGATGCTACACATCGCAATATATTATTATTTTCAATACCATATTTATAAACGGCACTTTGTTCATCAATCGATTCAAGGAAACATGATGAAATAGTATATTGTGTTCCTAGGGTGCAAAGTGGGCTCTTTTAGACTTAATGTGGAGATTGCAGTACGAGTCGAAGGAAACCTAGCACGAGCCGAAGGCGAGTGCATTTGCGAGCCGAAGACCAGTACTGCAACCACACGAGGTGTAAAAGCCAACTTTGCACTTGACGCACACCATATTTTTTGTAACGCATGTATTTAATTTTACGTTTATCTAGCATATTAAGCGGGACGAAATGATTTTTGAAAAAATATCACTTAACCGGCTATAAAAGCTGTTTAAAATTTTTTTTTCAACAATCTTTATAGTTCAAATAGAAGAAGATACAATACTGGAGATAACAAGCGTTGTATCGTTCCAATTGCAGATAACGCGTTTCAAAGTTTTCTATAAGAAAATGTATCAATTTTCGATTACTTACACTAATAATCCGCTAATCAGCTATTCCTGGTCCATATAATAGACCTTCAGCTTCCTCAAAAACTCATTTTGATGCATTTTCTCGATTCGTACGAGCTTCCTTGCTGGAAAATGAGTGGCGCCTGTTTTCCTTCTCGAGCCGTTGCATGTCAGCGTTATCAGCATACGTGGTACTCAAAACCGCAGAATACCCTTCATTGAACATACCTGCAGCCATGTAGGCGTCAATTTCAATGACTTTTTGACCAGAATGCAGATGTTTCGAATTCATGTGCTAGACTGTCCAGTTGAATGACTCGTTGGAATTTTGCGTGTGACCGCCTAAGCAGCGCGTTCAAAGTTCATCATTTGAAAGTTCCTTATTTGAAAGTTCCTCATTTGAGAGTTCCTCATTTGGAATCATTCGAAAAGATTGCAGTTGATTCATAAATTCAGCCTAGCGCCATTGACACCAACTGTAGGCGCTTGCCGGACAATTCTCGTGCCGACGAGATTTATCTGTGGAACAATAATGATCCAACTTTGGTATTATACCTTTTTCATCTGTTGGTAAGAATGAATATTTCTTCTAATTGCTAAGCTATAATAGATCGTTAGATTTTTAATGAGACTTTCCGTCAGGCGCTTCTTAACTCCAAGCTTCTCTTGCTTCTTTCTATTTCGGAGTCACGTACTCATACGTTTTTGTACGTGTCCCACGCACTCATTTTTTGTAACAGGGTAATCGTCACCACATGGATTTATCTTTAGTATACCCGCAAAAGTTTTAGAATCACGTAGAGGTCTTATACACCTTTATACTTCAATCAACCGTATTATTGCTCAACACGACACTACTACAAACTCTAAATATTGTTTTGAAAGACCGTTGAACTTTTTCAGGTGAAATTTGGCGTAGAAGATCAAATAATGTTTGTAAAGCAATCATGGAAATTGTGGTAAAATGAATTTACTGCTGAGTCTATTATTTTCTCAACATGGATTGTGCTTTGAAAATATCTACGTCTACTCAAAGTCTTTGCATTAGGATAAATATCACTTGCTAGGTGAAATAATGTCTCAAGTGTAAGACGATGGGATGTAATATTTTACGTTTTCGAATAATAGTGAAATATAAACACCCCACGAAGCTTTACCAAATTCAATATTTATTTTTGATGTAGGCTGTGATAATCAAGATATGATTAGACAGTACTTTTCCATGGGACGACCTGAATATTGACTGTTTTTACTTATCACAGTCACATGCTCATATTTCAAAACATTTATGTAGGGATGTAGCCAATGTCTGATTATTTTTAAACAAGATGAGATAAATTTGCACCATATTTATAATAATCCTGTTAATACAGATTTGAGATTTGAGAAATATTATCAATGGATTTTTAGTTATAGACAATGATAGAAATATTAATTAAGATCATACCAGGAGGGGATTTAATGAGTTTGTAATTATAAATATAACTTAGTCATTCTTTAATTATGCTTGATGTAGCACACTCTCGTCATAAGGTGTTTAATTAAAATGTGAGGAAAATTCTTTTTTAAAACAACAAACAAAATGGATCCAATTGTTGTGGATATTGCAAAACAAGTGATATCATAAGAAATAAGAGAAATACTATGAAATTTGGAAAAATTGAAGGAGAGTCGAATATTAATAAACGCTTGGAACTAATAATTAGACCTTTACAGCGTATTGTTAAAATCATTAATACCACTGATAAAATAAATTTTATTAAAAAAAATAATAATATGTTAAATTTGTTTGATAAAAAAAAATGAAATTGAAGCAAGTACTACAACTGATGAAGATGATGACGCTTTGATTCATAACAATTCATTGGAAGCAGATATTAATGAGAGAAGGAGGGCTTTAGTGTAAGCTGAAAGAATTAAACGTAAAAAAAACAAACGATCTATAATATACATTACTGTGACATCAGTCACATGCACACCATACAAAGATTAAAAAGAAAACTTAGTTTTAAAAATAATACCTTAATACCATACCAATGACAACAACAACAATAACAACAACAGCTACAACAATATGCTGCATTTCCACGAACAATAACTGAAAATCAAGGTGAGGATGAGGACGTAGTAGGAACAGCTGCAGCAGCAGCAGCAGCAACAGCATCAATATCAATACCACCAATGGATATATCTGTTTTCTATATAAATGAAAATGTCTATGAAAATACTAAAAATTTATAAATATCAGTTTAGGAGGCTATACAAGGTGCAAAGAGACGTGGAAATTTAGAATTTTTTTAATTCATTGAAAATTTTATCAATGTACTTGGTCCATTATCTAATAAATACATGGGTGATTTCATAATAGACAAGGATAAAGTAATTGATAACACCTATGGACCTTATAACTCGGAAAATTCGCTTCTGTTGAGAAATAAAAAATTTGAGTTAACCAATAATGATGTTATATTAATTGATGATAATTTAAAAAATATCATTTTTGAGCATATATTTAAAAAAATTCCTAATGCAGATCTTTACACTAGTGATGACATGAATATGTATAAGAAAATTTTATTGGAAACCAGGGCACACCGACACAATAATTCAGCTCTCAATTCATTGAAAAGCAATCGTGGCTAAAAATACATAAGAGTAATATCAAACTTATTTCCCTCCACGACACAAATGACAACAACTACTAGGAGAGCAGCACAACAGCAATAACCATTGCTATTGCAACAGCAGAAACAACATCCACACACAAGCGGATATGGATTATTAAATAAATACTGGGACAATGATAATGAGCTTGTTAAAAGATTTCAATTACTCATGAGATCAAAGCAAGCAGGTACTAATTCTCATTCAAATGAGATATTATCAATCTTATTTGAGTTGAAGGAAAGTTATATAATTCAAAGCTTTTATCTTAAGAAAATAAGATTAGCTTTTCTATATACATTATCATAGTTCTGTATGCATTAATTTAAATAAAGATAATGATCTCAAGTTAATTTGAATAATCTCAGCATATATAAGGCTTAATGTAAATTATAAGTGAGCACAAGAGCAACGTAATATTATTAAGTTTTATAACATATGTATTCTTTAAAATGGAGAATAAAAGTGGAGCTTTTAAAAAAGGAAAAGTTGATAGATCCAATAAGAGTGCTATGGACAGAGATTTATCGTAACTTTGGGAAAATTTTACACTAATTTTACAAACAACGGATGCTGACATGCTGAAAAGAGTAGAATCAACCACGGAAAATATTACACCACAAGCTATTTCAAAGTTTTTGGAGACCATTAAAATTGCGGATATCATAAATCTTAAGTTAAATAGTAGTAGAGGAGTGCATTTTATTGACAATACCGACTTGATGAATACAAATTGTGGCACAAGTACATGAGTGATGTTAATCTTAAGGTAATAAATATCAAACTTGAGAGTATGATTCATCAGAAAATTTCTGATTGGAGTGAATATATGATCAGAGTTTTGTCTAGCATCACAGAGGCGTTTATCGATGATTTACATGTAGATGTACAAAATTTAAATTCAACTGTATATAAGATACTTAAGAATAATCTTGAAAATGTTAAGAAATTTTTCGCAGCATAGGTTTCGGTAAATTCTTTGCAGTTAGGCTTTAAGGATGTGCAGGAAGGATCAGTATAAGTACGAAGAATGTACGAGACATGTTGTATAGATCAGCGAGAAATCAGGGAAGCATTGCTCGAAATTAAAGGAGTAAACGATAGAAGTGAAAATATGATTGCCAAAGTTGAAGAGCATACAGCAGCAGAATTATACAATTTACATCAAAAATATCTAGAATTTTTCGAATACATGTATATGGTAAAGAATATTGGACCGCTTACTAATCAATTACAACATTTGAATAGAAATTTAAGTGATTATATTATTGTTAATAACAAGGTGATAGAAAACGTGAAAAGTAAATGGGTTTTAGTTGATACATTATATGGGACACTCAGAAATAGAATGTCATATTTGCAGAGAGTAATAAATAAACATTATCCTAATAATATTGATAGTGGTACTAATTGTGAGAAGAGAGGAGTAATGACAAATTTATTAATACAATTGGATGGCAATTGTAAGAATCTAAAGCATAATAAAGCAAGTGATGACATCGATGATGACAACGACGATAATGACGATGACTACACATGATATAATACGAGGGTAGTTCAATAAGTCTTTAGAATAAAGTATAAAAACAATTTTTTTTGGGTAAATTTTTTTTTATTTTTCAACATAATCTCCTTGGAGCTCTATACACTTGGTCAATCGCTTTTTAAGTTTTTTTAATCCTTCAGAAAAGTGCGTTTTCGGAAGTTCCTCAAAATAAGCACTTACAGAGGCAATGAAGTCTTCGTTGTCCGTAAATCTCTGTCCACCGAGCCATTTTTTCAAGTTTGGAAATAAGAAAAAGTCACTGGGGGCTAAATCTGGTGAATACGGTGGGTGTTCGACCAATTCGAATTTTAGTTCTTCAATTTTAGCCATTGAAACGAAGCATGTGTGAACTCGGGCGTTGACGTGATGAAAGAGAATTTTTTTTCTCGCCAAATGTGGTCGTTTTTTTTTAATTTCTTCTTTCAGCTGCTCTAATAATGATGCATAATACTCACCAGTAATTGTTTTACCCTTTTCCAAGTAGTCAATAAGTATAATTCCACGTGCATCCCAAAAAACTGTAGCCATAACCTTACCAGCTGACTTTACGGTCTTTGCCTTCTTTGGAGCTGGTTCGCCTGTGGAAATCCACTGTTTGGATTGTTCCTTTGTCTCAGGAGTGTAGTGGTGTATCCATGTTTCATCCACAGTCACAAATCGACGAAAAAGTTCCTCAGGATTCCGACTTATGCGCGCCAAAAGAGCCTCAGAGGCGACCACTCTATTGCGTTTATTCTCAGCTGAGAGCAAACGCGGCACCCATCTTGCCGATAGCTTTTTCATGCCTAATTTTTCATGTAGAATTGAAAGAACTGCACCTATAGATATCCTTGTGGCCTCAGCTAACTCACGCACTTTTAATCTTCTATCCTTCAACACCATATCGTGGATTTTATTGATGATTTCGGGAGTAGTTGCTTCTACGGGCCTTCCTGAACGTGGTTCGTCACTTATTGATGTACGACCACGCTTAAATTCATTTACCCAGTTATAAACCGTTGCTGAGGCAGGGGCAGATGTGCCATGAACTGAGTCCAATTCATTTTTTATCTCATATGGAGTTAAACCCTTTAAATGAAAATGTTTAATTACCGCTCTGAACTCGTTTTTTTCCATTTTTCTTAACAAGCAATTTTTTTTTTCAATTGGTTATAAAAACACGTAAACTTAGAAGATGTGGACTGTGACTGCACCATATATCTAGTCGGGAGTGGTGCTGACTGAAAACAGATGATTTGGAGCGATTCGCGCGCCATCTGTTGGTCATTCTAAAGACTTATTGAACTACCCTCGTACATGCACGGGTAGATCTTCTGTACCTAGATCATTTTTTCTGCTGATGAAACTGGCTATTAATAATTCTGACAACTGTGGCAGCAGTAGGAACAACAACAACAACATGATAAAAATTCTAAATATTAAAGTAAGTGATAAAAAAATGAAAAAATTTGAAAATCAATTAAACTGTTGCATCAAAGAATGAATAAATTAGAACATAAGCCAAAACAAGCTCATGATAAAATATCAACGCTGATTCGAGATGTGAATTATCTGTATCATAACTCCTACAAACCTTTCTGATCTGAACCGTTGGATCATCAAAAACATAAATTTGATTTTTAAAAAATGTATACTTTAAATAAAATAAAAAAGCGATTGAGAAAATTTAGATATGGAAAAGTATTAATATTTATAGTACTATATACAAAATGAGATAATAACATGTTATAGATATTAAAAGAAAATTTTTTTGTTTTTGTTTAAAACATAACCTTACCCGTAATATTTTTATAGTATTAGAAGTATTATGTTTTAAAATAAATAAATTAAAATTATATTTTTAATATTTTTATTAATGTTAAAGAGTAATAATAAGAAGAGGTATTATGTCTAAAATATTTTATTTAAAATAAAATATACAATTTTTAATTAACTACTTTCTAAACCTTATTATTATATAATATACATAATATACATTAAAAAAAATTAAAATAACATTTTCTGATTATACAATATTAAATTTAATTCCTTTTTTCTGATTAGAAATAACATGGATTAAGAATCCTCACCAACTCCTATAACATAAAGGAAAATAAATATTAAAAATATAATAGTGAAAAAAAAAAGAAAATTTGTAGAATAAATTATTTCATTACCCCTTGGTTATGAAGAAGCATTTCTCCTGGTGGTTTACTTCTTAATTTAAAACAAGTAGAATATATTTTATTTGATATGGGTGAATCCCATATATCCTCATGACAGGTGACCCACACACCAAGGTCTAGATTAGGGTTGGATAAAAACTCTGCTTTCGTCATCATTGTAATAGCAAACTGAAAATAAATTAAAAATCATTTTTATATAACAATTTTATTGAAAATTTACTTAATTGTTTGTTCTTAAAAATCTTACATTAATCATACTCAGCATCCATTAAATTGCAATATATGCCGATGAGTTAAACGGTTGATAACAAAACATGCATAGCTGTTGAAAAGCTTCATCATTTGACTCACGACATGGTGACCGTAGGTATACTTCCTCTCCTTCTTCTTCTTCTTTTTCTTCTTCTTCTTGTTCTTGTTCTTCTGCTTCTACTATACCTGCTTTTTCTACTCCAAACTCATTTTTAACAAATGAAGATAAAAAATTTAATTAAATTATAAAATTAATATTAAGATATATTATATGCATTCATACTTCCTATAAGATAATTATGTTCAGCTCTATCAAAATTTCTATAAAATATACAATGATCCTAGAGATCATTTTTTAAATTTAAACTAAACAATGTATATCTAAAAGCATTATTGATTTTTATAATTTTGTCAATAATGTTAGATTAGTCGTCGGGTGATATTATTGTTTCACTAGAATGACTCATCAGTATTAAAACTTAAAAACGTGATTCATTGCGTATCATCATAATAATTTTGCAGACTATGTGCAACAAAATTATGTTCTAAGGAACAGGCATCGTATATATCAATGTATAGCGCACGAGAAAAAATTCGGGAAGCGTCGTCGGAAAGTTCGGTCGGTTATGTAATGTCGCGCGATCGCATGTCTGGCCGAGCAGTCTCGCGCGGTTTGGTTCTGTAAATAACATTCGTATCATTATATATAAACTGTTTAATTTATTGGAGAAGAGGCTTTTTTGTGAATTTTTTCTGACTTTACTATCAAAGATATTAATATAAAACTTGTTCGGCTTATCAAATACATTCTTAAAGTACAAAAAAATTTTTTTTTTATTTTTAACAGTTTTTGTGTGATATAATCAGAGCCCAACGTAACGCCTCAAAACGTAGGTAGGTCGCTGGCGGGTGTGATATCTTCATATCAGTTCACCTAAAAGAAAATTCAAAGAGTTTTAGATTAAGTGTAATAGTGGTTATCCAGCATACTAGAATTATAAATATTTATTGAAAAAAAACAAGATGGCGTCGAAAATAATGATAATAAAAAAAAAACGTGTTTTTTATCACTGTTTTTTACAAGAAAAGCATAGTAAAAATCAATATTTCAAGGAGATCCTAGTACATTGGAGAACTATATGTATGTGGAATATGTGGTTAAAATTTCATAAGGATCGGTTCAGTGGTTTCTGAGAAATCACACCCGCCAACCGAAAAAACATTGTTTCGAGAAAATTGCGTTTAAATTTTTTTTTAATTAAAAATCATGAAAAAATCTTGCTTACATTTAATCAGCGATGCCTGCACAATACAAAACGCCTTCTTCTTGTTCAAAGTTCTCATTTTATTCTAATCTGGCCTGCCTCTGCTTGGTCCTTGTCTCTTCAGACGATTCAGAGCTACGACGCTTCGCTAAACATTTACGTCCATCGTCGCGGTTTCTGGCGAAGTCGACGGCTGTCTGTCCGAGTTTGATGCCCATAACGTCCATGATTTTTAATACTGGCTCGAATCTCTCGTTAAAAATGCAGGCGGCTGTTTTGCTTGCAATCTCAACGATTTTTTTACCATTGAAAATATGTTTGGGAGCCATACTCCAAACGCATTTGTTAAAACTTTCGTTATTATTCTGGGTATGGCCACCCAAACATCTTTCGAACAACTCGGTCCTGTTTAAATCGTCATATATTGGCTTTAAAACTTCTTGTACATTGGCAGAAAGAGCAGGTTTAGGTTTGTAAATAGTTTTATTCTCCTTGGCTTTTAGGTATTTACACTATTTAACAGAACAGTACGAGTGCTGTGCATTTTCGTCAGTCGAAATTTTGTGATAGTAACCAGCCCAAATTTCAGTCTTCATATTCTCGATTGAATCTTTGTTTCTTTGAACAGCTAAACTATAGTTAGTTGATAGTTCTTTCATCACCTTTATAGTTAGCCCTTGAGTTTTTTCAATGGGGACTTTTTTTGCAGGAGTGCTTTTAGCAGACTTTTTCGCTACAGTTTTTTTTGTAGGTTTTTTCACTGGTGTTTTTTTGTTTTCAGCTTATTTTAAAGCCTTCTTCTTTTGAATAAGTGCTTTCCTTGCCTCATTAGCACGTTTAAAAATTCGTTTTGCAACGTGCAAAACGCACTCTAACTTTTTTACAGTGAAATTCTCACCATACGGAAAAACGCTAAGCAGCATCTTGAACGTCTTCGAATCGCCGTCCCCAATGTAAAACCCGTACTTTACGGCAAACTTTTCTAGTGATCAAAGAAAAATTCCCACAATGCCATCAACTTCCATCTTACCGGCACTACCATCGTGATTTGCATTGCAGTTTTCTTCATGTTTTTCATACCAAGCCAAATACTCCACTTCATGCTCTCTCCCTTTCCATTTTTCACAACCTTTACAGTAGCTAGATCTTACTGCAATGTCTATAACTTTTCCAGAGTACTTGAATATGAGAGAAACTATTCCGATCAATGAAGAAAAACCTCTTTTCGACCAAGAGCCATCACTGGAAACACCCAAAATATCTTCTGGTTCTCCTCTCTTTTTATTTTCAAGTTTTTCTTCTGCGATAGCTCTGAGCTGCACTAGGTTGAAAACTGCCTCGACAGCAATCAAGATGGTATCAACAATTCCACAATAAGCAGATATATATAACCTTTGCCTAGATCCATGAGATTGCAAAACATGTTTTTGCCGTGAACACCAACTCCAAGCAAACGCATAACAAATACTAAGCGACGATTACTTCATAGCCCGTCCCAATCATTGGGCACGAGTCAATAAATTTTTCTCCGCATCCACAAGTTATAAGCAGTTTAAAACCTGATCCTCGCTGATTGTATTTATTAAACAAAACGTTTCCGTCACAAACTTTACACTTCAAATAATTTGACAACATGGAAAACACAAAAAAAAATTTATAATACAGTAACCAGCCATTTGCTCGACAGGCACATCGAAAGTCACGTCTTCAGTTTTTCTCAATTTTTCAGCTGATTTGCTGGTTGACTGCGAATCAACTGTGTCAGTATGTCTATTGCCTTGAAATTTACGCTTTTTACCGGGTTTGCCGGGACGTTTGTTACTGAATTTAGACGATTTTTGATCCATAGTAAAATATCAAACACGTGCTGTTACTCGTTCAAAGTCAAAGGCGAGACTGCTACTGATCGCTCAAAAGCGAAGCAAAACCTTCTCGTACAAGGTACATACAGCCAAACATTTGAAAATCTTTACCTGAAGAATACTTCTACACATGCTCCATTCTAAGAAAAACATCAAAGCGTAGGATACATGACTCCCAAGCAACTGCTTGAAGGTACAAAGGGGGATTAGTCGAAAGGTGGGTCGAGCGCGCGCGCTCAGGTAGTAAAGGTAATGGTTTACAAGTGTAAAAATAACACAGTTAGAGTGCTCGGATCGTTCTAAAATTTTTACACAATACTTCTACTTATATCTACTTTCGAAAAATGCACAAAAAAATTCGATTTTTTGAAAGTGATAAACCAGAATGATCCCATAAACAAATAATACTGTCATATATTTTGATTTAAGAAGGAAATTTAAGACGTCTCAAAGAAATCGTAAGATATTTTGGTAAAAATGTGGAAATTTAATATGAAACAATTTCAATCTTACAATACAAACAAAGTTATAAATTGTGTATGTAATTTTTTAAAGTGAATGCGATATGAGACTTTGAATCAGTGTGCAATCATGAGTCTGACATTAACGATCAGTGGTAAATCATCTCAACTAGAGATCGATTACTTTCCAGCTATATTCAGTATAAAAATTATCCAAGCAATTTGGAGACTGAGGTAAGAGGCAGGGCAGCAGCAGCAGCAACGCATGATTATAGAAGACACTCATTGTCGATGATCCTAGTTAATTGGAAAATAGTCCTGTGGAATTGCATGGTAATCACAAGACTCTGAAAAGTGAACTATTTTGCAGATGAAGAGTGGATTTTACAAGACCTAATAATATTGGTGCACTGTTAGGCTTTCCAAATAAAATTCTCGAACCTCTCGTCTAGCACGAGTTGTTAGAGCCAGTAAATATTTTCAAGGATAATATAATAAGAATCAAGAATAACATTACTTCCGGAGCGTATTATAATAATAAATTATCTCACACTATTCATGAGTTTTCACCTAGAGTACCTGGCTATAAAATATCAGAGGTTTCGAATAATGTTATTTATCTACCAGTGCAAGAGCTCAGTTATTTGGAGATTAAAATCTGTGATCAAGACGATAATTTAATTAATTTTCGAGGTGTTCAATTAAAATTGAGATTACACTTAAAGCCTAAAAATGTTGGTATATAACAATAAAGTCGATCACATCAATCTTAGTATTGATCAAACTAACATCGCTCAATTATCAGCAGCAGCAGAAACAGCAACACCAGCTGCAGTTAATACTTTACCTGGTAGTCAGAAAATTAAAAGAAAAAGACATCTGACAGTGAAAAATAAAAAAAATTTAAAGTCAATTGGACTTACTTTATGTGCAGGTATATACAGAATAAAATAAAAAATAATAAAAAAATAAAAATGAATTCACTACTGATTGTAAGTGAACCTGTCTCTGCAATAGAATAACTAAAATATATGTATTTGCTTATAATCCTTATCAATCGACAAACTATGGTCCATTGGATGAGATAAGGAAAGTTGAAGTTGAGCTGGCAGCAACTAATAACCTACAGTTTGTCACCAATTGTTTATGCTCTCTCTTCGATGAGATAAGATATGAAATAAATGGTGTTGAAATAGTTCAAAATAGAAATGTTGGCATTATCACGACAATAAAAGACTAAATCTCTATGATAAAACAGTCAGAGTTTGCTATGGAAAATGCTGGATGGATTCAGACGCACAAAAACAGTGCTGATAACGATACCTTTAATTAATGCATTTCATTTAAAATGTTATTAGGGTACGCAGAGGACTATAGAAAAATCATGATCAATTGTAAGTATGATATTGTGCAAGAAATTATTTAAATTGTATAAAAGTCACGGCAGCTGTTTCGAAAAATTTTAAAATAACACTACCGAAAATTTAATGGGGAATGCCTCATGTGTACCTGAACGATGTTTATAAGTTAAGCTTATTTCGCATAATTGAGAGCGGAAAGAACATTACAAGGACCTTCACAAGCTGGTCACTGCACGAGTATCCATTGTGAGACATTCAGACATACCTCGGCCATCAAAACTTCAACACAATTGGAAAAACCACGCTTTGTCATTTTAGTCTTCCAAAAAAAAAGGTATTTTCCAATCAATATATAAAAACGTTTGATAATCTATGTGAAAACAAGTTGCCTGAATAGAAAGATTTTATTTAGTTAATAATTGCTTGCTATTTTTTTCTAAGTTACTGTGAGTAAAATATTGAATAAATAACCAAATATACGTAAAATATCAGAGAAAAATAATGTATATATTAGAATAGTAGATATAATATTTTTTATATGACGAAATTTGTGAAATTTATTTGTAAAAAGAAAATCAAAAATATATATAATTTGAAATCTTTCGGAAAGTTTTGTGACGATCAGTACCATTCCTATACTCTAAAGTGCCTATTGTCTTATAGCGCCATAAACAGTATTATATGTAGAGTCTCTGTACTGAGTGACATTTTTGTCACGTGTTCGATGCTATATGTAAATACAGCTGATATCTGTGATTTTAGCATTCGAATTTTGACAGCTCTTTTTATCCGTCTTTAATTATTGTTAAGTGTGAAGAATATTTTTCGTGTTTGTGAGTGAATTCGTGAGAGTATACTAAGTGAAGTGTAGTCTAGTGAAAAGTGTATTTATATTATATAAGTCTAAAATATAGGCCAATTGTGATTTTACTAATTAGAAAATATAACAAGTGTAAGTGTAAGAGCAAGACTGATTTAAAAGTGTAATTAGTATTAATTTTTAGTGTGATAAAATGTGTATAAAAATGTCTTTTACTAAAGTGAAATATGAATATGGAAGATATGCAAGTACTCATCGGGATACAAAGTTTTCTTTAGGTAGACCTAAGAAGACACCAAGAGAATTTTATAGAAGGAAATATAGCGATGATCCGGATCAGAAGATTTGTGTTCGAAAGTGTCTTCCTCTCCGCATAAAATAGTCTGGAGTAATATCTGCTTTTTACTCAGACAGTCGAAGACAGTCGAAGCATCTCCAGGTTCGATTTCAAACTTATTCATGATTTTTAGGAGGCCAGTTCGACCATCATTGAAGCAAGTTACAGCAACATTAACAAGTTACTCATGAACTGATGATGCGCTGTTGAGTTTTCGTGAAGATGAGAAGGTCTTGTAAGAAGCCACGTGTTAACAGGAGAAGAGCTCAAAGGGAATTACAGGATAATTCATATGCAGCAGGTGCAAATTAAATGTTGTAAATATAATTAACTTTTCATTTTACGCATTATAAACTATTTAAAGTTAAATATTTTTCTTTAGTTTTTAGCATATCCTGGACTAAAACTGACACATTTTAAATATTTATTATTTTTTTTTATTTTAATGGTGGTGCGCCTCCTTAATCAAATGTATACTTGTTCAGTGGATAAATGTTTACATTATGGAGAATTCAAATGGGTAGATAAATCTATATTTAATGTTAAATTTAATAATTTAAATGAAATTGCAGACGACGCATCCATAGGTTATATACTAGAAGTTGATTTAAAATATCCTACAACAATTAATAATTCACATTCTGATTTATCTTTTTGTGCTCAACAAGGTTACCCACCAACTGGTAATAGTAAAATTTAAAAGTTATTAACAACTTTATATGATAATAAAAATTATGTTATAAAATATTCAGGTTTAAAACAACCCTGAAGAAATGGTTTTATCTTGAAAGAAATTATCGAGCGTTATAGTTTAAACAATCGCATTGGTTGAAAGCTTACATAGATTTAAATGTAAACTTACGCGTTAATTAAAAAAATGAATTTGAAAAACGAACGTTCAAGATTATGATTGATGCTGTCTTTGGTAAAACAAAGGAAAATGTTTATAATCCAAAAATTATATTACAAAAAAATAAATGGAGTGGTCGATATGGAATTGAGGAATTAATTTTAAAGCCTAATTTTCAAAGAATAATTATTTTCTCAAATAATTTTATTAGTATTGAGCTTAATAATATTAGCATCAAAGTTGATAAACCTTTATATATTGGTATGAGTATTATAGATATTCCAAAAACTATTTTATACAATTTTCATTATGAATATATAAAGTCAATGTGTACAGATAATGTTAAACTATTGTATACAGACACTGATTCACTTATTTATGTATTTACAAACATAAATATTTATAAAGTAATTAAACGTAATATTGATAGATTTAACACCTCAGACTATGATGCATATAATATTTTTAAAATTCCTCTTAATAATAAAAAAGTTATGGGTTTGATGAAAGATGAATGTAATGGTAAAATAATGATAGAATTTGTTGATTTAAGATCGAAAATGTATGCTTATAAATTACAAGATAACACCATATTTAAACTAGCTTGCCACGCGGTCTGTGGCCTGCGGACAAAAATAACACACACATACACATGCACACACACACGCGCACGCACACACGCACACACGCACGTACGCACGCACGCACGAACACACACACACACACACACAAACACACACACTCACACACATACAGACACACACGCACACAGTCTCATATATATACAATTTTTTTCAAATAAATTTAGTTAATATTTCACAAAATAACTTTAAAGTCCCTGTTAGATACATTAATCGAAAGAAAATGATGTCTACTTTATAAAAACGTACATATTCTTAAAAAGCTCAACGTATGAAAAAACAAAACCTTTTTTTCGCTTTTAATAATTTTTTACGCGTACCCATTGATGTCGTCAGCATTACAAATCGCAGCTCGATACGGCTTGGCTATTCAATTGCACGATAAAGTTATGCCTGCGGGAGCGGCGATATTCAGAAGGAAGGTGGACTCACGAGTGAATCATATACACGGAATTAAAATAAAATAGTATATGCTTACGAACGAAAATATTTATGTGAAGAAAAATTCGGCGAGGACGCAGGATGGTTCATCGTTGTGACTTGTTTTTGTATCAAAATATAAAGATTTAAGTAGGGAACCTCCTGGTCAGATAATCCTGCTACTAAACAGCAACGTCCAGCAACTATTGTCACTCGACCGGACGTCCAGTCGACCACGAGCAGAACGGCAACACCACTAGGCAAAGTATCAAGCAGCCATCCAATCGACTACTGATAGCTTGGACACCAAAGTGACCAATGAGCCAACAACTTAGCATATAAAAGGTGCGTCAAACTCAACCAATTTATTTTATTTTCAACACCCGCAGCAGTAGCATCAATAAGTATATTATAATTAAAGTCATCGATATCTACATCGAATAGAAGATAAAATAATTCGCGTAACGATCCGCGATAGCTCGTAATAAACCATTGTGTAACGAATATTAAGTTGTTAAATAAAAACACATTTTAAACAACAAATTAATTCGTTATCGGGTAAAGTGTTTCATATAATGTCCGACTCCCAACACACCGCACGTGTTCCAGACGTTGGTCAAAGGAGAAATTAATACGCCGTATATTTTAGTAGAGGTTTTCTCGGTTTTACCTAATCAAACAAGCGACGACAGTAATACGAACACAAATGCCCTGCCAGACAACTCATTGATATACAACTGATCTTTGACATTATAAATTACATTCGATGTCTGCTTACAAAGTACTGCTCATGAATCAGGTTGAGCATTTTAGAAAGAAAAAAGAGCAAAAGAAATAAAATTGCGAATTCCATAAAAAGAGGGATGAACACGTCGAATTTATAATATTAGGAGGCCCAAAATACATCTGTAATATCCTGTAATAAGCGTACAATTATTTTCTATAAAGTTAATGTGCAAGACTCAAAAAGAATTAATCATTGTTTTGAATTTCGACTTGCTTAAAACGCATAGATTTTATAGTCGTGAGAATACGTGACACTTTGATTCTGGATTATGTTTATGCTCAATAACAAAACGTATACCCCTGTAAGTATTTACGACCATTTACACTGTTTTTGGCTAATAACTCCCACTTGAGATAAAAATTTCATTGCGATACATTAACTTTAATCTCAAAGATCTGACAACGTTTAATAAACGCATGCTGAATAGAAGGTCGTTATTCATAAAGACCTAAATACTTATTAACGCCACATTATCTATCTGTTGTATTAGAGTGATTGATATACAATCTCACATTGCACCAATAAATAACATTAATAGTAATGCCATACAAAATTTAATCTAAAATTTTTAACCGCACTACGTATTTTGAAATGCCCTACTTTTGTCACAATTTAAATTAGTTGACTTAAAAGATTACAGTTATATGAAATTTACCCATATACGATTCATATTAATATTCACAATATAAAATTTTGAAAGTATGATTTTCGTTTTTATAAAAGATTGTATATGCTTATTACTTTTAGCTCAGAAATACTATGGAAAATTTAACATGTGCTACTGTAAAAGGATCAGCCGTTGATATGTACTTTCGAAGACAAGTAGAATTATCTAACATGTATCGCACTATGGAGGCTAACAATTATAATACTGCCGAAGAAGCAATTCGAGATGTAAAAGTAGGGTAAGATTAAAAATTCAATTATAACAAATAATATATTGATTGCATATACTTCCGCATATAAATTTGTTTCCTACGTCATACATCGTTCATAAATAGTCACCAGCTTATTTGAATAATTTAAAGTTATGGCAGTGTATATGGGCGATTTTCGTGGTATTTATAGAACTTGATTAGAATTTTACTTATTGTAAGAGTTCTGATATTGTTGATAATATTGCTTCCTCAAAGAGGAAGCTTTGTCATAATAAAAAAGTTTTACTAAAAACATGTTAGAGACATGTTTTAATACATAAGGAATTAGAATACTCTATTTTAAAAAAATGTCCGTATGGATGTGTGTATGCGCGCGCGTGTGTGTGTGTGTGTGTGTGTGTGTATCGATATCTTGAGTAATCCACGGTAAAAGTTAATGTTTCAGGGCTAATTTTTTTTTTTTATACGAAGAGGGTACAATAATAATTTGTGTAGCTTTTCGGATTAGTGTTTGTTTTCTAGCGATTTTTTGATTTTTAAGTTTTAGTTCTTCAGGTTTTTTCAATTCGGTGAAAATACATTTGAAAGAGCATAAAATTGTCTATCTTTCACCAGCCAAGATTTGGGATAAGGTATTTCTTTTCTTTTATTATACACGGAAACGTCATTTTCTGTTTGAACAGTGATTTCTTTGAAAAAATTGATGAAAACGTTTTGAAATAATTGATGTCATTAGGATAATGGAAAAGATTATTCTCGGCGAAACTCAAGCTTCCACGGCCAAGTGAACATCCCATGGTTTCCAGGATCTTTAGTATCGGTTTCTGGCCTTCATTAAACAAGCAAGCTGCAGTATGGATGGCAATTTATAAAAATTTTTTGCCGCAAAATACATGTTTAGGTGCTAAACGCGAAACGCGAAAAGCGTTGAAGCTTTCGTTGTTATTTTGCGTGTTGGAACCTAAACATCTCTCTAGAAGTTCCTTTTGGCTCAGTTCTTGATAAATTGGCTTCAAAACATCTTGAGTTTCTTTATCAAGAGCTGGTGGGTAGGAAAATGGAGTTCCCGCGGCTTTATGCTGTTGCCTTTTACACCGGGAGCTTTCACCTTCGGGACAGAAATGGTGTTGAGACTTTCCACCCGTGGAAATTTTGTGCTAACAAGTTGCCCATATTTCTCTCTGCATATCCTCCACTGAATCAGGATGTCGTTCAATTGCTAGACTATAGTATAATGATAGAACTTGCATTATTTTGTTGGTTAGAGTAGCAGTTTTTGGTTCAGCTTTGGATTTTCCCTTTTTTTCGGAGCTACTTTTTGGCCTTGACTCTCAACCTCTTTACGTGCTCTTTTGAGTTGCGTGAGCTGTTTTTGAGCTTCCTTTGCTCTCCTATACATCCATTTTTTTACGTGCAACTCACATTTTTTTCTTCACGACAAAGTTATCACCGTAAGGAGTAGTTTCGAGTAGATATTTGAAAGTTTTTCTGGCTCATGAGTTTCGTACCAAGCATCATATTCGTCTGTATTTTCTTTGCCATTCCACGCATTGCATGCTTTACAGAAACTCGATTTTACGATGGTATCTAAAATTTTATATGAATATTTTCCAATCGGTGATATAATGCCTAGAAGAGAAGAAAATCCTCTCTTGGACCACGAACCATCGCCAGAAAGTGATAGCTCATTTTCTGGAAAGCCAGCTTGTACATTCAACTCTTTTTCTTCTCGAACAGCTTTACAAATCACAATGTCGTACACAGCGTTTACGCTTTCAGAGATAAATTTTATGATATTATAATATAAATTGATGTTGAAACTCTTGCCAATATCCATATATCCACAAAAATAGTTTATGCTTTGCAAACCAACGTCAATCAATCGCATAACATACACGAGACGGCAGTTAAGTTCGTAGGCATTATTTATCATATGGCACGAGTCTATGAATCTATCTCCGCACTGACAGACTAATTTAATTTTGAAATCAAGTCCTCGTTCACCATAATTCGAAAAAGTAATATCTGAATTACATTTTTGACATTTCACGATGGTTTGCAGTGATGAAAATACAAGATCGAACTGGATAAAACAGTAGGTTGCAGATTCACTTTCACTCACAGAGAAACTGTTATCCTTACTCCCTCTCAATTTATTTGCTGATGTACTAGCAAAATTAGTACCAACTTCATCCGAATGTTGATTCCCATGGTATTTCCTCTTTTTATCAGAATAACTTGGCCGACTTGAAGAAGATTTGCTTTGCTTTCTATCCATTTTCACTTATTAGAGTTCTGAAAACAATGCTCTGTCCTCGGCGAAATCTCAAAAAATACTGATCGTTTGGAGAAACCGTTACTTATGATCGTGAAATGAGATGCCTCTATTGTATATCTGTGTTACGTCGCGCGTAAGCATTAAATGGCGCGAAGTTAATATGAAATTAAATCGCGTTCGCCTCTGGTTTTGGTCAATACTTTCGTAATTTACCTGGGAGTCGAGGCTTTAGCAAAAGCTGGATAGCGAAGGTGATATTCAATATAATAGTAGTGAAAGTAGGAAGTGCGAGTTTACAATAGGATTACAAAGGCTTAGCAAGGTATTTTGGGGCTTACGTTGTGTGAGTGTGTAGGCCTTGGTTCCTTGTAGGCGGGCCGGTTGACCTGCGCTATGCTGCGGGCGGTGTCGTACTCGAGATGATGGCGGGAGATATGAATAGGACCGTAGGTCCAGTGAATAAATAAGCGCGAGCAAATAAGTTTAAGATCAGATTTATTATGTTAGAAGTACAAAGTTAAATATAAGGGCGTGTCCCTTTTACAAGTGAGAAGTCAAATATCAAATTGGTGCGTACGTGCTTACGGCTCAAAGTTCGAATGCAGAAGGCTGTCGCGCCCTGGAGGGCCCGTGTCTTATATACCCATGCGGGGGTCGCATGCTTAGCCTAAATGCGTCATCGAAGGGGAGCAACTGAGGTGAGTGGTCGCGGAGGGGAGTTAGGTAAAATTGGGGTGGATGAGTGTCATATTCTGGGGTACGAGGTTGGTAAGGTAGGATACTAATTGTATAGTGTACGTCGATAAGTAGGATACAGTATGGTAAAATACGTATAGCTTGACGACGAGATGGTGAGCGTGAGTCGCTATGCTGGACGTATCAGGCCCGCCCCTGCAGACTCGCGTCGCCGGAGCGATGCAATTTGAGGTAAGGTTTGCTTGCCCCTGCAAGAGGTCCTGAGTTCGAATTTCTGCTTTTTACTAGGATCGTCTTGCTGATGATTGGTTGGCGTGTTTGTTTTCTGCGCTGCAATGTTGAGGAGCCCGTCTTCCTGGTGTAGGGCAAGGTTTTATAACATTTGGTCGAAAATATAGTTCGTAATTGTTACATATATGAGGTAATATGGCCTTTTTTGTTTATTTGCCATTACAAGTGAGTTGCTGTTATACAGATTCTTATATGTTTTCTTATGGAAGTGTATAAGATGCAACACTGTTCGTATGTAGTAGACATGTAGTCTCCTTGATAGGAGGTTTTTTTTTTGTGTTTTTTTTGTTTCGATGAAGGTTAAGGAGTGGTGTGAAGGATATGTGGAGTTATAGGTTAAACATGCTCTTATTAAATTTAGGGTCATAGTGGTTACAACCGTTGTAACGCGCGTAATGCGTGTAAACCCAGTTTGTTAATTCACACGACGGGTTGTAGCTGTTGGTACATTGATAGCCTTGTTTGTATTAAGGGAGTGATTATTTAACTTGATATAACCATTTTTTATGTTTGATTCAACTCCGTTAGTGCATTACACATAGATTGGCTATAAGTTCGAAATTGTAGTCTAATTCGGTACGTTAGACAGAGAGAGAAAGAAAAATTATTTTCAATTGTGATGCCTGTGAAGTAGAAGTAGGGATGAGTGTAAGTAAATTTTAATAAGCTTAAATATGTTTGTTAACATAGAAAACTCGAGGTTGGATGACAATTTCAATAATCTTGGCTTTACCCTATGTTAGTGTGTTTTTATAATTTTTGTTTACTAGGTTACTCGCAATGTTGCTTGTGAAGTTATGACAATTCCCCTTGTTTTTATATGTGTACCTTATGTGCCGTTATGTATGATTATTTAGTGCGTAATTTCTTTGAGGACATAAGTGCTTAGGGATCGTTGTCGGAATGTATGTAAAAAGGTTAGCTAAGTTACAAGTGATTTCCAAATTTCCATTGTTTTAGACAGGTCTTAATATATATTTTAAGAAACTTGGTGTCACCTCTTCATTAGGGCTCGTTTCTTGGTCGTAGTTCTGTCTGTTTTCTTTGTCCTTGAATTTGCTTAGGGGAAAAGCTTCGGGGGTGTTTCTTGCGTGGCTTGTCCTCCTCTTTTTACGTTTAGGTAAAGCATTCGTAGAGCTGGTGGTTTAATGGCTTCCTTCGTCCTCCTGTGCCCCTGTGACTATTTTGGGCCGCATGAACGTGGGGCGGGACGGCCCTGTGACAGATCCGAAGGGTAGATATGCTCTTTGCTTCTGATGTTCTCCTGATACTATTAGTACCGATCAGTAGCTGGCAAGAGCCTCCCTCCTTTTTGCATACCTAATGCTCAAAAAATGAATTTTGATTTTTTTTTTTTGATGATTTTTTTTGTTTTGGTGTTAGTTTATTAGTGTGTGACTCTTTTTGTTTCGAGACTAAGTGTTCGTGTGTGTGTGCTGATGTTTATTTATTTATTCTTTATTCATAAATACATATAGTGCGTCGCTAAATATTCGATGAAAATGTAGTGCGATGCTGTATAGTGGCATTGTGTGCTAGAATTAAAAAAAACATCACCCTAGCTTCCGCTGGGCCATCGCATAATAGACATAAATTTATTTGCAATTCTCGTTGGTGTTGAGCATTGGTGCATTCCATAGCTGTAGTGAAGATGTCACGACCCCTGTGCCTAAAAAATTTCATAGCGCACTCTGAACATATCCTCTCCAGACAGGACGTTCATCTCTACATATTTCGCATACGCCGTATGTGGCTTTGTTGGCTAAGCCCTCGCCTCCGAATTGCTGTGATTGCAAGAGGTGACCGTAGGTGACTCCCCTGCTCTCGGCTTCTCTGAGTTCTGCTGCATATATGGCATTGCTCACCCTTCTACCTTGCTCTCGTAGTTGAGCTAGGCGATACTGGCGCAAGATTTTCTCCGGAATGTCGTCTTCAAAAGGCTCCTCGTAGATTTGGTCGTCTTCTTCGTGTGAATCGTAGGTCGTCTCGCTGAAGTCAGGATGCTGGTTGAGGTCATTTGCGCTTCTAAGTATCTTGCGGCTAAGTTGAATTGCTTCGAGAGCCCATGCCACTGCCTCCCTGATAAAAGCGTTGAAGTGATAGGCGATATACGCTGTGAAACTGATTTGTCCTCCTCGGGACAATTCCCGGCCTTCCCGTTGTGCGGCAAGTATGGCCATCGCTTCCCTGACAAACTTATTTAGCGACATTGTAGCTTAACTTCCAATAGTATGTCGTCAAGGAGTGGTTGCTGCCGATGTTGAGGCTGTGAGGGTCTGCGGTAGAATACTCTGCCGTGTGCCTCTGCTGCGTCGCTGGAAAAATTTTCGGTTTTCTTTGAGGTAAGGGGAAGTGGAAGGTAAGGGAAGGTAGTAGCTTAAGTGTTTTTTTTTTGTTTTCTCTCCGCTCCTCTCGTGGCGCGTTGGTGGTTTCGCTGGTCAAAATTCTTATTATTTTAGCGTTCTTGTTTCATATGTGAATAAATGTTTATCGATTATAACAAAGTTGGTCTTTTAGCTTGTAACATTATTTATTAAAAGGCGAAAGAGTAATAACGATTATATGATTAAGGTAATTTATAACAATTGCTAATAGTACATACTATTAGTGAGGTAGAAGGTTTATTTATAACAATTACTCGTTCGCTTTGCACATTTTTTTTACAAGGTTTCTGTATTATTTTCCGGTATATCTACATAATCGTGTACTCTTTTCGGCGGGACGTGCTTGGGAGACGCGTATAAAGGAAAACCGGTGAAGCTTAATCTTATATTTTTATCTAAAGGCGTCATTGGTATGTACGTATTGTTAGTATCAATTGTTTGTACTTGTCGCTTGGTACAGTACAGTAATGTTGTAGTGGAAAGTATTAATATTATGATTATTATTGTAATCATGGAACCTACGTATAATGTGATTTGTACAAAGTTTTCTAAATGCTCGCGGAAGTAAATTGAATTATGTGGTACATTATGTGTTATCTGTGTCTGACTAGAGCTGTTATTCTGATAGTTTTTCTCGGCTTGCAATATCGTATCAATTTTGTGTATAGATAATTGTAATGGTGGGATTATTGGTGAGAGTTTCTTTACGAACCCTTTAGCTCCTAGATAATATTCATTTTGAACGTTAATTGTACATGTGGGTAGTAACTCAATTATTCCTGATCCATTAAACGGTGCATAAACAATTGAGTTTTCACATTTGCCGAAAATCGTGTTATTGTTGTTTGTTGAGAAAAGCCAAGTGGATGGGTTATTTGTTTTTATGATATAATTTTGTTTTTCTAGTGTTAACCCGATATCGCAGCCTTGCAACGCTTTGTATGTAGGTGTTTTCAATAAAGTGTATTCGCACGTCGCTTGTGTGATGAACTCTATATCATTCGTGCATAAATATTTATCGTTTAATTCTTTGCAATTTTGAAGTTTCGATTCACTCATATAAAAATGCGTGTTATTGTTACCGGAAGTCGCAATATAATCGCTTCGCGTATTAATATATGCAGCTACGTGTGAGTGCGTAGCTGACTTCTCAAATGCTGGAAAACGTATAAGCTTGTATGCGGAGTAAGTTTCGGAGTCGATTAGCGGGAGAATAATTTCGATTACAATTACGCCGTTCATTGATACAATATAAAAGTCGGATACTTCGGCTAAAGTAGCTGGATTTAATTTTTGTATATCCAAAGGTAATCTCAAACCAGATTTTTCGACGATATCGTTAAGCACCCGCTTTATCACGCTGGTTCGCAATATATATTTTTTGTAATTCAAGATTTCATTTATCTGTTTGTAAATATTGGTTAATTGCATGGAAATTCTCTTAATAAGGCTTAAGGCTATTTTTGTAGTTGAGATTTTATCTTCTCTTTGAGAATGATCTTTATTTGAAATTGATAATAAAGTTTTCTTTAAATTAAATTGTTCTACGGATAATTGAGTAAGAGATGTGGAAATATCGTTACGAATAAAACAAGCGTTTGATTCTTGGCATTTAATTTCGTCAAAGTTTTGTTGTCGTAATCTGTCCAAGGCTTGAAAAACCTTACTATAATCTGCGTGTATGAGACTTTGTTTGCCGTTGAATTCGTATTGTGAATTTTGAGACTTATGCCATTCGTATGTGGCAGCGAGAGAATCTGTCAGTTCTGCTAAAATGCCAGCTTTCTGCATGTTTTCGATGATGAGGTAAGATGTGCTCACTGCGTGTATATCGAAGTTCCTCATGTAGTGCATAACGGACGTGACGTTGCCCGATGCTTCATATACCATTTCTCTTTTTCGGTGGATTTCCTCCACGTCGATGGAAGTTATGATATGCCAATTTTCTCTTGTTATACTAATATCCTTGACTGTGGCGTATGCAATTCTTGGATTTCCGCGGATGCTTCGAAATTTTGCTTCTTTGCCTGTTGTAGACGCTAATTGCAGTAATGTAAGTATTACTGACATAAGTAGCGCGCCCATGATACCTTAAAATTAAACGATACAATAAAATATTATGTTAGGTTATATAATTTAGTTACACTAGAAGTGCTGTTACTACGTTTGACAAAATTCGGTATATACTGAATTGTTTATATCTAGACTACGTGCTGTTATTATGTGTTAATTCTAGTAGCATCTTTTGTAATTATTCCTCTCCCTTTTCTAATGTTTTCAAGTAATTATGGATTACTTCGTCCATAGAATTCAGTTGTTCATAGTGCATTTCTTTTGTGATGGTCTGTATTAATTCATTAACTTCTTGTGACGAGCTAAGAGAAAAGTCCACGCTGTTTTCCGAATTATTTTCCGAAACGCCCGTATTCTCTTTCGGGGATGTTTGATTACTTAAGTTTTTTAATAGTGAATTTCGGCTCGCCGCAAGAAGTTGATTATTTATTCTTTCTACAATTGAGCTTTCTGCTAAGTTAATAAATGTGGGTAGTGCTACGCGGGTCGTCATTGCTGAGTTTTCCAACATTATTTTAGTGCCACCGGTGCTAGTCCCAATTTGCGTAATATTTCTAACTTTGTAAACAATTTCGTTTTTGCACATGCTACAACACAATTTTGAAGCGATTCCTATTATGGGGTTACTAGTTCTAGTTATTAATACCGAATAAAAATTGCGCATACATGGACTAAGGTGTTGGCGGTAACATACTTCGCAAATGTCGTATAGAGCGCATTGGTAATGTAATCTTTCAACGTTACGAATAATCTCCATTTCGCTCGATTTTGGTTTTAACTTGTTCTAGAATATCGCAATGTTATATAAAAAAAAGAATGTCGATTATTGGTAATGCTGAAGGTTTTGCTTAACACTTTGATTGATTAATTAATTGTTTCGGAGTGACAATAAGTTAAATGTAGACGATGTGTGCTAAAGGTGCCTTTAAAATGGCCGGGCCAAATTCAGTATATGCGTTTATGCAGATTTCACAATTTTTACTCGCCACTGAGAACAGAAGTCGTTTTTTACAGATTTTACAATTAGTCGGAAATACGTATTGAGGCTGGATAAGTATATGAAAGTTGTAATAAAATTCTAATAAACTAAATGGATCGTGAACATAAGCGTCGAAGCATTTTTTGCAAAATATCGAAGTGTTTTTTTCGTCGACGTAAACGATACTATATTTAGGAAAGCGGCTATAACATAAACGGTCACCTAGCTGCAATATAGCAAGCTCCCTCAGCCCGTCAGCGACTGGCATGGACGCTAAAAAAAATGATTTAATGCATGTTAGAAAAAATTACATTAAAATATAACGGAATTTTCAAGATTTTTTGTTGCGGAGTGGGATTCATTTTACGGGAAGTGATTTTTATGGACGCGTGTGATGTCTTGAAATACGGAGCGGCGTGTAAGATTCTGTAAGTCCAATAGATGAACATGAATTTGCTCGGCATGAGTGCGCGCGTGAAGTAGGTCATGATAAATTTCAGGTTTGCAAATGTATCTCTTAATTTCAGGGTGCAGTCCGCGTAAATAGGTGTAAATTGCAAGTTTTTCTCTTTGACCGGCGTCCATATTTATTTCAGTGATTTCTATTTGAGCTAATTTCCCGATATTGTTAAATTCGTGTAACAATCTAGTTACTCTATCACTATATTCGTACACCTTTTTCTCCTTTTTCTGAGCAACCCACGATAATTTCTGTCTGACCTTTAGCAAATCATTTAGTAAAATGCGTTTTTGTTGATTATTCATATTTCTGTCCGGCCCCCAAGGTAAGCGAGTTTCCGCAAAGGGTGGAAATCTCAATCTAATTATCGGCCCTAAATCGCTTCTTTCTAGGCGGAAGCGACGGTATGCGGGGTTCCTCTAAAACAGGATAAAGGCGGTTCTCGACTAACTGTAGATTTACCGCCCCGTTTCCTTCGTTTATGTAGTGACATTCGACGTCGAACGTCTTTATCCCTTGGCTCTTGTTGGGGCTATCCGAGCTCGGCGCTGTCGGTACCTGTTGCGCAGGTGGTTGCGGCGGCGACGGCGGCACGGGGGGCCCGGGCGAAGTACCTCGCGGTTGATTCCGCTCGACGTCCTTATTGTTTTCGTTTTTTGGCGATCTAGCTAAAAGTAAAAGTAAATGTGTAAGTGAACTCCATAACGCTCCAAACAGCATAATAGAAAACTCATACAGCGAATGTAATGCATACCCGTGTATGATGGTATCAAGGACGAATTTAATTAATCTAAAAATCATTAATATCGTAATAAGAGCTGCGCTTGCTGACCCGAAGGTTATAAACTTTCCCCAAATTTTATTCCAAGCGGAATCGGCTATTTGCGATAATGCGTTCTCGTCGAGTAAACGCGCAATCGATACGTCCCCCGAGGTTTTCCTTTTTCCGGCGAAACCTAGTGCTAATTGATTCAAAACTGCAGTTCGCTCGTTAGGAAATGTTATGAAAGTTTTTAATTTTTCCATGTCTCCGTACGTGTAAATGCCACTATTAGCTAAATCTAAAGAGCTTTTATATTTCCAAGATTGTTTTGTTTGTGGTCTCAATATTTGCGGTGCGTCTTGAGTCGTGATTTTGGGTAGAGCTTTGTACCATTGACTTCCAAAAACATACATAACCGGAATAACTGTATCGCAGATCGTACGCGTTCCGTACTCGCGAAAAATATGCGTGCGAGGGGATAGAAATAGCGCTTGATTATCTCGAAAAACGGGCATTCTTTGGTTTCACGCGTCCGCACCTCAACTTGTACACATTACAATATATGCACGACCTCCCCGGCTAACAAGCTGATATAACCCGGTCCGGACATTAACTGATACGCGAGTAAATCGGGAGCTATAGTTGCGAGACTTAACGCATTAGCAATAATTTTTCGATCCAATTGACATTGTTGTATAAGCACATCTTGGTAAAGTTTGGTCATTTGGCCTTTTATCTGTTTTTCGGTATAAACGAATTTATAATTCACATACGCAAAAATGTCAATGTTGTTTACATCTTTACTTTGAGAGATTTCGAATCTTTCTTGATCGGGATTTTCTAATATTAATAATTTCGGATGCTCGGTCCTAATTAATTGGAAAGAACACACCGGCACGCATCCCATGTCTTTAAAAGCGAATGAGAGTCCCTCAGCTTCTAACACATAAAGCGGCCGCCTCTCGCTATCTGTCTCTGTGATCTTAGCCACAGGCCCGGTATAGAGGTTCGTATACCTGTTAGATTGACACGCGTGCAAAGGCATTACGTCCCAAAACGCATATCCAAAATCTGCGTCAATGCAATTGTCTTCCGAGAAAGTGCACGTGGTGCCACTCTCTAATTTGATTTTATTATTATTCAAATTTATCGAATTTTACCTTTCTTCTAGATGTATTGCTATGTATCCGAATACTATTACGTCATAGAATTCACCGTAAGGGTCCGCGTAGTAACCGGCGTTTTGGCAAGTCCCGTCACCTTTGAGTGTACCCGCGAAGGTCATAGGGTGCGTTGTAGTATCATTAATTCTCAAATTCTGAATGATATCAGTTGAAATTGATATTGAACGATGCAAATGCATTTTATAACATTCCTCTCGTGAAATTTCCCTTAAGTAACGGACTTCGCCGTTTCTTACGGCAGCCGTGTGGGACCACATCCCACAATATTGCACGGTTCTTTTAATTTCGATTTTACAGTATCGATCTTGAGTACTCGCGAACTCGTTGATTTGTAACAACGACACATGAGCTCGAGTGTTGTTAATTATAGGATCAGGGATGTCACATTCCCCGATGTCTACAAGCGAGAAGGTAGTAAAATTAGTGAATTTTTGCGCGCAATCGTATCCAATCAGAGCTCCGACGAACGCGAAGTCGATTGCTGCCAATAAGAGTGGTAGCATGAGCTTCATCTGGAATCAGTAAGGTTATATTATTTTGCACAACATTTACACAACAAAGCTTGGAATTTATTAAAAAAGGCTGACATTGAGGAAGCGTAATTATTATTTCAAATAACATCGACTTGTACATCAATAGACAAAGAAAGCGATTAGAAATGATTCGAATTATTGTTTATTTATTTACTTGCTATTAATAATGTTGATAGACAGAATTGAGCTTGAATATCCATAAGTGAAATGAGCAGCTACAAACGATTCGGATTATCCTTCGTTTGTTCATATTTGCTACTAATAATCAAGTTTTTCGTATATATATATATATATATATATATATGTTTTGTCATTGCGGTTTAATATGCGAGAAGCGTAAGCGGCTCATGTGCACTACTTTCGTTTGATTTTCTCTTAATTGTATCTTTACGTTTCCATTTTCCCAAATGTGTAATACTAAATAAGGGCCAGTATACAGATCGTCGAATTTATGCGGCTTGGGTCCCTTTTGCAACCAAACGTGATCGCCTACCTTGATTTCTACGTGATTAGCCTTTAAATCGTAATATCGTTTCGCTCTTTCCTTAGCTAGGGAGATTCTTTCGGCAGCTATTTCACTTAAGGCGCTTAGGCGGGAGATAAGATCTTGCATGTAGTCGGCGTACGCAGGTAAAATGTCGTCGGCAGCGGGAGGGTCGCTTGACGGTAGACGCCCAAACACGAGCTCGTAAGGTGTGAAAATCGTCGATTCATTTCGCCCGGAGTTACGGTTAAGCATTGCTAATTCGACCCATTCGTCCCATTCGGCTTCTTTAGAAATAAACATCTTGAGAAATTCACTTAACGGCGCGTGCGCTCGTTCGAGAGAGCCGTTCGACTGCGGGTGAAATGCGGTAGTTTTTATTTGCTTGATTTTGAATCTCTTGGCTACGCGCGTCATTAATTTACTTAGAAAATTTGTCCCTTGATCCGTTAATATAGCTTGGGGAGCTCCGAAAATACAAATTAACCTTTTAATAAATGCATCAGCTACTGAGATGGCTGTCTGGTCGGGAAGGGGAACGAAAATTATGAATTTCGAAAATTGATCTTGCATGTTAAGTATGTATTCATTACCCATTTTAGTTTTAGGCAATGGTCCGACTATATCAAGAGCTACTTTAGCAAACGGTATTGCTGGATAATCAGTAATAATTAACTTTTGCTTGGTTTTGACTCTAACTAATTTTTTTAATTGACATTGCTTGCATTTTTTAATGAATTGCTGTACTTCCTGCTTAAGATTTTCCCAATTATTTTTGTGTCGAATCCTATTGTTGGTTTTATTGACGCGTTTATGTCCGCCAATCGTAGAACTGTGCATTTCTTCGATAATTTTTGCACGTGCAGACAAGGGAGGGTGTTGTATATGGCCAAGACATATAATGATTTTGATGTTTGTTGAATGTAATTCTCTTTTAATACTGTTTAATATTAAATTGAATTCAACGTTTTCAATATTTTTACTTTTTGCTACGCTAAAAGTATTAATATCCTTTTCAATTAAGATGAAACTCAATTTATTAAGTAAAATTTGCAAAATGTTCATGATATTTACTAAACTTTCTCGTTGCTCGCTTCTAAGTGGTAATATTATATGGAATCTAGTATTGATTTTGATTAATTTAGGTTCACCAACGATTAAATTATCAAGACGTGGTAGCTTATTGGTTTCATATAATTGCTTTGCTCCTTCATCTAGTGGTTGGCCTATGGAATTGACGAAATATAAGTAGTTTTTTTTTCGCATAAATAATTTTTCTCTGCAATGGATGATATTTCTACTGGGGTGTTCGTTTGTGTGTGAGTCACTATGTGTGAGCTCCGAATTGAGTAGTTCGTTAGACTTGCTTAAATTTTCATTTAGAAGAGTAGTTACATTAAGATCTATATCAAATTCCGCAGTGTTATCGTCAGCTGTAGTGACCGGGCTGCGTGCGCGACTTTCCTGCCTTTCTTCAGGGTGCGTGCTTTCACCGCCCCCCCCCCCCCCTTGAAAATTTCCGCGCGGTGCGGCTGCGAGTGAGGCCGTTTCTACTATCTCTATAGCTTCAGTGTCCGTGTCATGTGTCACCGGCCTCTCTTCGTCAAACATTTTACGACCTCCGGCTGTTCTCTTGCGTGGTGCGAGGGCTTGGATGGCTGCCGCGTACCGTGTGCTTGGCTGCTTGCCTGCACGTAAACGGGTCATTATGCCTGATGGATCGGCGGCGTTTGGTCTTGCCTGCCTTTCCGATACTTGGTTATTCATTTCTGTGTCTAGCTCACTCTGGTTATTAGCTTGCTCATGCTCACTTGCTAACAAATTGCTATTCGTGGTATCGCTGATAATTAATATTTGTGATTCTACTGGATTTCGTGAAAGTGCGTCGGCATTAGTATTTATTATGCCAGGTTTATATTTAATTTCGAAGTTGTAATCTGCCAATTTTAATCTCCATCTAGTTACTCTAGAGCTTGGATCTTTGTGCGAATTTAGCCAGACTAATGGTCTATGGTCTGTAATAAAAGTGAATTTTCTACCATATAAGTATGGTCTGAATTGAGTTATACAAAATACTATAGCTTAAGCTTCTTTCGAAAAAGTGCAATAATTTACTTCAGCTGGGGTGAGGCCTCGTGACACAAAAGCTATGGGAAATTCTTGTTGCGAAATCACTCCACCGATAGCGTAGCCGCTGGCATCGGTCGTAACAGTAAATTCTTTATCAAAATTAGGATGTATTAAAATTGTCGGTTCACATAATCGATCTCTCAAATTTTCGAAAGCTTCTTGAGAATTTTTCTCCCAGATAAATGGTTGATTTTTCTTTAGTAGAAGATTCAAGGGTCTGGCTATTTTTGCAAAACCAGGTATAAAACGTCTATAGTAATTGGCGAGTCCCAGAAATTGTTTAATATTTTTTGCTGTTTTGGGCACTGGAAATTTTTTTACTGCTTCTATTTTTTTTGGATCGGGCTTTAAGCCATTACTGCTTATGATATGCCCAAGATAATTAATTTCTTCCTTTAAAAATTCGCATTTGTTAGGTTGTAATGTCAGGTTAGCTTTTATTAATCTATTTAATAGTTCAGCTACTATTTCCCAATGTTCTTCGATGGTTTCAGAAAAAATACAAATATCATCAAAAAATGCTACTACACCTTTCATGCCTGTGATTAGCGCCGTGATAAGAGCGAGGAAAACTGATGTACTTGTTTTTAGTCCAAACGGGCTCCTGCGGAAATGAAAAGCGCCTAAATTACAATGAAAGGCTGTTTTGTGTCTATCTTCTTTTTTTATAAAAATTTGATGGTAACCGGAAGCTAAATCGAATACCGAAAAATATTTTGCGCGCCCCAATTTGTCTAAAATATCGGTTATATTGGGTACCGGATGATTGTAATCAGGTATAATTGCATTGAGCTTTCTGAAATCTACCACCATTCTATAACGTTTATTGCCTTTTGAATCGGGCTTTTTATCGACGCAAAATACTGGTGCTGAGTAAGAGATGATCGGGGGCTCGATTATATCGTTGTCTAATAATTCTTGAACTTGCTTATTTATTTCCTCATTTAATACAGGAAGGTGGCGGAATTGTTTGATACGAATGGGTACATTACTATTAAGGGGGATTTCGTGTTCAAGCACAGTTGTTGCCGGCAACTTATCTCCCGTTAGATAAAATATATCTGCATATTGGTCTATTAACCGCTCTACCGAAGCTCTCTGTATGCCGGTCAGATGGTCGAGGCGCAAGAGTGCTTTTACCTTGCCTGCTCTGCTGTCGTTACCCTTCGTATTCTTATCGGAAATGGTCATTATCTTACTTTTCCTAATTTCATTTGTATTTTTTATGATTTTCTTTCCTTTTATGTGACTTTTGGCTGCGTTAACTGTATTGCTTAAAAGCAAAAATGAGTAATCGCAGCTGTTATTTTTAGACCTTGCGTGTACCATATACATAACTAGTTTTTTCAGCTGCATAATTAATTTGTCGATTTCATTAACTTTCTCATATTTTAGCATATTTTGTATCAGTAGTATATGCTTACAAATAATTGGAATATTCTCGAATTGTTCTGGTAAGAATTAGTATATTTGTTGACTTTCTTCAATAACTTTCAATAAGTAATTTAATTTTTCTAAAAGTTCGTTTTCAAGCTCACTTTTATCGCAATTTTTAATTTCATCATACGCAAGTTTATTTTCTTCCATAAATACGTTGTCATTAATTTCTGAATTCGGTTTTTTGTTTGCTTCTAATAGAGATGTTGTATCAGCTTTTTGAAGCGATTTTTCATTGGTTTCTAACAGCGCTGTTTTTGTTTTTCTGAAACAAGAGCTAAAAATATTATTTTTTGCTCTTTTATTTTCTAATTTCGGAGTGCGGGTTTTGGTAGATTTTTGCGGTAGTTCGCTAGGAATGGCCTGTTCCTGCTTCTGCCACGATTTCGATTTCTGAATTTCGGAGTTCGGTTGGTTTTCTAATTTCGAATTCTTATAATTTCGATTTTGTGCGTTTAGTTTACTATTTTCGAATTTTGGATTTCGATTTTCGGGACTTCGAATCTCGGTTTAAGAAGTCAAATTTTCGATTTTCGGATATCGGATTTCGGATTTCGTATTGGAAGTGTTTTGCGTATATGATATTTGATTTTGCGAATTTCGATGTTCTAAGCTTGAATTTGGCAAATGTTCGGGTTTTGATTGCACGCGCTGTTCTGCGTTTTTGGTAAAAGTAGCGGTTAAAAACTTATGAACTTTTTCATTTTTAATTGACGGTAATTTTAGAGGCAATTTATAATTATCAATTATAAAATATTGTTCTCTATAATTGATGTCTGCATCATAATTAATAAATATTTCACTGCCGAGCAGACCGTCTTCCTCGATAGGAAAATCATCTGGTACTAAGTGAAAATAAAATGTTAAATCATGAAATTGCATTGGAATTTTGCCATAAGTATTTATGCTACTTTTTGTTATACCGGTTAGTTCTAAAATTTCGTTAGCATCGACTCGAACATTACGGTTTTTTTGAAATTTTTAAAAGTGCTGGCCCAGCGCCGGTGTCTAGCATTAGTGACAAAGGTTGCGGGCAGCAATTTGTTTTTAGCATAATAGTTGGTGAACAATTAGTAATGCTTAGTAGAACAATCTTTTTTATTAATTGTATTGTTGATTGTTTCTCGTATAATTTTGACGCTGGGGTTGTGGGATTTCCCTGGTTGCGTCGTTCTCCGGGAACCCGTTTTCGTTTCCCTGATGCGTTTCTCGCATTTTGTTATTATATGCAAGTTTTTTACATTCGCTCTTCCAATGACCGGCCTTTTTGCAATAATTACAGTATGGTAAGATACGTATAGCTTGACGACGAGATGGTGAGCGTGAGTCGCTATGCTGGACGTAACGTCTGTATGTACAGACGCAGTTATAAACACGGAACAGCTGCTCGAATGCTTAATTCGTATACCTTCTCCGAAACCCGAGCGCGCGCAGTTAGAGACTGTCTTTTGGAGCATTATAACTGGTCAACAAGGTAGGAATCACCCAAACCGACTGTGGAATATCAATTCTGGGTAAAAAATATCGAAAAATGCAACAAAAAAAATCGGTTTTTCCAACCCGTCACATTGGAATGTTCCCTTAAAAGAGATAAATTGCTTTGAATATTCATGCAATTTCGGTCTCCATTTTTAATTGTGAATAACTTTTGATCAGATTAATATTTTTATACATAACAGAGCTTAAATTAAAGATCTTTTTGTTCACTTTTTATCATATTTTAAATCACTTATCCATAACAAAAACTTGTAGAGTCGTGGTTAGAAGAAGAGGTATCTTTTTTCATTAAAATAACGAAATTCGAGTAAATTACCTAATATCTCGACAACAAGAGCCCATTACAATGAATTACGGGTACTAGGCTTCATTTTTGTGTATAAGAAAACACCTCTCAGAGCCTGACCGAATTTCGTTTCCAGGAGGGTGCACTCTCCGTGTTAGTAATATATTACCATCTTATATAATATTTATTTGTAAAAATGGTGTGTATTAGATACATTAAAAAATATTTTAATCTGCAATATTGTTTCCTAATCTATGCTATAATCTTGCATAAGTTTAAATTACAAAATTCAAATACATACATATATCTCGAGATGTTGAAAAGTAATAGACTTGTCATTTGTATTTTTCACCATAGCATTAAATAGAATAAATAATTTCATTTTGGAACAATTTATCAAGTTTGAGGAAGACATGTGTAAATTAATTGTCAGCGGTTTTATTATTATCATATATCATTATCTCAGGGTATTGATAGTATTGAAAATAAAATATTCGTATGTTTTTTCAATTAAGAGCATTCATATTTATTCTACTGTATATTTATTTCACCCTTCCACTTGATACCTAGAAAAATTTCAAAGTAATACCAAGTACAAGAATGAAAAAAAAAGAATGTGCTCTACAGTGCCAGCGATGAGAGAGAAAGAGATTCATATTGTTTATATTGTTCTTCCCTCTAATGCGAGCTGGCTAAGACTGACAATTGTCACATATTGTTGCGCTTAGTTCATCGATTCGGCGACCATCGAACATTATAATATAAGTAGGGATAACCCACTCTCTCTCTCTCTCTCTCTCTCTCTTTTCGCTCGGACATCTTACACATACCTACATTACTCCTTATCCAGATATATGCAGACATTCTTCTAATAGCAAAATTCCGTGTGTACGGATATTCGGAAGTTTGCACAGTAATTTCGCGCGCAAAAGAGTCTAAATGTAATAATTAATCATATCACAATATAACTTTATTTATTCTAACCATTTCTTACCTTTACGTTATTAACAATAAAAATAATATATAAAAATATTATTTTTCTCTTTTTTTATTACAAATATACGGGCATGCCTACCCTTCCCAAGTTAGCGGATTGCAGGCGCGATCTCCGCCAGCAAAAACTCTGGAAAAATATTTTCTGTAAATGTCCCTGAAAATTTAATTAAAACATTTAACAATTTAATTATGTAATTAAACTATTTAACAAAATAATTTTATTAAATAATCATATCATATCAGTATGAGGTATTACATTATAATTAATTTAAAGTACAAAAATCATTAGAATTTTAAGTTAGAGGGAAATATCGTATATGGTTGAAAGACTTAATTGTTTCAAATTAAGAACGTTATTTTAGTAAGCTCTATGCTAAGTATATATTGTGCTCTAAAAGCCGCAACGAATTCTACCGGAGCGCATGCTTAAAAATGCGCGAATACAAACCTACAGTACCTATGTGTATGTATGTGTTTGTGTATCTATGTGTATGTATGCGTGTATGTATGTGTGTTGGTGTGTATTTGAATTTGTATGTGTGTGTATGAGTGTGTGTGTGGGGGAATGTGTGGGTGTGTTCGCACATGTGTGTGTCGAGGACAATGTGAACATCGCACATGAGACCGTGCGAGATCAATTCAGCCTTGCCAAGCGTCCGACAATGACGGGGTAAAACTGCCTCTATTATTTTCCCATTTATTGTTATTATTGCTGTTGCGATAATTGATGCCCCCTCTATTGTTATAATAATTAGTACATCTGTTGTAATTATTTCGATTCCTATTGTTATTATTGTTATATTTATTGCAATTACTCCTATTGCTACTGCCATTGTTGTTATGATTGTTATTATTATTATTGTTATTATTGTAATGACTCTGATTACCGTCATTTTCCCGTTGTTGCCGACGATGTTGCCTGGGCGTACGCGGCCTGAGCGTATAGCATTACGAGTGTCGCGGCACTCGCCTAATACAAAAGTGGAATGGCCTTTATTATTGCAAATTTGCTCGCTGTTGGTATTGGAACCATAGTAAGTACATGTGTTTGTGGCTGATGCAATACTTATATTTGATGCCTGTGGGTTTGGGGGCTGGACGAGGATATAGGGGCCCATGCCTGCTGCTATACTTACAGAGATTGTGACTACTGATGAATTTCTAGCAGCTGCTGTTGCGCTTGCAGGGCCTCTAGCAGCTGCTGTCCATGCAAAGCTTGATAGGACGCAGGTTGGGCTTCTTGAGATATCTGCTAGGACAGATAGTTGATTTGCGCGGTGGGAGCCGGGACTAGTGGTGGGGAGCTTACTGAAGCTCGGCGTGCGCTTTGCTAGCACTCAAACTTTACGGATGTGCGAAAGGCTTGGTTGAGTAAGAGCGGGTGCTCGCTGCATACGTGCTGGTCCAGCAGAGGGCTGATCCCAAACATGAAAGGCTGCAGCGCATAGCGCTTTGCACGATCTGCGCCTCTTTTGCGTGATTATCGGTCGCCTAATTCTAGATCCGGCGCACAGTCGTGTACGGTTAAGAGGCGGTTGTGTAGATTTTGAAGGGATAGACTGAAATCCCCCGCTTTTTCTCCTGGGCACTGACTAATGACTTTAATTTGCACGAGAATATCGTCTGCAATACCCACGTTGCGGTATTACATAGTGAGATCATCGAGCAAACTTTCTACCAAGCCAAAGCTAATAACCCCTGATTGACACTCGTCGGCTGCGCATCCCGTCAGTTTGTTCTCAATTGTGATGAGGATATACGTTTCCCAATCCGGCCCGAGTGTCGCGAGAACTTGGAGCACTGGGATCCAAATAAGTTCAACGTGTCCGGAATTCAATCGCAGGTAGAGATTACTGTCAGGGCTTTCGAGGCTGTAAAATTTCGGCCTGAAAATGTGGTGTGTACGGTGTTGGCGGGTATTCTCGCATGAACGTTGACGGCTGGAGTCTCATCCTCAACTGCGCCGTCAAAGAAGTTGATTAGCGACACGGGCCACTGCCGTTGAGGGACCGCACAGTGCGAAAAAATCCTTTTTTTGTGTAAAAATGTAGAACTTGAAGTAAAGAAAAGATAAAGTAAAAATTTTTTTTGTGCACAAAACTGAATATGCATAGAATATAGAAAAACAATACCCAATGTCGTATTAAAATGACATCACCACAAAAAAATTGCATGAACATGAACATGAGCACTTACTAAAAAATGTAGTAGTTTTCTCGAGTCCTATTAGTGTGACAAATCACTTCTTACGTATTTTCTTCATGCTGAACATGATCCCGTCACTTAAATTGGCTCAGAGCCCATAGGTTATCAGAAAAAAACGCGAAGTAAGCTCTTAAAATACATATTTTCGCATGTTAAGTGATTAAACAACTTTTTTGTTCGAAATCAATGGGTTTTGTACCAAAGTTAACAGCAAATTCGTATTGAGCGTAAAAAAATACATTAGACGTAACATACTAAAAATATTCGTTTTTTTAATTGGTCCAGAAGCCAAAGATATTTAGAAAAAGACGATTTAAGTCCGTAAAATACGTACTTTCGCAGATTAATCGATTAAATAGCTTTTTTGCTCGAAATCAATCGGTTTTGGACCAATATTAACAGCAAATTGGTGTTCAGTGTAAAAAATACTTTAGAAATGACATACTAATAGTATTTGTTATTTTAATTGGTCCAGAAGCCACAGCTTTTTTAGACAAGGACGATTTAAGCCCGAAAAATACGTGTTTCCACAGGTTAACCGATCTATTTCGAGCCAAAAAGCTGCTTAATCGATTAACTTGCGAAAATACGTATTTTAGGGGTTTAAATCGCTTTTCCTAAAAATCTGTGGCTTGTGGACTAATAACAAACAAATACTATTAGCCTGTCATTTCGAATGTTTTATTTACACTGAACACTAATTTGCTGTTAAAATTGGTCCAAAAGCGATAGATTTCGAGCAAAAAAAGCTGTTTAATCGATTAATCTGCGAAGGTACGTATTTTACGGGCTTAATTCGTCTTTTTCTAAAAAATCTGTGGCTTCTACACAAATTAAATTGTCTTTTTCTAAGAATCTGTGCTTTCTGGACAAATTAAAAAACTAATACTTGTAGTATGTCATTTCTAATGTTTTTTTTTGCACCGAATACTAATTTACTTTTCAAAATGGTCCAAAACAGATTGATGTCGAGCAGAAAAGCTGTATATTCACGTAACATACGAAAATACATATTTTGAGGGATCAAATCGTCTTTTTATAAAAATCTGTGGTTCTGGACGAATTAAAAAAACCAATACTATTAGTATGTTATTTCTAATGTAGTTTCTTACACTGAACACTAATTTTCGGTTAAAATTGGTCCAAAACCGATAGATTTCGAACAAACAAGCTGTTTTATCACTTAACTTGCGAAATACGTCTTTTAAAGTCTTAAATCATCTTTTTCTAAAAATCTCTGGCTTCCTGAGCAATTAATATAAAATAGTATTAGTATGTTATTTGAAATTTTTCTTTTACTCCGAAAACTAATTTGCTGTTAAAATTGGTCCAAAACCGATTGAATACCATCAAAAAAGCTGTTTGATCACGTGACATTCGAAAACACATATTTTAAGATCTTAAATCGTCTTTTTCTTAAAATCTGTGACTTCTGGACCAATTAAAAAAAATAATAGTTTTACTAAGTCGTTTCTAATGTTTTTTTTTTACGCTGGACACTAATTTGCTTTTCAAATTGGTCCAAAACAGATTGATTTCGAGCAGAAAAGGTGTTTAATCACGTAACATACGAAAATACGTGGTTACAGGGCTTAAATCGCCTTTTTCTAAAAATCTGTGGGTTCTGGACCAATTAAAGAAACAAATACTTTTAGTATGTCATTTCTAATTTATTTTTTTACGCTGATCACGAATTTTCTGTTAAAATTGGTCCGAAACCCATTGATTTCGAGTAAAAAAGCTGTTTAATCAATTCACATGCAAAAATAGATATTTTAGAGGGCTTAAATCGTCTTTTTCTAAAAGCTTGTGGTTTCTGGACCAATTAAAAAAACCAATACTTTTATTATGTCATTTCCAATTGACTTTTTACACTGATCACGAATTTTCTGTTAAAATTGGTCTAAAACCTATTGATTTCGAGCAAACAAGCAGTTTTATCACTTAACTTGCGAAATACGTCTTTTAAGGGCTTAAATCGTCTTTTTATAAAAATCTGTGGCTTCCTGACCAATTAAAAAAAAAATACTATTAGTATGTTACATGAAATGTTTTTTTACTCCGAAAACTAATTTGCTGTCAAAATTAGTCCAAACCCGATTGATTTCGAGTAGAAAAGCTGTTTAATCACGTAACATACGAAAATACATATTTTGAGGGCTTAAATCGTCTTTTTCTAAAAATCTGTGGCTTCTGGACCAATTAAAGAAACAAATACTATTGGTATGTCATTTCTAATGTATTTTTTACGGCAAACAATAATTTGCCTTTCAATTTGGTACAAATTGATTGATTTCGAGCAAAAAAGCTGTTTAATCGATTAACCTGCGGAAATACGTATTTTAAGGGCTAAATCGTCTTTTTCTCAGAATCTGTGGTTTCTGTACCAATAAAAAAACAAATACTTTTATTATGTCATTTCCAATTGACTTTTTACACTGATCACGAATTTTCTGTTAAAATTGGTCTAAAACCTATTGATTTCGAGTAAACAAGCTGTTTCATCACTTAACTTGCGAAATACGTCTTTTAAGGTCTTAAATAATCTTTTTCTAAAAATCTGTTGCTTCCTGACCAATTAAAAAAAATACTATTAGTCTGTTATTTGAAATTTTTTTTTTACTCCGAAAACTAATTTGCTGTTAAAATTGGTTCAAAACCGATTAATAACCATCAATAAAGCTGGTTAATCACTTAACCTGCGAAAAGACGTATTTTAAGGGCATAAATTGTCTTTTTCTAAAAATCTGTGGCTTCTGGACCAATTAAAAAAACGAATACTTTTAGTATGTCATTTCTAATGTTTCTTTTCCGCTGAACACGAATATGCTGTTAAAATTGGTGCTAAACCGATTGAATTCGAATAAAATAGCTGTTTAATCGATTAACGTGCGAAAATACGTATTTTAAGCTCTTAAATCGTCTTTTTCTAAAAATCTGTGTCTTCCTGACCAATTAAAAATACAAATAATATTAGTGGGTCATTTGAAATTTTTCTTTACTTTGAAAACTAATTTGCTGTAAAAATTGGTCAAAAACCGATTCATTAGCACCAAAAAAGCTGTTTAATCACTTAACCTGCGAAAATACGTATTTTAAGGGCTTAATGTTTTTTTTCTGCTGGACACTAATTGGCTTTTTAAATTGGTTCATAAACAGATTGATTACGAGCAGAAAGATTTGCTAAAATCTCTTTAATCACGTAACATACGAAAAGACATGGTATGAGGGCTTAAATCGTCTTTTTCACAGAATCTGTGGGTTCTGGACCAATTAAAGAAACAAATACTATAAGTATGTCATTTCTAATGTATTTTTTACGGCGAACACGAATTTTCTTTTAAAATTGTTCCTAAACCGATTGATTTCCAGCAAAAAAGCTGTTTAATTACTTAATTTGCAAAGTACGACTTTTAAGGTCTTATATCGTCTTTTTCTAAAAATCTGTGGCTTCCTGACCAATTAAAAAAACAAATACTATTAGTATGTAATTTGTAATGTTCCTTTTTTACGCTGAACACAAATTTTCTGTTAAAATTGGTCCATATCCGATTGATTTCGAGCAAAAAAGTGGTTTAATCGATTACCGTGCAAAAATGGGTATTTTAAGGGCTTAAATCGTTTTTTTCTAAAAATCTGTGGTTTCTGGACCAATTACAAATTCAAATACTTTTAGTATGTCATACGTATTTTACGGGCTTGAAGCGTCTTTTTCTCAGAATATGTGGATTCTAGACCAATTAAAAAAACAAATACTTTTAGGATGTCATTTCTAATTTATTTTACGCTGATCACGAATTTTCTTTTAAGATTGGTCCGAAACCCATTGATTTCGAGCAAAAAAGCTGTTTAATTGTTTAACATGCGAAAAGACGTATTTTAAGGGCTTAAATTGTCTTTTTCTAAAAATCTGTCGCTTCTGGACCAATTAAAAAAACGAATACTATTAGTATGTCATTTCTATTGTTTTTTTTACACTGAACAATAATTTGCTGCTAAAATTGGTCCAAAAGTGATTGATTTCGAGCAAAAAAGCTGTTTAATCGATTAACCTGTAAAAATACGTATTTTACGGGCTTAAAGCGTCTTTTTCTAAGAATATGTGGGTTCTGGACCAATTTAAAAAATAAATACTTTTAGGATGTCATGTCTAATTTGTTTTTTACGTTGATCACGAATTTTCTGTTAAAATTGGTCCGAAACCATTGATTTCGAGCAAAAAAGCTGTTTAATCGCTTAACCTGCGAAAATACGTGTTTTAAGGGTTTAACTCGCGTTTTTCTGAAAACCTATGGGATCTGGGGCAATTTGAGTGACGGAATCGTATTCAGCATTTAGAAAATATATAAGAAATGATGTGTCACACTAATGGGATTCGAAAAAACTACTACATTTTTTAGATAGTACGTATGTTCATGTAATTTTTTTGTGGTTATGTCATTTTAATACGATATTGGGAATAGATTTCCTATATTCTATGTATATTCAGCTTTGTGCTCAGAATAAATTTTTACTTTATTTTATTTCTACTTTGAGTTCTACGATTTTGACACAAAAAAACGATTTGTTTCCACTGTGAGCCGTCGCAAGGGATCGTGACACTGCCTTTTGTGTGTGACTAGTCGTTTTTTTTTATCATGGAAATCCGCTAGCGTGTGATGGAATGGATTTAAGGATGCGCAGATCGGGTGTGTTATCGAGAGTGAGGCTGTTAATATATAACTTTAAGGTTGAACGAGTCTTGGCATCTGTATGAGTGCCGCGGAATATCTGCTGGACGGGAGCGGTGGAGGTCTGTGTGGGAGAGTGTGTGCGGAAGCTGAATTAATGTTTGGGGGACGGAACTTGTGGGGGCCCGACGCTTTGCCTTTCATAAGGCGGTGGAATTTGTAGAAATCTATGTAGGGCATCTGAGTTGTTTTGTGAATCGATTGCGTGTAACTTGCAGCTGTTGAAGAGTTGTATGAGTTGTTGACGGATGCACTGGGTCGCGATATAGGTGCACGTACTTTCTCCTGCGCGAAGGTGGCAATGACGGTAGTACTGGCTACACTCGCTGGTGCTGTGTTGAACGGATCGTTATGTGGGTTGTCCGAATTGTTGCTTGAACTTTCTTGCTATTCGGTGGCGCCGATGACCGGAGGTTCCACGGCCAGGTCGCGTCTAATCTCGACAGGGGCGGAAGTGAAGTTGCTAGAATTGAGAGAGAAGTCCCGTGCCTGCGCCTCAACAAATTTTTGCGATAAATCGTCGTCGTTGGATTATAAGTGGAAAGCCCGCGTAGAGCCTAATATGGTCGCATGCACGGAAAACTCGCCCGTATATGTAATTGCTTTGTCGTGTGTCACGGCTAAATAACTAAGGAGCGTGCTCCTGCCCTCGGGACTTAACACGGCCAAATCACTCTGCATCTGCGGCTTGCTATTGTTGCTAAATGCGTATGCATTGCTTCTTAAGCAAGCCTTGCTTTGATACCTGTCAGGTGAGCGGGATGAGGAACGTTTGCTCTTATCGTTTTTGGAAAATCTAAACATATTGGCGAATGACACATTTCGGATCGAACATTAAAATGGTGCTGCGGTAGTAGTAGCGGGCTTGCTGCCGTAAAAATAGTGAATTAACCATTATTATAAAGAATTCCAAATATATCTTTTCCATTTTGAAAAATCTTTTAATAGAATAATTAGGTTATCTTAAGAAATAAAGCGATTTTTACCAGGTTTTCTCTAGGATCCATGGATTTCGAGTGAAAAATCGTTTAAAGTTTCAAAAAGTGCGATTTCTGCAATTTTTACTTGTTTATTAAAGCACGGCCATTGAATATTTTTTAACAACCAGGGGCTTAAATTATATATATATATATACCTTATATATATATATATATATATATATATATATATATATATATATATATATACCACCAGATTGTAATGGGTATGTGTAATCCTTTTGACGATATAGATGTGTTTTAGACGTTTTGGGCTACATGTTTAGAGAGTTAATGTTACCGTATTGAAGCTTTTAAGCTTTAATCATGTTCAAAATACATGTAGTTATGATATGAGTTGTAATTTGTATATACAAATTATTGACCAAAATTATAGTCTATTTAAACCATGTTTCATAATAAAATGTTTAAAAATCGAAGAATTTTCGCTTAAATAGACTAGAAGATTATAAAATTTTATAAAGAATTGTAAAATATTCTTTTTTTATATTGGAACCTTTTTTTATAGGATTCTTCAGGTTACTTTATAAAGAAAATATTTTTATAAGTTTCTATCTGGGACTCATGGATTTCGAGTAAGAAATCGTTGAAATTTCAAAAAGTACGATTTTTATAATTAGAAAATAATAACAAAAACAAAACAACTTTGGTCAATAATTTTTATATACCAATTCGCACATTCATATAATGACTTCATGTATTTTGAACATATTAAAACCTTGAAAGATAATTCATTCTCATTCACTCTCTAAACCTTTATGATGCTGTATTTTGTTGTCCTAACAACTATCACTACTATTTTTATGAGAAAAGCAATGTTTTTCGAATTTTTCCCAAATTTACGATCTTCGTCTGCGACTCCTCGACTCTCACTCTAATTTGAATTACTTATTAAAATATGTTCAAAATTTCAAATCATTTCGTGCAGCCATTTTTGTATAATAAATACTTGATAAAGCCTCGTTTTAAACGTTTTATTTGAGGTGCCGACCTGTTAGCACAAACAAACATTGTATATAAAATTTAATGTAAACATGAAGAAAACACCACTAATAAATACCTGAAAAAACAATCTGTTATTACACAACATTGTAACAAAGAAACAAACACATTCATTTTTTAAAACTTTAAAATAATTAATAAAGAGAAGAATATGAACAAAAGATTGCTCTCCGAAATGTTATATATAAAACTTCAAAATAGTGCTATCAACGTCAAAGACGATACGATAAAATTACACATTCTCTATGCAAATTTCGTTGGCAGGATAAGATCAAAAAGTTGCTAATAAATAACAAAAAATGCAACGCATAAAATTCAAAATGTACTCCATTACGCGCCAAAAAGCATCTAACTACATGGATAATGATGCAGAAAAATCGTGCTGGTAAGTCGCGCCACCTGATATTATCGACCGATACCGAAGAATACGATCTAACTGCTTACTTAATTTTTAATTACGCAATCTCATGCCATAATGCGTCTGTTTTGATAGTGTTAAGAAATGCGAGGTTTTGTTTAATAAATGATATAATACATTATTTACTTAGACCCTTCGGGTTATTATTTTTATACTTATTTATTGAACATCGTTGGAGATTACAATTCTATCGTCGGATACGCACAACAATTGCTCGGGCTCTCTACGTTGTTATCACGCTCTCTGTTTCTCACTTGCTATAGTTGCGCGCGCATGCCTGCTTACATACTGTATAGTATCTATACTGCATACGTATAGTTTGGCGTAGCATATAAATTACTCATATTTCAACAGATAGTTATAATACTAGCTGGATATTTTCTCATGATGACAAGAAAAAGGAAAAAGGAAAAACAGAGTGTGACATAATAGAATATGTATAATTGTTACGCACGATAGTTGGTACGTACGTTCTACAGTATAGCTCTAGAAGCTTTGCACCAGCCAAATAGTTGAGCATCAATTTCCGCGCACATAGCAACACGCCGGCAAAGCCCATGACTATCGAGCCCCGAATTGCGTGGGAGAGAGGTAGAGAGAGAGAGAGAGAGAGAGAGAGAGAGAAAGAGAGAGAGAGAGAGAGAGAGAGAGAGCGAGAGAGCGAGAGGGCAGTATGTGCACACATTATAAAAGGGGGCACGGACGCCCACTCGCGATCTATTCTCCACTTGACCACGAGACGACTATCGATCATCAGGACTCAGAGACCACATACGAGGAGGACCACCACTAGTCGAAACGCGAACCTTCTCTGAGTCCACACTTTACTAATACTCGCGATCTCTCTAAGGGGTGAGCGAGTCCGCTGCAGGCAGCTAGCTCTCTCTGTCTACCAAGCAGCGGCGCCTACCCTCGCTGCGGACCTCTACTCCGGCAAATGCAAATGTCAAGCGGGTTGCCGATCATCAGGGACTCACACCATATTCCCTAGCCTCTACTCCAGCAAGTGGAGCTCGCAACATCATCGTCAAGACTCGCGGACATCTCCAGACTTCGACGACCTACCAACAGCGCATTGGACACCACAGCAGACAAGATGACATTTTCGATGAAAACAATCCGGGTGTCATCAATGCAATAAACGCGAGTAATAAGGTCACGATACGCAAGCTCGAAATGTATGTTGGTGTCCTCTCAGCCATGGCAAAAGACGTGATCTCCTTGACGGCTGAATTGGATGACGGTTTTGAAGCATCGAAGATCTTACCAGCATTGATCTTCGATATCAAAACCTTAAATGATAAGTTCGGCCCATGAGGTTAAACTTGCCTATCAGAATGCTGAGCTGGTGGAACTTGAATGTAGCCGTGCATCGTTAACTGATAAGTGTACGGCTATGGTTGAGCGGATCGAACTGCTCGAAGAGCAGGTGCGTAATTCAACTAATTCCGTTAGTATTAAGGTTAGTAGTAAGTTTGTGAATATTGATTGACGATAGGTTAGATGTTAACAACAACAACGATGGGGCAATCATTGGCGGTAGCGAACATGCTCCCCTAAGGAGTAGCGGCTCCGCGACTGATCCTGCACTCGATGGGTGATTCGAACCCAGGTTCGCCACCGGCGTCGAATTCGGATCCTTCACCATCGGAGTGACAGTGGCTATCCTCCCGTTCATGGAGAGTATATTTCTTGCCTGGGTGGAACGAGCAGTAGTGAGGTTTCGGCGGAAATAATAATAACCAATATTTTGGAAGAATCTAATGGGCAACGCTCGGACGTTTTATTCGCGATACTCCACACTGTTCTTCCGTCCATCTCGAAGGAAGATATTGCATCTACGCGTGTACTGAAACCTCATAGGTACGTGGATACTACTGCATCGGAACACACGCCTCGCGCATCGCCATGGATTGTCCGCCTCTCTAGACAAGAAATACTACGCGAAATCATGCGCGAGAAGGCTGAGTTCACTGCATTTCACACTAGATAAATCAACTCATCATCTCTAGATCCAGAAACGAGTAACAGCCTAACGCCCAGTAAAATTTTTATTAATCAACTTTTAAATATTCAATCTTTCCTGCAGTTTAATAGTCTCAAGAAGCTTGATAATTAGTTGTTGAATGCGTATGACGTAGATGCGCTCGTTTTCTGGTCAAGAGATGAGATGGTTAAATATCACAAGCTATTATCTCGGCAGCACGTAATCATTGCTCCTCTGCATTGTACAGTGAATGGTAATGTCGTACTGCAAGCGGAAGAAGCCACTTATAACGCAGATAAGAGATCAAAATCACCCGTGAGATCTCAGGTCCTAGCGGAGCTGAATTGACTAGCTGTGGTTAAGGGAGGGAGGAGGAATTCGAGGGTTTCAGAGCGGGCTTCGTAAACGCAACCTCGTTAAACATACACATGGAAATATTCTGCCAGTACCTTATGGGTGCTTGTCCCTTCTACCATCCATGCGTCGATGTCGTAAGCGTTCAAATTGATGGCTATTCGATTCTTCGGCAGGACAGAAATACGCAGGGATGAGATGTCGCTCTTTACATACAAAATTCTTATAAAGCGACTCTGCTGCGCTCATTACACACCACGATCGACGAAGGGAAACCAAGGATCCCTGAGTACCTTATGTGTAGGGTTCAAAAGAGAAAAGCACATCCAATTTATGTCGCTGTCATATACAGACCGCCTGGTATTTCATTCACCGAAAACTCCTACCTCGTGGATAATTTAAGATCTATTTCGGTAGCATGCGACCATATTGATCATGGGGATTTGAACGCAAATATGCTATCGACGTCTCAGGACGCGAAATTTATTAGAGAATTAGCATGCGAATTGAATCTTAAATTAGAAGAAAATGGCGCGATGCACCATGTCGGAGAGTCTCGCACGTGGATTGATGCGATCCTTACAGAGGATGATGTAGTGCTGGATGCGAAAAACTCGATGTTGACCTTTCCCAGTAATCATCGATGTCACAATCGATATTAAAACATCCAAGCCCCCTGCTCTCACTAACTTCACGTATAGGGATTTTAAATCTATCAGACAGGAGGAACTCCTATCCCTACTGACTACTTGCAATTGGTCACCAATCGATTGCCCGAGTAAGGACGTTGATATTAGGCTAGAACACCTTAGCCAGAACATCATGACATTCCTCGCCTCCTTAAAGAAAATTAATAGCTAAAAAGAAAGGTTACTCGCCATGGGTCGACGCGGAGATTAAACATCTTTACAATCAGTGTGACGCCGTTTGTCGGCACTATAAACGTACTTTTGATCATAATCTATGGCAGGAATCCCAATCGCTTGCTGCTCAATCTGAACTACGCACAGCTGAAGGGCGAGAGACGTTCATCCAGAGCAGAATTTTTGAAGCTCTGGATAACAATAAAAACATCTGGAAAGAACTCCGTAACCTTGGTCTCTTCTCAACGGCTTAAACACTCACTTTACAGGGGTATCCGTTTCTCAGACCGAGCGGGATGCGGATTTGAACGGCATTTTGTTTGAGGCCAGTGATGATGGCTTCACTTTTAGTGAAGTCTCTTTCTCGTATGCAGTCCTGACTGTCGCTCAATTCTTATCGCAGGCGAAGGGAGAGGACAGAATTCCCCAGAGCGTTATTGTAAAGTCCCTTCCGGTCAGAGGTCATCACTTAGCTAACATCTATAACTCCTCTCTGTCGAATGGAGTCTTTCCTGGAGCCTAGAAGAGAACTCACATGGAGCCTCTCAAGAAGACGGCAATTCTATCTGCCGCATGGGATTTTCGTCCAATTGCTCTTTTGAGTTTTCTCTATAAGGTTCTTGAAAAGAACCATGAGCAGATTTCCGAGTTTAGTGAATCCAAGGAAATCCTCGATCCCCGTCAAACTGCATTCCGGCAGCATCATAGCACGCAAACAGAACTATTGAGTCTGTCAGAGGATATCAGAGATGGTATTAATAACAACAAGCAATTGCTTACCATCCTTCTGATGTTTTATTTCAGCAGAGCGTTTGATACAATTTCGTCCTTAAAATTACTTCGTAAGATGAAAAGAATGGGATTCTCTAGGTCTGTAGTTGTGTGGATTAATCTGCATTTACTTTGTATGTCTGTTTTGTGTTTCCTTTATTTTTAGTTCTTGTTTTGTCTGTGACGGTTTTCGGGACCGCGTTTGTTTCGTTATTGGGTTAGTCATTTTTTACCTTAATAATCTTGAAGAGTAGCACATTGTTTCTAAAATATCTTATAGTTTTTAATACATTCAAATTATATATAAATTTTGCATACCCAATCTATATTGTAAAATGAAGTTTTATTAACTTTAATGGCTCTGTATTGTATGCTAGTTGAATGTTTTTCAAAATGTACGATAGTTTTTGAGAAATTTAAAAGTTATCTAACATTTACATAAATAATCTATATTGTAAAATTTGTTTTTATTAATTATATTCGCCCTATATTGTACAATAGTTGAAAGTTTTTCAAAATGTACGATAGCTTTTGAGAAATTTGAAAGTTATCTAAGCTTTGCATATATAATCTATATTGTAAAATTTGTTTTTATTAATTATATTGGCTCTATATTGTAGAATAGTTCAAAGTTTTCCAAAATATACGATAGCTTTTGAGAAATTTAAAAGTTATCTAAGATTTACATAAATAATCTATGTTGTAACATTGGTTTTTATTAATTATATTAGCCCTATATTGTAAAGAGTTGAAAGTTATTCAAAATATACGATAGCTTTTGAGAAATTTAAAAGTTATTTAGCATTTGCATAAATATTTAGCATTGCTATTTAATTTTATATGTCTTTTGTTATTGATGGTTATGCGCTAGTGATGTGATTGTATATACGAGGGTAGTTCAATAAGTCTTTAGAATGACCAACAGATGGCGCGCGAATCGCTCCAAATCATCTGTTTTCAGTCAGCACCACTCCCGACTAGATATATGGTGCAGTCACAGTCCACATCTTCTGAGTTTACGTGTTTTTATAACCAATTGAAAAAAAAAAAATTGCTTGTTAAGAAAAATGGAAAAAAACGAGTTCAGAGCGGTAATTAAACATTTTCATTTAAAGGGTTTAACTCCATATGAGATAAAAAATGAATTGGACTCAGTTCATGGCACATCTGCCCCTGCCTTAGCAACGGTTTATAACTGGGTAAATGAATTTAAGCGTGGTCGTACATCAATAAGTGACGAACCACGTTCAGGAAGGCCCGTAGAAGCAACTACTCCCGAAATCATCAATAAAATCCACGATATGGTGTTGAAGGATAGAAGATTAAAAGTGCGTGAGTTAGCTGAGGCCACAAGGATATCTATAGGTGCAGTTGTTTCAATTCTACATGAAAAATTAGGCATGAAAAAGCTATCGGCAAGATGGGTGCCGCGTATGCTCTCAGCTGAGAATAAACGCAATAGAGTGGTCGCCTCTGAGGCTTTTTTGGCGCGCATAAGTCGGAATCCTGAGGAATTTTTTCGTCGATTTGTGACTGTGGATGAAACATGGATACACCACTACACTCCTGAGACAAAGGAACAATCCAAACAGTGGATTTCCACAGGCGAACCAGCTCCAAAGAAGGCAAAGACCGTAAAGTCAGCTGGTAAGGTTATGGCTACAGTTTTTTGGGATGCACGTGGAATTATACTTATTGACTACTTGGAAAAGGGTAAAACAATTACTGGTGAGTATTATGCATCATTATTAGAGCAGCTGAAAGAAGAAATTAAAAAAAAAACGACCACATTTGGCGAGAAAAAAAATTCTCTTTCATCACGACAACGCCCGAGTTCACACATGCTTCGTTTCAATGGCTAAAATTGAAGAACTAAAATTCGAATTGGTCGAACACCCACCGTATTCACCAGATTTAGCCCCCAGTGACTTTTTCTTATTTCCAAACTTGAAAAAATGGCTCGGTGGACAGAGATTTACGGACAACGAAGACGTCATTGCCTCTGTAAGTGCTTATTTTGAGGAACTTCCGAAAACGCACTTTTCTGAAGGATTAAAAAAACTTAAAAAGCGATTGACCAAGTGTATAGAGCTCCAAGAAGATTATGTTGAAAAATAAAAAAAAATTTACCCAAAAAAAATTGTTTTTATACTTTATTCTAAAGACTTATTGAACTACCCTCGTATTTAGTTCCTTGTAATTTGTTTATTTTGGGTGTTAGCTTCTTAAATTATTAATTTATGTTTTATTTATCTTTATTTATGCCTATATTCATTATTTGCCGTCTATTTATGCATTAATATATGTATAGATACTGATCGCGCGCTAACCGGCTGAACTTTATTTAAACTATCAGGCGCGGTATTAGCGTTGAGCGGGTGCAGCGAGACACCAATTTCCGCTGGTAAATTTACGTACGTAAGGAAGCGGGAGTGTGAGGCGAGTGAATGTGTAGAATGCACTGATTTTATGTACAAAACAATTTAATAGCATTTATTGCTTGTCTTAATTATAAATTTAATTAATAAAAACTTAACAATGACTCGATGTATGTGTGTAAAAAGAAAGTAGACTTTACACGCGGTCGCGAAAACAGGCGCCGCGATGCGCATTAAGGCCCCGGACTTGCCATAGTCGCGGTCAAGCCGGAAGAGAGAGAGCTCAGCGAGAACAACTGGTTTTTGATCTCGCTTCGCGGAAATTAGGAAGGAAGAAAGTGGGAGAAAGCGCGCACCTGTGTCCTCTCTCGCAAGAAATCGTGCGAGCGAGCGCTTCAGTTCTCGCGCGAGAGGGAAACACAGTGCGCGCGAAAATATGAAATATAATAGGGCCGCTGCAAGTGCAAACGGCCCGAACAGATACATATGTGGTCGCGTATGTATGTGTGACCTTTGGCAAAGTCCGTGAAAGTTCTTTTTACTGAACGCATACGCGATCTCTTGATAGAGATATGTACTTGCGATCGAGTGTTGGATCGTGCTATCGGTACGCGGCCAAGGATGTGCTGCCACCGCGTTGATTTGATCGAGCGTAGAGATCGAGCGCTGGATCGTACTGTCGCGATCGACCCAGGAGGTGCTGCCACCGACGTTGGTTTGGGTATATTATGCGCGCACATGTTTTTGTCCGCTGTTTACATAATAGGCAAGGAAGATCAACTGATGAAGGAAGATCACCTCTTTTTTAGCCATTACCAATTTCCTTTGAGTGTGTTTTTATTTCTTCCTTTGTGCGTGTTCTTTTTGTTTTGAGAAAATATCGATCTTATAACGTGTGAGAAGTCTCACTTCCCTCTTTGTGTCCATTTTTTTTTATTATGTGTGAGTTTTTGAGTTAAGAATTAGCCGGTACAAATTACAATCGGCTATGGCGTTCGTGTTGTTATTGTGCTCCGTGTCCTGCTGTGAAGTGTTTAGGTTTCTTTTTTCTGTTCGTAAAATGGCGTGCCCTCGAGAAGGTCTGCATCATGACTTTGTGCAAAGTCATAAGGGCAGAACATTAGAGGATGCCGTTTACTTTATGCACCAGGGGAAAGGTGCATGTGCGGCTTACATGGTCCACATTGTAAGTATCTTGTTTATTTATTATTTACTATTTTTGCATGTTTTTAGCAGGTTTATATATTTATCATGCGTTGTTTATTGGCTTCTTTTTATATATAAAAATTATATTTGTGGTAGTAGAAGGATTTGGTGAAAACAAACAGTGTTTATGGATATGTAAAAATAATTAAAAAAAAATAAAAAAGATTTAAAACAGTATGTGTGGGTTGTATATATTTATCTTAAAAACTTTTTTTTTATCATGTTATAAAAGCAATGCGTAAAAGAAAATTCTCCGAAGAATAAAAAACATTTTTGTGTTCTCGCTTGTGCGACTGAAATTTAATATTATAAGTGTGATTTGTAAATTTTATATTGTTATAAAAAGAATGCGTATGGATTTTGCAAAAATGAAATTAAAAGAATTGTATTTGGTTTGTGCAAGTAAAATTTAAAACGTAAGGTTAAAACATAAATAAAAAAAAATAAAAAAAATCTTGCTTTTGATTTGCGGGAGTAAAATTTAACAATATGTGTGGTTTGTAGAAAAAATTCAAAATTTTGTCGTGTTGTAAAAACAATGCGTATAGACTTGAAAAAAAAAATTCTTTGAAAATAAAATTAAAAAAATATTGTTAGCGCCGCGAATCTCAGTAAAAAATTAAGTGTTCTAAACTTGATTATCGCTCGCTTAATAACCAACGAACTGCTGGCGTTCACGGCGGAAAGGAAACGAAGAAATTGACACGTGGTTTTATGTAACAATAAAACAACAGAGATTTATTCTCTTTCTAAGGTAAAATTACAAGTGTACATGTGACTAGTGGTTTTAAACAGTAAATAAATTAATTGGGTAGTGTGTAAAAGTGTGAGTGTGTGTGTAGAAGTAATGTGTTCGTAGCGAGATAGAAGCACGGAGTTGCTGTTACTTATCTCGAGGCAGCCAGAAGAAGAGAGCGAGCAACCCCGAGCGCTGGAGTTTTGTCCAGCGTCGGGTAGTTGCTAAGGTGAAACGGGGGAGACTCCTTTAACACTGAGAATCCCGGCTCCGCGTTCAAATTAGGCCGAACGGGGAGGCCTCGCGGTACGGTGCGACCTCGCAGTTGCACGGAGTTACATGCGCGCGCGTGTCACCGTTCAAAGCGCGCGAAAACTGAAGGTGTTTAAACGGTCCGAACAAATATTGTATTTGGTTTGTGCAAATAAAATTTAAAACAATAGGTGTAGCTTGTAAATTTTTCAAATATAAAAAATCTTGCATTTGGTTTACGTGAGTGAAATTTAACAATATGTGTGGTTTGTAAAAAATTCAAAATTTTGTCGTGTTGTGAAAGCAATGCGTATAGACTTAGAAAAAAATGTCTTTGAAAATAAAATTAATTAAATATTGTATTTGGTTTGTTCAATTAAAATTTAAAACAATGGGTGTGGTTTATAAAACTATTTTCATTATTTTAACGCGTTACAAAACAATACGTATGGACTTTAAAAATTCCGTATTGAGGTGAGAAATTTCACCAAGTTGTAAAAACAATTTTAAGCTTTGTGTTTGGTTTGTGCAATTAACTAATATCTTGCTTGCATATATTCTTATTATTTTTTATTTATTTATGCGTTTGATATATTCCATATGTCTATTGCATATATTTATTTATTTATTATATGTATATACATCTTTATGTACATAATTCCAATATATTTTCCGAGCACACTCATCGTATGACACGTTGGGCTTGTTGAGTCCGAGTCGGACTAATCGCGCCGAGAAGGAAAATCCGAAAAGAAAGAAGATCACGCAGAGAAGGAAGATCACATAAAGAAGGAAGATCGCGTAGGGAAGCAAGGCTCTCACAGGGAAGTATAGTTTACTTATTGTGGTGTGCGCTACGTTAGGTATCAGGTATGGGTATGTCTGTCATAGTATACTTATTATTTATATTTATTTCAATTTGATTAAAATAATTTTAATTATTCCATATTCGATATATTTTCCCTGGCGTGTGTTTGTCTTATTTACTTGTTGTTTGTTTTGTGCGTATTTTTACAGAAGGTGATCAAATGTTCTTTGTCCGTGGTTTTTATATTGCTAGGTTCGTATACTGGTTATGTATTCCTTCAAAGGTTGTAAATACTGCCTTTCATATATATATATATATATATATATATACAGGGTGTCCCATTTTAAACCCACCAGGCAAATATCTCTAAAACTAAGGGAGATGGGAAAAAACTTTAAATACAATAGTGGTAGGGTTCAGAAGGGCCCAACTGAAGTAGCCTTGGTTATGACCTTGAGGTCAAGGATCAAGGTCATTTGAAGGTCAAATCTATTATTTCAAATAGGAACCACCAATTTTGACCTCGTAAATGAAAAGAGCGGAACATTTTACGTTCAGATATGTCCTTGGGTCAAGATCATGATCAAGATAGTGGTCATGGTCAAATCCAAATCAATCAACGCATCAGAACATTTCGATAATCACGCGAAAGAAAAAAGGTGTAAATACAGAAGTTCTAGAGTTCGAAGGGGCAAACGGATTGTGACCTGGACCATGACCTTGAGGTCAACAATGTCATTTCAAGGTCAAATCAATTTTTTCAAACGGGAAGCCCCACTTTTGGCGTCGTCAATAGAAAAATCCGAAAATTATATCTTTCAGAAATTGCCCTGGGTCAAGGACATTGTCAAAGTTATGGCCAGTTAAGTACAAGGTCAGTGGTAAACCGGGCAGTTAAGCAAGGTCAAATGTGACCCAGTCAGTGGAAGCAAGGCCAAAGGTAAACCGGCCAGGGCAAGGTCGGAGGTTACCCGGGCCAGTGAAGGCAAGATCGAAGGTAACACGGCCAGTTAAAAATACTTAGAAAAATTTCATGTTCATATGTGTATTCAATCATATCATCCAAGTGTTTCAGTCACGATTTACTGAGGAAGATGCTCAAAAGTTGCACCATTCACTTGTTGACAGTATTCTATTCTTCTTTCAAAGTTTCTAATAGTATTTAATAATACTTGACGTGGAATACTTAAGCAGATTTATGTAATCCTTTGAATCATGTCAGCTCTTGAAGTTGGCCTGTTACTGTAGATTTGATTTTTTAGGTAGCCCCATAAATAAAAATCTAGAGATGTCAGATCTAGAGATCTTGGAGGCCATTCTACGGGACGTCCTCGACCAATCCATCGATTGTTGAACCTTTCATTAAGAAAATCTCTTACAATTCTGGCATAATGTAGAGGAGCGCCATCTTGTTGTAACCACATTCTGGCCCTTGTATGGAGATCAACGTTTTCTCGAAAAAGCGGCAGCTCCTCTCTGAGCAACTGTAAATAAGTATGTTGAGTTACGTTACCTTCAAAAAAATAGGGTCCAATTAGATATCCGTTAACAATACCACACCATACCGTTACACTCCAGCGATGCTGATGATCAACTTCTTGCATCCAATGAGGGTTAACAGGCGACCAGTAGTGACAAGAAATTTTCTTCATCAGTAATTTGTTGTATTGACCATTGGCAAAATGTTATTCTACGTCGTTGATCTTCCTCAGTTAAAGCTTGATTTAGAGTAATGTGGTAAGGATGGTAATGCGCATATCGTAAGTATCTACTGGCCGTGGATCTTGGAATACCCATTGTTAACTCGATTTTGCGTAAACTGACATGAACGTTTAAATGTACCATAGCTAGTATAGCAAGAAAGCGAGGATTATTTTCATAATCGTGTTCATTCAGTGTCCTCCTTCTTCGAAGGAAGTTTCCTTGTCAACCGCGCAGTTCAATATCACGTATTATTGTATGATCAGGATGTTGTCGTTGAGGGAATCGAACACGATACAATCGGCTTGCCTCTCGATAGTTTCGTCGACATTCTCCTAAAATAAGAAGAATGTCAACTATTTCATTAGCAGTAAAGTCAGGCATTCTTTTTGGGTTGTAAATGCAATTGTTTATCGAAACCGTTATTTCCGATCGGAAATATGTACAAGGAACGATCGCAAAACAAGTTTAGATGGATAAGCACATTTGCAGCGGACCAGAAAAGAAATAAGATGTTATTATACTATACAATTTTTTAAAACAAAAAAGTTTAATTTTCTTCGACAGTATCAGTGTGCTCAATTTGAAAACTATTTGACGTAAACACTAATAATTATTGATTATTACTCGTCAATGCTGAATACTCCCGGTGACTGTTACTTACAAATGGTCAGTACTTATTAACTCATGTTATTATCTGATGTAAGTGGTTAACTGGGGTAAGTACTGATAATAGTTGCTTAGTGGTTGTCAATCCTACTTAAGACTGATCATTTTTCGTTAGAAGAGGTCATTCATGATAAACTCCTGTCATACGCAAACAAATTCTAATCTGTTACTGTTTGAAAAAATCACGACTTACTTACAATTCTCAACGAAAATTAAATTTAACCATCAAATGCATTCCTACACGGATAGAGCGGAAAATTTTACGTTCAAATATGAGCTTGTGACAAAATCATGGTCAAAATCAAAATCAATCAACGCATACAAACAAATCGATAGAAAGAAAGAATCCTTATGCGGATTTCTCCGACATCAATGTGGGATAGAGAGGATGGTAACTTTCCCGAGAATTTTGACCCCAAAGTCAAAAAGTAAGGTTATTTCAAGGTCAACTAGTATGTTTCATAAAAATTCAGATTTTTAATCAAGAATATGGAGAGCAGGTAACAATTCTAACAGTGTCATGTAGTTGTGAGGGTTAGTTACATAACATGACCAGCACCAACTTGGTGTAACCTTCAATTACCTCAATACCAGTGCTATACGTCAATGTCTCTCAATTACTTAAAATAACTAATTATACTCAAGCATTTAAAATGCCCTTTATATTGCCTTAACTTGCCGGAAACTAACCATAAATTTGACCATGACCTTGATTCAGTCATATCAGAATGTAAAATCTTCCGGTTTCTCTATTTACGATGTCAAAAGTGGGGCTTCCCGTTTGAAAAAATCGATTGAACCTTCAAATGAAATCATCCTTGAACTCAAGGTCATGATCAAAGTCACAGTTTGCCTCTCCGAACCCTATAACTTCTGTATTTAAAACTTTTTCTCGTATGCGTAATTATCGAAATGTTTGACCATGACCATGACCTTGACCGTGACCTTGACCCAAGGTCATATCAGAATGTAAAATTTTCCGGTTTTTCTATTGACGTCAAAAATGCGGCTTTCCATTTAAAAAAATCGATTTGACCTTGAAATGACATTGTTGACCTCAAGGTCATGGTCAAGATCACAATCAGTTTGTCCCTCCGAACTCTAGAACTTCTGTATTTACACCTTTTTTCTTTCGCGTGATTATCGAAATGTTCTGATGCGTTGATTGATTTGGATTTGACCATGACCACGACCTTGATCATGATCTTGACCCAAGGACATATCTGAACGAAAAATTTTCCGCTCTTTCCATTTACGAGGTAAAAATTGGTGGTTCCTATTTGAAATAATAGATTTGACCTGCAAATGACCTTGATCCTTGACCTCAAGCTTATGGCCAAGGCTACTATCAGTTGGGCCCTTCTGAACCCTACAACTTTTGTCTTTAAAGTTTTTTCCCATCTCCCTTAGTTTTAGAGATATTTGCCTGTTGATTTTAAAATGGGACACCCTGTATATTGTACATTCTTTGTGCGATTTTTCATCTTCCAGTATTGTGTTCGTCCTCTGTCGGGAATATTTTATTGTAAATTAGTATGTTTATGCTTCCATTTTGTGCCTATATATTTTTTGTTTGCTAGTTTCGCAATGTTTTATCTCCTAACGCGCCCGATGTGCTGACGGCGCTGCAGTCGATGTTCAGCTAATGCCAGGAATTTACTCATTTACGGCTTCGAAGCTATGAAACCCGACCTGGCTTGCTTACCAATGATAAGAATTCCGGTTGCTTCGTCGGTTCTGCAGCAGGACTATTGGATTTGATGCAGGTAATGTAAAATTCCTCTTTTACTGTTATGTTTTAATCTTTTTTTTTTCAGTGTGATCATGATTTGTCGCATATTTTCGGCACCATTTGGGATTTAGAGGGGTTTATTTCGGAAACTCTCGCAGGTGTCGATAAGGATAAATTCAAGCCTATTTACGGCATGAATTTATTCAACACCTCTTTAGGGTTGACTGGGGCACTTGATTCGGAGCCCTTGAATGTGGATCCCGCAACGAAGCCCTCGCAGGAGCCATCGGCTGGGATAAATATCCCCACCTTTTATTTCGTTGGGCACCGGTCGCTTATGGATATCCATGATGAAGATGGCTTCTTAGATAGCTCCAATGTATTGCATTGGGGCACTAAGAATGCTGGTAAGTTGTGGTTATTCCTGCACCCTTTGGATTCGGATAGGCTTCGCCGGAAGTTCCGTCGATACATTAAACAACTACGAGGGGGGGGGGGGCATGACGTATCGGCTTGGGATCGTGGATGCGTGGCTCCGCATCACCACAAAAATATATGCGTGACACCGCGCTATCTAACGAAATGTCGCATACGTTTTGAGGTGCTTAAGCAGCAGCCAGGTGACTTGGTGTACGTGAATCCTGGTGTGTGACATCAGGTGATCAATTTTGGAATTTCAGTTTCAGAGGCTGTTAATATCGGAAGTGCGGCATAGAACCTGATGGGGCACACCTTCATTAGTTGTCGTTGTTCCGGTAATGCTGTCAAGTATGTTCGGCCTAACCAAAGCGTTTACGGCATCGTGGTCCAATATCCTCGGGTATTGTTCGAGTGGGACGTTCCCAAATGCCCGTATGTTAGTGTTAATTAACAGCTCATTAACGTGCATGCCGATCCCGACGGGGCACGGAATGACATCTACGCCGTTTGCTACAAGTCATTTTCAAATCCTTCTAATCTTCGGAAGCATGTCTTCAATTATCATTACGATGACGCTCCAGATTGCCCCACGGTTGTCTGTGAATTTTGTGGGTAGCGGTTGCTAGCCCTCAATATGCCCAAGCATGTGTGGGAGTTTCATACTCCCGGTGAACCAAAACGTCCCACCAAGGTTTGCAGGGTTTGACACCGGACTCTGCTAATCTCTAACATAGCTAGGCATATTTTCGTCGCTGTTTAGCATTATTTATTTATTTACGGATTTATTATTTCCTTTGTAGCTTAGTATTAATTGGAGATTTATGTGGTCGTTCTGCTGAGTTTGCGTCTAGCGATCTGTGCCCGGTAGTTTGTGTTTTATATTAGTTATAATGTAATAATAAATCCGAATTGTGTTTTCAGTTTTTCTATTTTCATTCTAGAGATCGCAATGAAATCTGAGCCTTTATGCTTCATGCTGCATTATCTTAATTACCCTAGTTTATTCTGTGGTCCGGTCTAAGTTTCTTAATATGTGTGTATATATATTTATATATGTGCAGTTGTACCGTGTTCTTATTTTTTTTTGAACATGCATATTTGTTGTTAAACCCGGTTGGATAGTGACTTTTTCATTAAAGGAGTAGCTGCAGTTTATGGCCTACTGTGCTACTTTTTTCAGTTAGAGCAGCGTCTACGTAAGTTCTTTTCTCTTCTCATTTTTGATTGATGGTGTGCGATATATCCATGTATATATATATTTTTTTCAGTTTTCCTTTATACAATGAATCCTTTAACCAGATGTCCAGTGCAGCCATGCAACTGTCTCCGGTGCATCGGCTCCCGGTGGAACGGGAGCGGGATGTTCAGATTCCCGGCCTCCTATCACACCCCGGGCTGTCTTCCTTGAGAGCACGCCTTGGACCCTTTAATAGGCGTCCATCTGCCCCTCTTGGTGAGCGATCCATGGCTTCAGGAGTGTTGCCCCGGGATGCTGCTGGGGAAACATCGAGGCCCTTTGCCTCTAGGCGCCGCCCGGTACCTCGTGAGGGTGGATCGTCGAGGCCCTTTTCGAGGAGGAGATCCGGATTCTTCGGGGACGAGCCCTTCCGACTTTCTGCCTCAAGGCGTCGCCCAGTGACCCAAGGTAGTAGGCCGGGACCAAGTGGCATATTTGATGAGAGATTGCCGCGATTCTCGACACCTGGTCGTTGGAATGTCTTGGTACCAAATGGCCATCGGCCACCTGTCAACATTCAGGAGAGGGAATTTCGCCCTGTGCCCGGGGAACCACGCTCCGCGCCATCCCGACAGCCGAGTCCTTCCGGGCCTCCTGAACCGTCGCCTGTAGGGGCCTCCCGTTCTTCCCGGCGAGTGAGTACTCTCTCTCCTTTTTTTATCATCTTTTCATTTTTTCTCTCCTATACCCCTCCTTTCTTTGTTATAGACGCGCAGTCGTCGCGCCGGTCGCTAGGTTCGCTTACGACGAGTCTATCATGCGACCGTCCGATGACGTGCCCGGCATCTCGTCCCCCACCCGATACCGCCTCTCAGTTCTTGGAGCGACGGAGCCCTCGCTTTCGGGTAGTCGCCTCAATGAGACGGCGACTGGGACACCCGCTCCCTCGACTTTCGTGACTGCGGCCGGAACTTCTTCTGCGCCTGATATCTCGGCGACAGGTATGGGTGTCCTTGTGCGCGATGCCACGGTGGATAGGGACAAGCTTCATGTGTCCTTCGGCCCGGCGTCTCCCGTTTCTGACAGTGCGCCTAACTCCTTGGAGCCTTCAATTGGCTCGCCGAGTGGAACCGGGAGTTCTTTATCTTTACCATCTCGAATTCCCTTTAGTCCCACTCCTATAGATGAGGTACGACTCCTTTGCTCCCCATCGACAATCGACTCGGCACCCGTTACTTGGCATGTATGCCCTATTTGCTGTGAATATATGTTTCAAACTATATTCATGTGCAAAAATGTGCACACACTTTGCTCATATTGTTGGACTCGAGTTTATTGTTGCTCTGTGTGCCGGAGTGAGAAAAGCTCCAATTTCAATACTTTGGTTGTCCAGCTACCCCTACTCCTGATGAGTGGACAACGCATACCTATTCCTGTTCTTTTGCTCTTTTTACCGTTATCCGAGGTCCCTTGATTCCGACGGAAGCATTGTCATTCTGGATTCTGATCTGGATAACGTTCTTGGAAACAAAAATTATCGCGTTAGAAACTATCGAGTCGAGCGATAAAAGTAAATTCTCCACTTCTTATTCTTCCTCGAAAATTAATTCATATAATCCATCTAAAGGTCAGTCGAATAAGACTCAGACTGTTTCAAAGAATTTTCATGTAACTGAAAGTTCTAATAATAATACTAAATGTGCCTTTTGTTCTAAATCACATTTCATTTTACAATGTGAGAAATTTAAGGCCCAAACAGTAACTCAAAGACACACCTTTGTCAAGAGCAGGAAAATTCGCTATAATTGCCTAAGAAATAATCTTATTGAGAATTGTAATTCCACTAGTCGTTGTAAAAAATGGAATAACAAACACCATACATTTTTGCATTTTAAACCTAAAACTAATTTAGAAACTAATAGAGTACCTATCCACATTGATCAAAATAATGCTTCAAATGAGTTGAAATCTGTTAGTTCAGACGTGCTTGATACTAGTTCTTCTGCTAATCACTTTGTCAAGGTAATACACTCAAATCCCGAAACTGATCTGTTACCTACTGCCTGGGTGTATATCTCTAACGATGCAGGAGAACATATTCTCGTTCGAACGCTGGTAGATCAGTGTGCTCAGTCTTCATTCATTTCGGAGTCATTATGTCATAGACTTAGATTGATAAAAAAAAACCAATTGTTTTGACTATAACTGGCGTCGGCAGTAAACGTCAGATAACTTGTAAAGCGGTTACTAAATTTACAATCAAACCACACTTTAATTCTACTTTTAGCTGCCAAGTGGTTGCCTATGTTTTACCAAAGGTGAGCAGCTATAAGCCAATCACAAAAGGCAAAGTGTTCAGCTGGAGTCATCTGCAGGGGCTTACACTGGCTGATCCGAACTTCAATAAGACTGGTGTTATTGATGTCCTGTTGGGTACTGCTGTACACGCCCAAGTTGTGAAAGGTCAAGTTATCAAAGGCGAAGGGGAAGAGCCCATCGCTACTCAAACGTATTTCGGATGGTTAATTTCTGGTGAGACGACCAAACAGGGTCCACTAAATTTAACAACCCCAATAGTCTTGCATAGTACTCTAGAGTTGGATGTAAATGAATTGCTGCAAAGATTTTGGCTGCAAGAGGAGGTTTCTTGCAAACAGCCTGTTTCACCAGACGACCAGGAATGTGAGGAACACTTTCTACACACTCATTCGAGATCAGCTGATGGAAGGTATATATTAAGATTACCTTTTAAAATTGTTAATGTGCCTTCTTTAGGTGATATTTATCAAGCTGCGCTTAAATTATTGAATCGAATGGAGATATGTTTTGAAAGGGATCAAGCATTTAAGGAAGCTTACCATGCCCTTATGCTTGAGTATATAGAGCTTGGACACATGTATCTCGTTTCAGATAAGGATCCAGATGAACCTCTGGATATATCTCGTTGTTGTTTTTTGCCTCACCATGGTGTGTTGAAAGAGAGCAGCGCAACTACAAAACTGCGTACAGTATTTAATGGTCCCTTGAAAACTAAAAATGGTTCTAGTTTAAATGATTGCCTTCATATCGGTACTAATTTATTACCTGATTTAGCTTGTCTCGTTCAATCCTGGCGTAAGTACAAATATACTTTCGTTGCTGATGTTGAAAAAATGTTCAGATAGATTATTGTACATGATGATAACCAATATTGGCAGATAATATTGTGGCATTTTAATACTTCTGAACCAATTCAAATTTATAGGTTATCAACTGTAACGTATGGAGTAGGTTGTAGCCCATTTTGAGCAAACAGGACTATGAAACAGCTATTTATATGGATGATGTTTTGGCTGGAAATCATTGCCTAGAAGATGCTAGGTTTAAACAAAATGGAGTGATAGAATTGTGCAAGGTGGGCGGTTTTACTCTGCGCAAATGGCTCTCAAATGATTTATCGTTATTAACTTGCTTGCTTAGTAATGTTCTTGCTGCAGAACCAAGTATCTTATTAAAGAATGATTTATCATTTGCAATATTAGGGCTTAAATGGCATCCAATAGAAGATTCGTTTCATTTCGATATAAATATTGATAGCAATGTGGTCAATTGGTCAAAGAAACTTGTGCTTTCTAAAGTTGCTAGATTATTTGATCCGCTAGGATTGCTAGCTCCTGTCATAGTTACAGCTAAGATATTTTTGCAGAAGTTATGGCTCTTAAAGCTAGATTGGGATGATTCTTTGCCTGATAGTGAAGCCGACCAATGGAGAGATTGGTATTATCAGTTGCCTTGTCTTAGTATAATAGAAATTCCTCGATGGATAGGCTTCATGCCCAGTTTCATATCACTTCAACTTCATGGATTTGCAGATGCCTCTAAATCTGCTTATGGGGCCGTGCTTTACTTGAGAACAGTTACAGATTCATCAATTTCGATTGCCTTGCTTCAATCTAAATCTAAAGTAGCTTCATTAAATACTCTAAGTATACCACGATTGGAATTATCGGCCGCGCATTTACTTGCCAAACTAGTTAATCGAATTCTGCCCTTATTCGCAGCTAACAAACCTCAAATATTTTTGTGGTCAGATTCTTTAGATACCTTGCATTGGTTGAAGGAAATACAATCGAAATGGCCTACCTTTGTTGCCAATCGCTGCGCAGATATCCACAATCTTGTGCCTGAAGCCCAATGGTCGCATGTCCGCTCTGAAGATAACCCGGCGTATCTTGTTTCTCGAGGAATTAAACCGTCTGAGTTAAAGAAGGCACAGATTTGGTGGAAAGGACCTAATTGGTTGTCCCAAGAGTAAGACTCTTGGCCTCATTCTTTATTGCAGACTTTCTCAAACGTAAGTTATTCTACCAATGTACAGTCTTTCGATTCCTCGGTGGTAGGAAAATCAGATTTAGCTGATGGTACTACAGTAGATTTGGATTTTGCTAAAATGAAAGATCAATTTATTTGGAAATTGCTAAATGATTGTTCTTCTTTATCTAAATTATTGAGAGTTATAGCTTACATTTTAAGATTCATAGATATCGCTAGAAGTAAGATTAATCAACTTAATAGCCACTCATCAATACTTGAACAAAATTGGTATGAAATTGAAATTGCCGACTATAAAGGGGTTTTGTCTGCCACAGAAATTTCTAGAGCTCGTTATACTTGGATTTATCTAGTGCAACATTTGCATTTTTCAAGGGAATTTCATTTATTAAGGCAGCAAAAGCCACTTCCAAACACTTCATGCCTAGTAAGTTTGAATCCATTTATACAACAAGGTTTGTTGTTAGTAGGTGAACGGTTGAAACATTCATTGTTGTCTTTTGACAAAAAACACCCTGTTATCTTGCCTTATGAAGGTAAATTTACGGAACTGGTTATTCAAGATTGTCATGCGCGCACTCTTCATGGAGGCGTACAACTTACATTATGTACACTTAGGAATCAGTGCTGGTTGATTAAGGGAAGACAGCGAGTCAAGTCGACTATACACAATTGCTTTACTTGTACTCGTTACAGAGCCACGCAGAATTATCAACAAATGGGTAATTTGCCATCTCCTAGAGTTGTGCCTAGTCGACCGTTTAGCCAAGCGGGAATTGATTATGCTGGCCCATTTCATAAATCACATAAAGGATATATTTGTGTTTTTGTTTGCCTTAGTACTCGAGCTGTTCATTTAGAAGTAGTCTCTGACTATACAGCTGCAGCGTTCCTGGCCGCCTTTCGACGTTTCACTTGTAGACGAGGCCATTGTAGCTTACTACTCAGTGACATGGGGGCATCCAGCATCCTGAGGATGTGTCGGCGTCCTAATTCGGCGGGGTTCAAGGGACCGTAACAATCCATTGAAATTTTATCGAAGGGCCGCGATGGCGTATCCGTTATAAGCATCGGCAATCTTGTTTCTACATGCACTAGTTTTTTGGATGGACAGGTCAAGCATCCATTTACAAACTGTCTGGCGTCTGCTTGCATGTGTTTCCAATAATAGTTTTGTGCCAGGCGATCGTAGGTTTTGTTTATGCTCTTGTGCCCTCCAATAGATGACTCATGATATTCCTTAATTATACGAAATCTGTCTTCTGTTTTCGGTATTGGAAGATTGTTTAGCAAGCATAATGTTAATAGCGACCTTTCCTTTAAATAGTCGGTTGCATTGTTCAATAAAATGTGTCCAGCTAGTAAGTGACAACATGTTTAGGACACGTACAATGCTAAATGAGTTAATGCTAAATTTCTTCATAATGCTTCGTAATGTCTTGATGCACTTGTTGACCTCCGGTCGTAATGCTCTGTCATCAATGTTTTGTTTTATCATTACACCAAACATTTTGAAATTCTTGCAATCAGTGACTAGTATTTCTCCCACTGAACGGTTTTTACTGTCTAACTCTTCTAAGTGTATTTATTCACGTTGTAATAGTGCATCCATTATTTCTGATTCAAGATACGTGTCTACTGATAGCAAATATACAAGGTTTTCATGATATGCAAAGGGGTGTGTATTTATCACCTTCACTTGCGTAAAGGGTGGTATCAAATTTTGATGCAATGGTAACCAAGGTGGTTTTCTATAGGACGGCCGAGCGTCGGCTACTAGATAACCTTTGAGAGCTTCAGCTTACTCTGTATTACCTACTTCGGGTATTGCATCGGTTGCGGAGGCGGGTTCTTCTCTTACAGTAAATGTTTCGTCCACGGAACCTTGACTGTAGGACATGTAAGGCATAAAATGAGTAAATGTATCCCAAAGGTGTAGGTGTATATATGGAAGATTTCTAGCCACCTCAAAATGAGCGTGAATTACACAGCACCATAAAAAAAAAAATTGTAAGTCCCAAAAACTTGACCACGGTACTTATATGTTTTTGGGATCGCTGAATCCGAATCCAGGGTTAGTTTAACCCCATCAGATCTTTCTCAAGGTCAGTTGAAGGTCAAATTATCGAAATACATAAAAAATACACTAAAACCATGGTATCTTGGGGTTTTTGGGGTCGCTGAATCCGAATCCGGGGTCAGATTAAACAATCAGATCTTTCTCAAGGTCAGTTGAAGGTCAAATTATCGAAATAAATGAAAAATACACTAAAACCATGGTATCTTAGGTTTTTTTGGGGCGCTGTATCTGAATCCGGGCTTATTACAACCCTATCAGGTCATGGTCAAGGTCACTTGAAGGTCAAATCATAAAGATTCATAAAAAGTAGAGTCAAACCATGACATTTAGGGGTTTTTGGGGTCGCTGAATCCGAATCCAGGGTCAGTATAGTCCCATAAGGTTATATTTATGGTCAGTTCAAGGTTAGTTCAAGGTCATGGACGTAAAGAGAGTGAAAAAATTAGTGCTAAACTGAAACAATGCAAAAGGTAATGTAAACCATAAAGCAAAGAACAACGTATATGCAAGTACAATCGTATCCTTTAAAACTATATCATTGTTTGCTGCTCCTTCATTTACTTTAAATTTGTTAGAAGTATATGCAATTCAATAAAATACCCGTAAACATATTAAGCCCATTACTCTTTTTTATGGTAACGAACTATTTTATTGTCAAATGATCTACGAAGTGGATTACGCTTCCGCTTCTCCGATGTTGATGGTAGATCTCCTTTTAACGACCAACAGTAATCTGCTAACATATTTACGTCCCATCTTCCTTGGTACCTGCGCTCCATTTCCTTGATATCTTGGTGAAATCTCTCTCCCTGCTCTTCGTTGTAATCACCTAGGTTTTCTGGAAATTCATCAACATGCGAATATAAAAAGTGTAATTTTAGATTCATTAGGCAGCCTTGATTTTTGTAACTATTTACTAAATTTAAAACTATTTGTTGGTAATTTGGACTCTTATGATTTCCAAGAAAGTTTTTAATTACGTCCTTGAAACATAACCATGCTTCTCTCTCTGTATGATTCATTTTCGTAACAAAAATTTCATCATTTATCATCTTACGAATCTGAGGGCCATCGAAAATTCCTTCATTTACTTTAGCATCACTTAATTTGGGAAACTGATTTCGCAGATACTTAAAGCAGCTACCATCTTTGTCTAAAGATTTTACCCATTGTTTCCTAAGTCTCAATTTAATGTGCAGAGGTGGTATAAGAATTTTTGATGGATCAACAAGTGGCTTATCTTTTATATTCTTAGAACCCGGTTCGAACTTTTGTCTAAGGGGCCAGACACTCGTTATGTAATGATTCTTTCTATCCCTACTATCCCATTCACATAAATAGCAAGGATATTTTGTGAATCCCGATTGTTGCCCCAGAAGTATTGTTATGATTTTAAGATCCCCACATATTTGCCATTTATGATCATTGTATTTTATTCGGTCTAATATTACTTTCATGTTACAGTACTCTTCATTCAGTATTACCGAATATCCTATGGGAATGGCTGCATAAACATTTGTATTGTGTAACAGAACGGCTTTTAAACTTCTCGTTGACGAATCGATGAACAATCTCCACTCGTTAGGGTTGTAACATCCATGTTTAAAGCAATTCATCAACCCAACTATATCTTTGCAGTAAACTAAGGAAAATTCTTCATCTTTAGCGAAATAATCACGATATTTCTTATCTCTGTCGCGGTAGTAAGAAACTTTAATTTTTCCAGCTTCATTAGTATTTTCTTTTAGCCATGAAGCCAAGTACTCCGCCCCATCCTTTGGTAGGCCCAAATCACGTATGAGATCATTCACTTTTTCCTGTGTAAGTGGACCTTTCTCCTTCTTAGTATTGTAGGGGATGTATTCTTCGTCACTTGTATCACTTGTACTAGCAACGTCATTGTCTTCATCAGGCGCTATTTCTTCTTCCGCAATAATATCTCCTTCCTCCATTTCTTCTTCTGGGATTTCATCTTCATCATGTCTTTCTAAATTTTCCTCAAGATCCATACTTCCACTTGCGTACATACCCAGTGGATCTTCTCTTTTATCAATTGACGATTCATATATAGGTTTCGTGACACTTTCAACGTTAGCGTAATTAATTTGCGACTTGTTTTTACGATTAACTCCATGCAAATTCGTATTACAAAAATAACAGTCTTCTTTTCTTAAAGGTTCGTTCCATATCGTAGGCACTTTCATTTTTACTTCAGTTTTACCATTTTTGTCTTTCTGTAGCATTTTCCTACATATTGCGCATATGATTTTCGGAACCCAATCAAATTCATCAATTTTCATGTCTAAATCAAACATGTTCTTGTACTGTTCTTTAATATTTTGATTGATTTTTCTTCTATTTTTTGGGGTCTCATACTTGCTACAAATGTGAGAAAAACCATCCCGTTTTGCTATAAGGCATTCTTGGTCACCAGACCTCGAGTGATAAATTCTTGTAGTATTATACTCTTCGAAATCAAGTTTCCCACTAACAAAGAGCTGCGGTCGCTTGATGACGACGACTGCGGGCCCGCTTGCTCACCCTGACCAGCCGCCGATACTGGGGTTCCGAATCCCTGCATCGTAATTTTTTGTTGTTTGTCTGCCATGACGTCTCTAAAGCCTTCACCCAGGGGTTTAGCCGACCGAAAAAAAAGAATCGGTCGTTGCCCACCGTCACCACGTGGAGGTACCCTGGGGCAAACAAACAGCATATTCATATCCGTTCGTATCAAGTAGGAAATACGAGTGATACAAGGGAGATGAAGATTACTGTAACATGACTTTGGAAACCTTTTGGGAAAGAAGACCTTAACACAAACCCAAGATAGTCAACATTAATCGTCTTGGGACTTACACCGAGAGAGAAACCCGATAATGAAGACAGCTCTGCTCACGGTTCTTTTGAGCTGTGGTTTTAAACATGGATGTTACAACCCTAACGAGTGGAGATTGTTTAATCAATCAAAATATTAAAGAGTACAAGAACATGTTTGATTTAGACATGAAAATTGATGAATTTGATTGGGTTCCGAAAATCATATGCGCAATATGTAGGAAAATGCTACAGAAAGACAAAAATGGTAAAACTGAAGTAAAAATGAAAGTGCCTACGATATGGAATGAACCTTTAAGAAAAGAAGACTGTTATTTTTGTAATACGAATTTGCATGGAGTTAATAGTAAAAACAAGTCGCAAATTAATTACGCTAACGTTGAAAGTGTCACGAAACCTATATATGAATCGTCAATTGATAAAAGAGAAGATCCACTGGGTATGTACGCAAGTGGAAGTATGGATCTTGAGGAAAATTTAGATAGACATGATGAAGATGAAATCCCAGAAGAAGAAATGGAGGAAGGAGATATTATTGCGGAAGAAGAAATAGCGCCTGATGAAGACAATGACGTTGCTAGTACAAGTGATACAAGTGACGAAGAATACATCCCCTACAATACTAAGAAGGAGAAAGGTCCACTTACACAGGAAAAAGTGAATGATCTCATACGTGATTTGGGCCTACCAAAGGATGGGGCGGAGTACTTGGCTTCATGGCTAAAAGAAAATACTAATGAAGCTGGAAAAATTAAAGTTTCTTACTACCGCGACAGAGATAAGAAATATCGTGATTATTTCGCTAAAGATGAAGAATTTTCCTTAGTTTACTGCAAAGATATAGTTGGGTTGATGAATTGCTTTAAACATGGATGTTACAACCCTAACGAGTGGAGATTGTTCATCGATTCGTCAACGAGAAGTTTAAAAGCCGTTCTGTTACACAATACAAATGTTTATGCAGCCATTCCCATAGGATATTCGGTAATACTGAATGAAGAGTACTGTAACATGAAAGTAATATTAGACCGAATAAAATACAATGATCATAAATGGCAAATATGTGGGGATCTTAAAATCATAACAATACTTCTGGGGCAACAATCGGGATTCACAAAATATCCTTGCTATTTATGTGAATGGGATAGTAGGGATAGAAAGAATCATTACATAACGAGTGTCTGGCCCCTTAGACAAAAGTTCGAACCGGGTTCTAAGAATATAAAAGATAAGCCACTTGTTGATCCATCAAAAATTCTTATACCACCTCTGCACATTAAATTGAGACTTATGAAACAATGGGTAAAATCTTTAGACAAAGATGGTAGCTGCTTTAAGTATCTGCGAAATCAGTTTCCCAAATTAAGTGATGCTAAAGTAAATGAAGGAATTTTCGATGGCCCTCAGATTCGTAAGATGATAAATGATGAAATTTTTGTTACGAAAATGAATCATACAGAGAGAGAAGCATGGTTATGTTTCAAGGACGTAATTAAAAACTTTCTTGGAAATCATAAGAGTCCAAATTACCAACAAATAGTTTTAAATTTAGTAAATAGTTACAAAAATCAAGGCTGCCTAATGAATCTAAAATTACACTTTTTATATTCGCATGTTGATGAATTTCCAGAAAACCTAGGTGATTACAGCGAAGAGCAGGGAGAGAGATTTCACCAAGATATCAAGGAAATGGAGCGCAGGTACCAAGGAAGATGGGACGTAAATATGTTAGCAGATTACTGTTGCTCGTTAAAAAGAGATCTACCATCAACATCGGAGAAGCGGAAGCGTAATCCACTTCGTAGATCATTTGACAATAAAATAGTTCGTTACCATAAAAAAGAATAATGGGCTTAATATTTTTACCGGTATTTTATTGAATTGTATATACTTCTAACAAATTTAAAGTAAATGAAGGAGCAGCAAACTATGATATAGTTTTAAAGGATACGATTGTACTTGCATATACATTGTTCTTTGCTTTATGGTTTACATTACCTTTTGCATTGTTTCAGTTTATAACTAATTTTTTCACTCTCTTTACGTCCATGACCTTGAACTAACCTAGAACTGACCATAAATATAACCTTATGGGACTATACTGACCCTGGATTCGGATTCAGCGACCCCAAAAACCCCTAAAAGTCATAGTTTGACTCTACTTTTTATGAATCTTTCTGATTTGACCTTCAACTGACCTTGACCATGACCTGATAGGGTTGTAATAAGCCCGGATTCAGATAGAGCGCCCCAAAAAAACCCAAGATACCATGGTTTTAGTGTATTTTTCATTTATTACGATAATTTGACCTTCAACTGACCTTGAGAAAGATCTGATTGTTCAACCTGACCCCGGATTCGGATTCAGCGACCCCAAAAACCCCAAGATACCATGGTTTTAGTGTATTTTTCATGTATTTCGATAATTTAACCTTCAACTGACCTTGAGAAAGTTCTGAGGGGGTTAAACTGACCCCGGATTCGGATTCAGCGACCCCAAAACTCCAAGATACCATGGTTTTAGTGTATTTTTCATGTATTTCGATAATTTGACCTTCAACTGACCTTGAGAAAGATCTGATGGGGTTAAACTAACTCTGGATTCGGATTCAGCGATCCCAAAAACCCCTAAAAGTCATAGTTTGACTCTACTTTTTATGAATCTTTCTGATTTGACCTTCAACTGACCTTGACCATGACCTGATAGGGTTGTAATAAGCCCGGATTCAGATACAGCGCCCCAAAAAAAACCAAGATACCATGGTTTTAGTGTATTTTTCATTTATTTCGATAATTTGACCTTCAACTGACCTTGAGAAAGATCTGATTGTTTAACCTGACCCCGGATTCGGATTCAGCAACCCCAAAAACCCCAAGATACCATGGTTTTAGTGTATTTTTCATGTATTTCGATAATTTGACCTTCAACTGACCTTGAGAAAGTTCTGAGGGGGTTAAGCTGACCCCGGATTCGGATTCAGCGACCCCAAAAACCCCAAGATACCATGGTTTTAGTGTATTTTTCATGTATTTCGATAATTTGACCTTCAACTGACCTTGAGAAAGATCTGATGGGGTTAAACTAACTCTGGATTCGGATTCAGCGATCCCAAAAACATATAAGTACCGTGGTCAAGTTTTTGGGACTTACAATTTTTTTTTGTGGAGCTGTGTTATTGTTCCATTAGTAAGCGGATAATGCACACAAACGTTAATGTTGTATGTTCTTGAAAATACGTATATACAATTCACGTTTACATATTTGTTAACCGAAGACAGTATTGTTTCAGCTTCCTGTGGGTTACCGCAGTTTCTCAAGGCTGGTAACCGTAGAAGGTGTCGCCGGGTCGGGTTAGCAGATGTTCTCTTGTCTGTTTCTTCGGCAATTGTCCCTTTCGTCATAAATATGCGTCCAGGTGGATTATTCTCGACATAATTATCCTCCTTTTTGTGCTGCTCCGCAAGTTCATAGAATTTGATTAGTGGTAGTTCTGGATTTTCTTCCCCTTCTACCAATACAGGGTTGCGTGATAAGGCATCCGCATTAGCGTTACTCTTTCCGGAGCAGTATACAATATCGAATTCATATCTTCTTAACTGGGACTTAAGGCGGTTAAATCGCAGGTTTGGCTTTTTAGCTACATGAAAATGATTTAAGGGCTCGTTATCAGTTACCAGTGTGAACCTTTTACCATAGAGAAACGGTCTAAATTGGTCTTTTGCGAAAATTATTGATCCTTCCCTATCTCTCCCTGACGTAAAATGGCCTCAAGGGCGTAATCTGATGCGTCCGTGTTTACTATGAACGGCTGAGTTAGGTTAGGAGCGTGGATCACCAGTTCTGAGCATAATACATTTCGCAGAGTCTCAAAAGCTTGCTGTTGCTCCTTGCCCCACTTAAATACGATATGTCGCAGTAATAGATCGGATAAGAGTCTAGCTATCTTCGCAAACCCTTTTACAAATCGTCGGTAGTATGATGCAAGGCCTCCTCTCCCGGGGGTTGCAGGACCTTGACGCAAGCCCTTATGGGATGGTGGAGAGGCTGAGCCCGTAGGTTTTGGGGGCTGACTCTGCCCCGGGGGGACGAAGGGCAGGAGGACGGTTCCCTTCCTAAATCGGCTGGTCCCTATAAACGGGTTATCGAGCGAGGAGGGTTGGGCGGTGTACCTCGTCGGCCGGGAAGGAACCGGGCAGGGCATGGCGAGGGTCGTACAACCGATCCTGGCTGGCCTGTAACGGTAATCTCCCGACAAGGTGAGGGCGAATCCTGTCCCGGAATCTCTTCGGGTCAGGGCCCTAATCCAGCTGATGCGGGGATATGGACAAAATCCCAACACCCGCCCGGATGGTGCAGGGAATAAAGCTCAGCGGACCTCGGGGGACAAACAAGCAACCCCCCAACTTGGACTAGGTGAGGTCCAGTTGGGTATGTATCACCACCCAATCCAAGGTGTGAGATACCGTGCCCAGGGATGCATGGCACAGGGGGAGCTGTGTCACGAACGGTTCTTTCGGGATACCGGGCGAAATCACGTCGTATAAGCCTTACCCGGCAGAGCGGCTCCTGACGGGCGGACCACTTATTTCCGCAACACTCGTGGGACCTTTATGGACAATAAAGATAAAATTTTTTTTTTAAATTTAGACGGGATGGAGGTAGATCGGGCTCAAGAACCGATCGCTGACATCTCGGAGAAAGCTCTCCAGGGAACTTCGGCAACGGAGGTCACTGGAGAAAAACCCCACAAAGAGACGGGCTTGAACCGACATCTGAGTGGGGCCCAAAGGAGGAAACTCCTGAAGCAACAGGCGATGGACGAGGGTCGACCCTTGCCCGTTTTCGGAGCGAACAGGCGGCAGAGGAAGAGGGAAGAGAAGAGGGCTAACGCACTCGCTCAACCCACAACGTCTGCCGCAGGAGCCCCGGGGGGCAAGAGGATGGCATCTTCCAGCCTGGAGTCGCCGGAGCAAGCCTCGAGACTGCTTAAGCGACTAAAGGAGAAAGGGAGCTTCGCGGCGGCGGCGTCGAGTCTTCCGAGGGTTACCCTCACTTGTGGGGATTACCTTGGAGGAGAGATGCCGGATGCAACGATAAAGAAAGTCAAGGAGTCGGTCGTTAACCGGGTCCTGATGATAGAAGAGGGGGACTTTGCACCCCGATTCAAGGAAACCTTTCCTAGAAAGGGCACCCTTGTTTTCGTCTGCGAAGACAAGGAAACAGCGTCCTGGCTAGAGAAAGAAGCAGAGAAGCTGGAACTCGGGGACCCGAACCTGAAGGCCAGAGTGGTAAGCGCGGAGGAGCTGAGGATCATCAAGGTGATGACTCGACTCCCCGAGGGGGTTAGAACTGCACCGGACTTCTTGAAGCTGGTCCGGCGACAAAATGGGGGAGTGGACACGTCCAGATGGGCGGTCCTGAAACAGACGCCGGAAGGATATCTGATTCTGGGCCTAGATGAACCATCGGCCGCTACACTAAAGAGTCGGAGTTACAGACTCACGGTGGGCGTCGGTTCGGTGACTTTCAAGTTACTGAACCGCGACAGTACCGCCGAGGAGAAAGTGACGACGGCTCAAGAGAAAGTGCAGCTTCAGGGGGTACAGCAGTAATGGCGGCCACCAAGATACACTTCTCTCAGATCAATTTGCACCATAGCAAAAGCGCCTCTGCAGTCTTAGCAAGGATCATGGCTAAGGTGCATACAAACACAGCCCTAATATCGTTAATACAAGAACCTTGGTTATGGAGGGGACGCATTAAGGGGCTAAATACAAGCGGGGAACTGTTTGTGGGAACAAATGATGGAGATGCACGCGCGTGCATCTGCATCAGGGGTATTAACGATTTTTTGTTACAGGATCTCAGCTCTAGGGATTGCACGACCGTCAGAGTGGACATCAAAGACGAGGAAGGCCGAGGGAGAACAATCGTGATCACTTCAGCATACCTTCCACATGACGAGGAAATACCAACAACAAATATAAGAAAAGTAATAGAATACTGCAGGAATAAAAACCTCGAATTGATTATCGGCTGCGACGCCAATGCTCACCATGAAGTATGGGGTAGTACAGATATCAACGAGAGGGGAGAAACTCTGCTAGAATATATTACTAGTACACAAATGGACATACTGAACCAGGGTGATGAACCGACTTTTGTTACCAGTAACAGACGTGAGGTTCTAGATCTCACCCTGGCCAGTATGAAAATTAGAAACCACATACAAGGGTGGAGAGTGGAGGATGAACCATCTATGTCGGATCATAGGACCATTTCCTTCTGGATGAAGATGCAGAAAATATGGAGTGAGCCCAAGAGAAACCCTAAGGACACGCTTTGGGAGAACTATAAGGAAGAACTAAACGAACGTTTGGTACACCTTAAAGGGACATTGGAACGGAGTATGGACTGGAATGGACACTAGAACAAGTCCAGACAGCCATTATCAGAGCATATGAGAACAACTGCCCGCTAAAGCCGAAGGGACAACTAAACGGTGCTCCATGGTGGAACAAACACCTAGAGGCGCTGAGAAGGAAAGCCCGAAAGGTTTTTAACAGAGCAAAGAAAACAAGGAACCCAGAAGGATGGAAAGTGTATAAAGATACGCTAAATGACTTCAAAAGGGAACTAGACAAAGCCAAAAGGGAAAAATGGCAAGATTTCTGTTCAAGTACAGAAGGCTTAACAGAAACGGCTAAACTAGCCAAACTTCTAACCAAGGATAATAGTATTCGGTTACAAAGCCTTAAAGACAGGTCCGGGTACTTCACGGAAACAGAAGAGGAAACCATAGAACTACTTCTGCGAGCAAACTTCCCGGACTTCACCAAAGAAGAGAACGGGGAGAGACGAATACGTGTACCCGGAAACACCAGAACACGAAGGAATACGGATTGGGCGTTGGCGGCGCAGATCGTCACACCAGAGAGGGTTAATTGTGCAATCAACACCTTTGAACCATATAAAACACCGGGACCGGACGGCATCTTCCCCAAACTCTTACAGGAAGGGTGCGATGCTGTACTGAGACTGGTTACGGGGATTTTCAGAGGAAGTATTGCCATTGGACATATTCCGGGAAGCTGGAAGTGTACACGGGTTTCGTTTATACCGAAACCCGGAAAGAAGAGTTACACATCTGTGAATGACTTCAGACCTATTAGCCTTACCTCCTTCATGCTGAAAACGCTGGAGAGACTGGTGGACAGGTATATGAGGGAAACAATCCTGGGAAGCTTACCGCTACACCAGGAATAACATGCATATTAAGTGGGTAAATCCACGGAAACGGCTTTACACTCTGTTGTAGGATATATTGAAAAGGCTAAAAGCGCAAAGGAAACAGTACTTGGCGCTTTTGTGGACATAGAAGGAGCCTTTAACAGCACCACAAGGAAAAGCATTGACAGAGCTCTGGCAAAGCATGGCGTACCGGTGACCATCAGAAAATGGATAGCTGGAATGCTGAGCGGCAGGGACATTTACTGTGAATGGAAGGGAAAAACTGTAAAAGGAGGGGTCAACGAGGGATGTCCGCAGGGGGGGGTCTTATCACCTCTTTTGTGGTCATTCGTTGCTGACGAACTCCTACGTATACTCGACAGGGAAGGAATCTTCGCGGTCGGATATGCGGACGACTTTGCCATACTTATTAAGGGTAAGTATGAGGAAGTTTTACCAGATCTCTTACAAAGAGCACTGAGTAAGGTTAGAGAGTGGTGTCAGACAGTATCTCTGGGGGTAAATCCGGAAAAAACAGAGATCGTAGTCTTCACCACTAAATATAAAAGTAAAATCAATAGAAGAGTTAACTTCTACGGGAAAGAAATACCGTATGCAGAAGGACTTAAGTATCTAGGGGTACATCTAGATAAGAAACTAACTTGGAAGCAGCATATCCTGCAAGGGCACGAAACCGACTTGTGTGTCATCGTTTATCACACGAGCGTAAATAGCCTTCCGCGTTCGCGGAGGAATCACAAAAACTTCACTTTTTATGAAAGGGATTGAAAAATCACGAAATTCGACTCGTTGCCATTCTAGGCTAACATTGCCCTTATGTTCTGTAAGGGTTTGCCATCCAATAATAGCATCTTCTTCGATTGGGAAATCATCTCCCACAATGTGCGCCTCGCACAGTAACCCGTTGATCATTATATATATGCGAGCTAGGGTATAACATTCGCCATGACTCAGCTGACTCCGCGTATTTTTAGTTTGTGACCTTTGTCTAACAAGGTGTCCGGGGTGATAGCCTTGTTCTTGATTATCGTTATTTCCGAGCCTGCGTCCACGTAAAATGTCGCCAACCCTAATCTAAAGTTTTCATTTGTTAACTCGATTATTTGCGGTGTCCTTCCTGAGGAGATGAGTCGAGTTCGGAGTGGGGAGTCATTCGCTCGACATCGCTTGTTGACGTCGGGCGTCTTGCAATATTAAATTACGGTCATAATAAGTGCTGCTTTAGTTCTGGCTATCATTATCCCTTTGGTTGTTGTTACGATTGTACGTTCCGTGGTCCCGACTATCGTTCGGTCGATAATCATCACAATTTCGATCATCCTTCCGTCGGTAGGTATTGCGATAGTAATAGCAATTATTTTGGTAACGGTTGTTGTTATTATGGTTGTTATTGTATCCTTGAGGACGATCGTTATAGTTTCTATTAGAAATGTTACCGCGAAGATTTTGAAATGTTACATTATTGTTCCTATTACCATTATTTTTGGCTATCGGTCGTGTTAATTCTGAGTTTAATTTATATTTCATTACTTCTCCGCTTTGAATAGCTTGCATAATCAAGTTACAGTCCCCGCGTGTATGGCCTCGTATTTTGCAGTAGTCGCAGTATCGGGTCTCATAGTTTTTCTTCCTACATTCGGATGTAAGGTGATCCGTTCCGTGGCACTGCTGACACGTTTCCGCGACGGTGGCCCAGGAATCCGGGCACAGCGATTGGTTGCACATTATATATCGCTAGCACTGGATCATCCGATAGATTGTCGGGAGAATGTACGTCTGGCGTGGTAGAAATAAACCTACACGTGGTCGACGGAATTTCCGTTGTAGCTGTATACTGTTGCCGAGCGCTCGATTTATTTTCGAACTTTACAGTCGTGGCTATAGCCTCTCGCAAGGTACGGGATTTTTCCGATCGTACTTGATGCTAGAGCTCCCCTAATAATCCCAAAAGGAATTGTTCGTGGACCTCACTATCTGCCTTCTCCTTGAAAACGAGTCGGACTCCCGGAGTGACAATCTGTGTGGACTCGTGTCTAACTCCTCCACTATACATGTCGGCATTATGAGGTCCTGAGTCGCGTGTAAGGGTTTCGATCGTGACTATATTTGGGTGACCTATCGGTTGACCATGTGCATATATAGCGCTCGCTCTTGGATCGTAGTATGACATCTGTGAATTATATATATCCCAGGTGAAAGCAAAGGGAGAGAATGCTGATGAGTGCATCATTAACGTGGAATCTGCGTAACCCCGGCCAAGAGATGCCGCGCTACCTTCGTCAGAGTAATATATAGGTCCCGTTATAGGTTTCTCGTAAAGCAGCGGTGTTCGGAAGGGATTCACATAGTCGTGGGGAGTGGGCTCAGTATTTATGTTAGTAAAAGAATTGATTCCTTATCTTATAGGCTTGGTTGGGGTTCTATGAGACATGGTGCCTTCTTTGCCATTAGGATAGACGGCGTTATTCCTATGTTAGGTATTCCTATGTGAGGTATTCCCTATGGCCCCTAGTGCTCTTTCCGGCACTAATGCTTCAGTTCCCGGCGCTGAGTACATATGCTCGCACCTTAATTGTGTAATAGTGTCGCTACGAAGGACTGAATCTCCTTGAGCGCGCGGCGTTCCACCCGGCGCACCGACCGCAACGGGGGCCGCGCCTATGCCAGCTGGAATGGTTCCCAGCGCTAAGTACATATGCTTGTGCCTAGCTTGAATAATAGTGTCACCTCAAAGAGCCAAATCGTTCTGAGGGCACAACGATCTTCTCGACACGGTGGCTGCAACAGAGATTGCGCCCATGCCAGCTTGGTTACTTCCCAGCACAGAGTATGGGTACGCGCATCATGAAATGACATCGTTTCGAAGGGATAGGTATCCCTGAGCGCACATTGCTCTTTCCGGCGCAAGGGCTGTAACGGTCATTGCGCCGGAGCAAGCCGGAGTGTCACCCGGCGTCGAGTATGGGTACTCGCGTTCTGATCGTATATGGGCGTCTCTTCGTATGGATAGGTTTCCCTAAGCGCATGTCGCTTCTTCCAGCGCAAGGGCTGCAACGTTCGTTCAAGGTTCGTTTGGTTAGGATTCGCGAGCGCGTGTTGTATACTCTTGTATGCCGTTCTGGCGACCAGTATAAATAGATTTATCGTTAGTTTTTTAATTGCTCCCTGTTTTTCGGTTCGAGGTGAAACCGCACTCGCCCGCGACTCTCGGTCTGAAAATATGCGTGGTGTATCGATTCTTGTCATTCAGCTCCTTGTGCTTTGGACCGGAGCACGTTTAAGGTGAAGATTCATTTTCATAATGATGTGTTAATAAAATATATATACTACGGTTATAATATAAGCAACATTACTATATCTGTAAAGCGCGACCGTTTCTTTTTTTCTTGACAAACAATAGAGTTACTGGTTCCCGGACACGTAAATTTTCCTTCGGAGGACAATAATATATATTTAATATTTCACTTACTTTACGAGGACGATGATGAAGATAAAGAAGGTCCAAGTCAGCCTTCCTGTTCTTCCTTCCTGTCGCAATTTGTCTCAAGTAGTACGTAAAACCACGTGTTTTAAAAAACATTCGCGTTAAGAGGAAGCCCGTGCCTTTACTTGTGAAAACCCCACACTCAGCACCAATGTAACGTTTGTAGGTTATTGGGTCCCGGTTTCGCGCGTCACTAATCCGTAGATTAGTCAGATTATTGTAAAGGTGGCTTGAAATAATCACGCGTGGCTAGGTAGTTGATTGACTAGTTTATTCGTAGGAACAATTGTGAGCAAGAAAGAGTGAGAGAGTAATAGAATAGTGTCGCGGCACGGTCGTATTTGGCAGGTGTCGGTGGAGCATCAGAGAGCATCAGAGTATATGGCCAAACAGTAGTCAAGGAAATATAAAAGTGAATTCGTATACATTTATTCAGATTATTTGGATCTATTCTACGGTGTTATATGCTACAAAAAATGGCCTTTTCTGTCGTTTTTTAATTTTCTAGTTTTTCAATTCAACGGTGATATGGACGAAAAATTAAGTAGACTTGTTTTAGGGTTTCTAACCTAGATAGAAATTTGTTTTAAGTAATGTAAAGGAACATATTTATACGGAAAACAAATTTTTGGTCAAACCCATAAACCGTTCGCCCACTATTAATTCTGGGACTAAACCTAGATTTTTTGGGCATCTGAGGTCTCCAACTAGAAGCATTTTTTCTCTATGTATTTTGGCTTTCTAAATCCGAGTAATGAGAGTAGAATTCTTAGAAGTGGTTCAGTTAATTGTTAATTACCAATTTGTATAAACGATTGCAGAATATTTTTTTTCATTTATGAATCTTTAGATTAATTTAAGAATAAAATATTCTTACAAGTGTTTCTCTAGGACTCATAATTTCGAGTAAAAAATCGTTAAATATTAAAAAAATGCGATTTTTGCAATTTTCAATTATTTATTACACTACGGCAATCGAGTATTTTTTAAGATTCAGGGGCTTAAATTACTCCTTGAACCATACACTACTAGATTGTAATGGGTATTGGTAATCCTTTTGATGATATAGATGTGTTTTAAACGTCGATTGCCGAGCATTTTTCAGCGCGTGTGCGCGCTATCAACCTTTTGCGTCTAGCCATACAAATGCTCTATATTTCATATATGAAATATAGAGCCTTTGTATGGCTATAGGGCGAGTGCCTAAAGAGGAAGACGTCAGTAAACTAAGAAACATATAATTACTCTCTCAACATATTAAAAAGACATGTACAATGATAGATTTTAGTTAATATTAATACCCCCTCCCCTAATACCTCTCACTCCTTATAATTAACGTCCCTATCTGGTATACGTAAAGCGGGGTATTATACTTGCGAAGGAGGTGGCCACTGCCGCACCGGTCGTTTTGTTTCGCAATAACTTCGTTGTATGATTCATCTGGTGCGGTACATAGCCTTTGCATGTGTGACCGCATGCGTGTGAGCTTCCTCAGGAGAGTGCAGCTATATATGCAAGAGCCTCACGTATCATCGCTATCTCGCACTACGCCCCCCCTGTCGTGCACGGAATGCTCCTATTTTCCTTAGAATTCTCTCACTTTCTTCTCATCTTCCACCTGTGATTTTTGCACATCTTGATTGCTTTGGCATCTTCGCAACAGTTTGTCTCTGGATATTGAGACGGCAGGTCGCGACTTTCCAGCATCTTTCGCCTTCACACGGACTCTAGAGGTTAAGTGTATATTGGAGAGGCTCATAGTGAGTGTCATGTTTTATATTATTATTTTAAATCGCATTTATATTATTATTTTAAAGATGTTTACAATTTTTCAAAATTTTTTTTAGATTTTGTTAATTATTTTTCAGTAAAACTGTTCACTAATGTCAATACGATAATCAATATTGCTGTTCAGTTTAGGTGAGTGTTACTTACAAATTGTGCTATGAAGATAGATCTTCTCAATTAATCTTTTGTATATATTTGATTGTATAATTTTTGTTCTATTTTATATGTTTTTAGCTGTCGAAAAGGAGTGTTTGTCAAATATATCCGAAACGATGTGACAAGTAAATACTTAACTCGTAGTGATCAACAAAGCCTTGAATTTATTTAAATTTTATACAAGAGTAATAGAGCTTTCTTACAAAATAAAACTGAATGTCTACGACCATCATTTGAAATTATAACAAGTGCGCGGAACCAGATAGATTCTAATTTTCTATATTTTCTATCGCTATCGTGTGATCTTGGTATTATTTATAACATCTCCAATGGACAAACGTGTATCATTTAAGATAGTTGAGTATCATAGATTTGAAGAAACAATGATTTGTTAATAATACTGTCAGGACCGTCACTTTACATATGTAAAAAGTTTGTGCATTTAGTTTGGCTTATATCTTTTGTGGATACTGTTAGATACTGGTATAGAATGGACCTCCTGTAAAGGACAAGTGTATGCCTTGACAAGTAATCGAGTTCGATAGGTTTAAATATTATCTAAATTTTGTATATTTGAGGAATGCCAATTCTGAGAATTTGCTCGTGTGTGTGTGTGTGTGTGTGCGTGTGTGTGCGTGTGTGTGTGTGTATTTTTGTATGTATGTATGTTTACATAGATAAATATATAAACATTAGGGTGTTATTTCCAAAATAAAACTTTACAGTCTTGCCGCCCCTAGATTGAATCTTTATATTACATAAATGATTTTGACACTTTGAAAACTTTTATTTTCATTCTAACCCTTGCTTATAGCCATCGAAAATTTCCATTTTAATAACACGGGAATTTGATGTTTTATGTTAATATATTTTCCATTGGCACATACGTCTATATCAATTCTAAAAAAAAAATCTTCTTTCTACATGTACGGATGTGCACAAATTCTTTTTAGATGATTCCCCTCTGGAACGGTATTTTACCATCATCTTCACGCGCGCGGTTTTCCCCGTCTCATTTGTGACGGCGTGAATTCCTCGCGTATTCCAATTACGAGAGTGCGCTCGTTATAATTTATACTTATGTGACAATATAAAATATATTACTAAAAAATGTTCAATTCTGATGTTATTTAATGGGGAAATATCGATGCCTAAAGACACGAGTTAGAAAAATAAATTATTTTTTCAAAGTGCCAAACTCATTTTTTAAGAAAAATTTGCTAATATTTAATCTGAAGGGTGACAAACTACGTATATATATATATATATATATATATATATATATATATATATATATATATATATATATATATATCCATGAAATATTTATTCTATGCATGCAATTTATCGATTGTATATGTATCTATATATATATATATATATATATATATATATATATATATATATACCGGGTGCACCATTTTAATCTATTATGGAAAATATCTCAGAATTATGGTTGGATATAAAAAAAGTGTTTCAGACAAAAGTTGTAGTGGTCAAAGGGGGTCAACTTTTGGTACCAACGACCTTGACCTTGAACTTGTTTTTGAAGGTTATTTCAAGGTCAAGATCATTTTTTTAAATGAGAAGACCTACTTTTGACTCCGGATTTGAAAAGTGCAGAAAATTTTACGTTCAAAATGATATTTTCAACAAGGTTATGGAAGGTCATATGCAGGTCAAATTTGCGAAAATTGTTAAATAATAGACGTTAGGTTGGAATAACGATTGGAAATATCAAATGCTCTTTTCAAATCCGGAGTCAAAAGTAGGTCTTCTCATTTAAAAAAATGATCTTGACCTTGAAATGACCAAAAGTTGACCCCCTTCGACCTCTACAACTTTTGTCTGAAATATTTTTCTGTATCCAACCAGAATTCTGAGATATTTCCCATAATAGATTAAAATGGTCCACCCTGTATATATATATATATATATATATATATATATATATATATATATATATACATATATATATATATATATATATATATATATATATATATATATATATATATATATATATATATATATGGGTCAATCCATGCCAAAACGCACAAGGCTCTGCTCAAAAATGGTAAAGACTTAGAAAAACTTCTATAGGCTCAAAATTTAGGGTTTTTTATGTAGAATCAATAGCTATGTGACGCTTTCCAAAATTTTCAAAATGGTGTTCTCAAAAACCCGATTTTCTGACCAGTTTTCCGAAAATTTTCCGATTAATCGTTCATAAAAATATAGATAAAAGACGAAAATTATTCTTCCTTTCAAGGGTCGCGTATTTCAAATCCAAGGTCCGTTCAGCTCGTTCAGTCCAAAATTTGCCCCTAGCCTCAAAATATTATTCAAAAACGGTTAAATAGGCATTATTACGGCCAGATTAAGGATCGTGACCATAAATTTATACGTTTTCGAGATCGTTGATTTTAAGTCTAAGGTCCGTTTCTTTTCGAACAGATCGCTGTTGCAATCCGTTAAAATTGGTAGCTCACATAGGCAAATCATTACGACCACTACCAGCTAGGCTTTGCAGACATTTCGGACTTGCTTCTGCAGAGAATATGATTTGCAGTGGATGTAGGAAAATATCATATACTAGTAATGATACTCAAAATGAAGACGTGAACCACAATTCCAACAATGATGATACTCATGATGAAAACGTGAATGACAATTTGAACAATACTAATGTATCTATCAGTCCAAATGAAGATAGCCTAGAGAAGTTGCAATTAGATCTTCACAGTTCGACTTCTTCAAATGCTGAGGAAAACCTCCATGAAATCATCGAAGGTTTAAGAGAAAAATTTTCATCTTTGTCAGAGCACGATCCCGACAGGATAGCTATTCTAACCATACTGCCATCAAAATGGTCAATAGAGAAGATTTCTTCTCTATTCAATACTACGACTTACTCCATTAGAAAAGCTAAAGAATTAAAAGCCTCGAATGGCTCTTTTTCTAGACCACCCCCAAAAATAGGTAAATCGCTGTCACAAACTACGGTTAATATAGTGACACAATTCTATGAATGTGATTCTAACAGCAGAATTCTCCCAGGATATAGAAATAAAAAATCTGTTGAGATTGATGGAGAAAAAGTCCTCAAACAGAAGAGACTGACATTGTTTAGCTTAAAAGAATTATATTTCAAATTCGGTGGAGAGCATCCAAATACTACTATAGGTCTTTCAAAGTTTTGTCAATTGCGACCTCAAAATTGTGTTTTACCCGGAAGTAATGGTACTCATATTGTTTGCGTATGTGTGATTCATCAGAATGTCAAGCTTTTGCTCGATGCCATCAATTCATCTGACCTGGTGGCTAAATCGGAATTCCCATTAAAAATCTATACCGATTTTCTTAATCTCATGGTATGTCGTAACTCAAATAGAGAATGTTTTCTTAACGAATGCAAAAACTGCCCTAATTACGATAAGCTCAGATCCCAGCTTGAATCAGGTTTGGAAAAAGCAGACGTAAAGGATATAATTTTTAGCTCTTGGCATTCGACAGATAGAACAACTATGATTACATCAAACACAACTACTGAAAATTTGCTCTAACTTCTTGGTCATCGGTTAAAATCATTAAAACCTCATGATTATATTAACAAACAACAATCAGAATATTTTAAGCAATTGAAGGGAAGTTTAAAGCCAGGAGAAATTCTTGTGCTACCAGATTATTCAGAGAATTTTGCTTTCGTTGTTCAAAAAGCAGCTCAAGCTTTTCACTACAATAATAATCAAGCCACAGTATATGCTGTAGTTTATTATTATCGAGATGAAGGTGAATTAAAACATGGAAATATAATCGTGATTTCTGAATCAAATACTCATGACTCTGCAGCGGTGTATGTGTGTAATTCGATGATAATTGATTATCTAAAGAATCAACACAAGTTACAAAGATTATCTACTTTTCTGATGGAGCAAAACAACATTTTAAAAATCGATTTAATATCCAAAATTTATGTAATCATGAAAATGATTTTGGTATCAAAGCAGAATGGCATTTTTGCGCGACGGCTCACGGAAAAGGCCCACATGATGGCCTTGGTGCAACTCTTAAAATAGGAGCTAGGAACGCAAACCTCCAAGCATCAGCAATCAACAGCATTTTAACAGCTAAGCAGCTTTATGAGTGGGCATGCCATTCAATAAAAAATATAAAGTTCTTTTATTATTCAAAAGTAACACATAGCAACACTCAAAGAAGATTAAAAAGACGATTTGATGAGGCTCCTTCTGTCCCACAAATTTCAAGAAATCACTGTTTTATTCCACTACGAAACAAGAGTATTATTATCAGAAAATTTTCAAGTGATAAAAAGGAAGTTGTTGTAGAGATTTAAAGTATAACAGTCCATTTATGGCCATGAACCTGCCCACTTGAGCGTTTGTCAGGTATTTTTTGAGGTTAAAATGAAATTTTTAGCTGATGGAACTAAACGGACTTCGGATTTGAAATCAGTGACCCCAAAAACGTATAAATATATGGTCACGATTCTTCATCTGGCCGTCATTATGCCCACTGAGCATTTTTGAAGTACTTTTTGAGGTTAGCGACAAATTTTGGGCTTGTTGGGCTAAACGGACCTTAGACTTAAAATCAGCGTTCTCGAAAACGTATAAATTTATGGTCACGATCCTTAATCTGGCCGTAATCATGCCTATTTGAGCGTTTTTGAAAAATATTTTGAGGCTAGGGGCAAATTTTGGACTGAACGAGCTAAACGGACCTTGGATTTGAAGTACGCGACCCTTAAAAGGAACAAATGCATCGTCACGAACCTTTATCTAGCCATAATCATGCCTGTTTGAGCGTTTTTGAGGTATTTTTTGAGTTTAGAGCAAATCCTGGAGTGATAAGGTTAAACAGTCAGCGGATTCGGATTCAGCGTACCCGAAAACATATAAAATGAACTTTACTCACAATTTTCGTCTTTTATCTATATTTTTATGAACGATTAATCGGAAAATTTTCTGAAAACTGGTCAAAAAATCGTGTTTTTGGGACCGCCATTTTGAAAAATTTTAAAAGCGCCACATAGCTATTGATTCTGCACAAAAAACCCTAAATTTTGACCCTATACAAGTTTTTCTAAGTCTTTACCATTTTTGGGCAGAGCCGCGTGCGTTTTGGCATGGATTGACCCATATATATATATATATATATTTATATATAGCGTATGTATATAAGGATAAATTTAATAACTAAATATCTCTTAAATGGAACAATATAGAAACTTGGTTTAAGAGATATGCATCCTTGAAATGGCCTAGAGCATAATAATACATGAATTTATTAAATACTATGTTCCAGAGAGTGTATTAATTTTTTGAATGATAGATCACTATGTTTTTCTTTATCAAATATATATAGGAACATTAAAAAAAATCTTTTAGGTAGCCAGAATAGATTCAGCTACCTTAATTAGTGAATTGTTTTCAGAAAACTCATGGCGTTTATATGGGATAGCTCTCGATTAGAATTTGAAGCTGCTCAAGACTGTGAGTTGGTAACAGCTGGTGAACTCTTCGGAAGATCTGGTTATGGGATTGGAATGCAAAAACGATCACCCTGGGCTGATGCTGTAACATTAGCAGTACTAGATTTTCATGAAAGTAAGGATACAATTTTAGTTTTTTATCTTAGAACTCTAATAGATACATTATAAAAATAATAATTTATCGGTGTACTCGAACGAATTAATTTTAAAATATGAAATATTAGAGAAGCTATCTTTCGGTGATGATAATTATAAAAATAATAATTTATCTGTTATAGATACAGTCGAAAAATAAATGAAAATAAACAAAATGAAATAAACTGTTTTTACCAATTTCGATAACGATTTTGACCAAAATTACATAGCTTTTATGAGTAGCGCCATCTATAAGGTTATGTATTTACCTAACTTATTAATCTAAATGAAAAAGAATAACTCCAAAAACTATTCTACTTTGTGTACTTTTGGAATCAAGACAAAATGTTCAAGACAATGTATTCTTTGTTTAATCGTACTTTCCTCGTCTCGTTCTCTCGTGCATTTTTATTCGTGAAGTTTTAGATTAATAACGGTCATCTTTTTCATTCATTTTTGCGATACTAATTACACTACCTTTCCAAACAGTCCTCTTAGGCTTATATAACTTCAGTCTTACTGAATAAAATCTGGAATACTTACTTATCTAACAAAACAAATAAATAAATAAATAAATAAATAAATAAATAAATATAGACTAAGTAAATTAAGAAAGGAAGTGAATAAACACACATAAAGTGCTTGTTAAAACTAAATAATGAAATTTTAAATGTAAAAGTGTGCACTACACAAAAGTGATATTCTCGTTCGTTAAATGAAATACTGAACAATTGTATTATTTAAGAAGTGAAAATATTTGTTTTAAAGTGATTATGAGTGTATGACAGTGACAAATTGTGTAAATCAAGAAGTGTTAAATATATGTACGTGTACTGGTTATAAGTTTGAACTGTTGGAAATTTATGTTGATTAAAAAGTAAAAAATCATCGTTATATGCAATATTGCAAAATCATATTATTTAAGGAGGTAAATATTTATTTTAAAGTTATTACGGATATAAAATAGTGACAAATTGTGTAAATTAAGAAGTGTAAAATACATGCTTATAAAGTGGTTATGAGTGTAAAGTATTGGAAATTTATGTTTATTAAGAAGTTATTTATTTAAAATATTTGTTTTAAAGTGATTTAGAGTGTAAAAAGGTGAAAAATTGTGATATATATATATATATATATATATATATATATATATATATATATATTTTTTCTTTGTGATTAGGAGTATAAGATAGTGAAAGATCGTGTTAATTAGCAAGTGGAACAATAGCGAATAATCACGTTATTTACGGAGTGAAAAATATATTTTCATTACGTTATTACAAGTACATCCAGTGTAAAGTCATGTTAATCGTGAAGTAAAAATTATTTTTTATTCAGTGATATCTAGTGCAATTCTTTTTCCGATGGACCGTTCGAGCCCAAGCAGTGAATATTTTTCCGTGTGAATAACTTAAAGAAAAAATTGAATTTGAGTATAATATTTAACAGTGAATATAAAACGGATAATAGATAAAAATGTGCGTGTCGTGTTGAACAAAATTTTAACAATTTTTAACTAATTTTTTGCTTATTCATTTGAAGAAGCTTTGAGATGGTAAAAAGAGTATTGCTAAAAACATGTTTTGAGACATTAAGAGTCAAAATACACTGTTTTTAGAAAAAGTGTGTGTGTGTGTGTGTGTGTGTGTGTGTGTGTGTGTGTGTGTGTGTGTGTGTGTGTGTGTGTGTGTGTGTGTGTGTGTGTGTGTGTGTGTGTGGACGAATGTGTATGAAGATTACTCTGAACATTCATGGTCAAAATTAATGTTTCAGTGCTTAATGATTTTGTTTTTTTAAAGGAACGGGGCTAAAAAATATTTGTTGTTTTTCGATGTTTTTTCTTCTTTTTTTATCGGTTTTTCGATTTTTGAGTTTTAGTTTTTCGGACTTTTTGGTATGTTTGAAAAAATATCATCGATTCATTTTGTATGTACTTGAAAGAAGATAAAATTACCTATCATTTCCGACCCGAAATTTTAAATACGATACTTTCTTTTTTCTGATATACACGAAAACGTTGCGTTTTGTTTAAACGGTGATATATGAGAAATATAACATGGATAATTTTTAAAAAATTTTAATATGCTTAGGAATATGGATAAGAATATTTTGTAAAACTTTCACGCCTTTATCCTTTTTCTTTTTCGAGAAAGAAATAATTTTGTAAAAAAATCATTTTTTTGTCGAAGGATAACTTGAGTAAAACATTATTATTTCTTCTGAAAATTTCCAGAAAGGTAGCTTTTTACTATCTCTTGAAACTGATAGAAGTCTATTTTATACTGACCTTTACATGCAAAGTTATTTGAGGTTATTTATATTTTCTTATCATTTATATCTCTAGAACGACCCGGTCAATTTTGTAACTCAGGCTCGTTTTTTTCGTTTTTTAATAAAAATTCTGAATTGAATATAAGTTATAACGGGGTGCTCAATCATTAATAACAATTAATTACTTGACTGAGCTAGCATCCTGCAGGCGTGCGCCACACGAAACGCGTGTGCGCGGCATATTGCAGCTCTTATCTTTGAGGCGGTCCACGGCGAATCACCGCTGTAGCCTTACCCCGATGTAGCTGTTCAGGCTTTTCCCACGTATACGCCGAATCCACGAGGATTCGGCTTCGTGCGGAGTTTCCTCGTCGCACTGGTTTTCGTGGCCTGGAAGGAGCGCGCAAACGCGAAGACTAATACTTTTGCAAAGCGAACAGCGATGTAGCCTTGCTTCGGTCTAACTCGATGCGAGGAGCAGACGGGTTCAAGTTAATTAAAGGCACACTGATTTAATAAAAACAATAGAAGGTATATTCTAAAATAGTAAATAAATAAACATATATATTACAATTCCTTTGATATGTAAAAAAACCAAGTTGATAATAACAATAAAATCGCGTAGGTCGAGTGTCGCTTGCGTGTTCAGCACGACTGTCGCTGAACACGCCGCCGAAATCGGAGAGGGTTGCGATCGCGCACGTTCCCTTTTCACCGTGGGCTGTATGGAGCCCTTTTATCTTGAGGGCACTGCACACTATTCATAGTGTGGCCCTATAAACGTCCGCGGTTGCCGCGGGCCAGCCCTTACCTCTATTATCTAGAGAGCGACGGCGCGAGGTGGTGACGCGCCGCTGACGATAATGCTCGCTGATTCTCTTCGGCGAGGCTCTTGGTGCAGCTGCTCTGCGCTTCGAGCGGCTTTCAAGATGGCGTCAGAGCGTCTCTAATCGCGAGGCACGCGGCGTGAGGAGTCGAGCGGTAGTGATTCTTCCTCTCCACGGCCGTGCCCCCCCCCCCCCGCTCCTTGTCGCTCTCGTCTTCACACCTATTGCCGCGCGTGGGCATGAGATGGCGTCTCATGCCCCTTTCGCGTCTTCCCGTTCGCGAATTATACGCTGCTCGTTACAAAGTTTTGAAATTCATCTATCCGTATTTGTTTTACAATGATTTCTTTATTTTACGATATTTTACGATATTCTAAAAACAATGAGGTAAATTATTTTTGTATTTTAGAAATAATATGATTGTTTAATTCTTCCTATTGTTTTTTTTATTTAATGGTCATGTGTTCCCTCTTTTTTGCAACTCAGATATGTCATAATGTATACTTGATTTTGTATTTTACATTTGTATTTTATATACTTGTTTGTTATGTTGTGCGATGTCGGTCGAGAGCGTCCAGCATTAAAACACAATGCGTCTTTTTATTTTTTATATAAATAATCATCAAAATAAAGTTGTTTTATAGTGAATTATCAATAATAATCGTACACTAAACAAAATGAGTGATAAAAATCCTCAATACAGTGTCAAGAAGTCCGGACGGGGAGGTACCTCCAATGCTAAAAAACGGACATTTCAAACCGCGCTCCGCCACTGAATAAGCGCTACGCGTTAGAAAAACCAAGTTTAGAAACTGCTGGAACGTCAGCAAAAAAGTTGTTGCCTATTGATCTTGATGAATTCGAAGTCGATGCAGGATTTACTTATAGAATTTTGGATTTTTTAGCAGTATGTACCGCGTTGTCGCAAGTGGTAGTGTGTAAAAAATGATACTCAGACGTTACGTTTACAGAATCAGGAATGAGAGGCTTGAGATTCAAAGTAGTGGTTTCATGTAAAAATTGTGAAAGTCTTCATATTTCTAGCTCTCCTTTTATTAAAAAACGGTATGATATTAATCGCAGAATTATTCTTGCCATGCGACTCTTAGGTGTAGACTTGAATGGTATAATAAAGTTTTGTGCGTTCATGAATTTGCCTCGTCCCATTTTTCAATCGTTTTACGATAGAGTCGTAAGAAGAATAGCTATGGGAACAGAAGAAGTTTGCCAAAGAAGTATGAAGACTGCAGTTCAATAAGAAAAAATAATAACTGAAAAAGAAGGCAGAAAGAAGGTATAACAGTGTCTGGTGATGGTTCTTGGTGCAAACGAGATTTTTCGTCGCTCTTTGATTTTGTTTCGTTGCTCAGATGGTTTACTGGAAAGGTGGTCGATGTTTTTTGGTCAAGTCTAAATACTGCAAAACTTGTGAATTCTGGAAGAAGAAAACTGCCACAGAAGAATATAAAGAATGGGCTGAAAGTCATGAAACTGAATGTCAAGCTAATCACGAGTGCTCAGCGGGGGAGATGGAAATGGATGCAGTCATCGAAATGTTCCAACGATCAGAATCAAAAGCTACTGGGGATTTAGCAAACTACACTCACAAAGCACCGCTATCTCAAGAAGTTTATGAAGCGATTTCTCCTGTTTATGAAAAGTTGAGCAGTGACGATCTTCTTATATGTTGCCCTGGCGGATTCACTAAAAATACGAATGAATGCTTTAACGCAACCGTGTGGTCTATGGCACCTAAATCTTCCTCCAGTGGCAAACATGTACTTGATACAGCAGTATACATTGCTGTAGGTATCTACAATGATGGTCTGTCAAGTATCATGCGTCTGATGCAAAATTTGGCGATGAAAATAGGGCCAAACTGCTACAACTTCTGCGTGAAAGCTGATGCGCGTCGCATCAAAATTTCCGAGCAATCAAAATTAAAATCAGTCAGGAAGGAGAAAGAAGAAGAGAATATCAATTTAGATGGCCAAATATACGGTGTAGGCATCGCAGATTAAAGATAAAACGAAATTTTTTAAAAGTTAAGTACTTGTAAAACTTTAAATGCGTTTTTCTTAAAACTACTTTTTTCAAACTGGTCGAAAACGCTGCTCATAAACCGCTCGATGAATGGCTTTAAAAATTTTACTGTAGCTTCACAATCGCATTATCTAAATAAGTACATAGCCCTTTTTTGATTAAACTAAAATTTTTTTTACAAACAATTTACTGCAATACTAAATTTTTACATAAAAAAATGAAATATTTTTAAAACTTATGCAATTTTATTAAAAATCGATTTAAAAAAACCCTGTGTACTTCTATAGCAATAACATATACTTTAAGAAAAAAAATTTTTTTTTTGCCCTAGCTCTTATACTTTTGAAGTTACGATTTCGCCGGTGGAGGTATAAAAAAAATACGTTTTTGGAAAATGGCTCTGACGCCGCCATATTATTTGAAAATTCAATAAAAAAAATTTTTTTATACTTCAATACCTGTTTAATTAAACCCTGAAGAATGAAACCCGATCCCTTTACCCATATCCTCAACAAAAATTATCATATTTAGGCCTTTTTTCGTGGCTCTAGAGTGGTGTTACCCCTTAACAAATAAGAGTTTTCATTAAATTTGCGATAAAACTTTGCAATTAATTTTTTGACTAGACAGTAAAATTGATTCACTTTGAAGTAAATTTAAAGATCATATTACACACTTTGAGAACAAATTGAATAACTTAAAAGAATAGTCAAATTTATAAGTGGACATACATTGTTTTTATTTTTATATTTCAATATTCTTTTAACTATCGGTAAACTGTTTAGCAAATAAGAAAGATAGTGATATTTATAATAGTATCTCCTGTTGAATCGTAAGTTAAACAAATTGTACGTCTATTATATTGCAATTCTTATTCTTATATTTGCATTCATTTTTATTCACACATTAAACAAAATTATTAAATTGCTATTAATAATAGTTTGTAACGAATTCGTAAATTTGCGCTAACGTACACGACACACGTGCGAGCGCGCTCGCGAATTAGAGAACACGCCGGGACTCCGTGCGCGTAAACCCCGTTGTTTGAGCCGCGACCACGAGGCTAGCAGACTCCTACAGCCTGATGTAGCGCGCGGACTGCAACCGCCTTATACGCCTTTCTCGTGGATAGTATGTATGTGTATCAAGCGTCTAGAGTAAGTAAGATAGAGCAATTGAGCATAGACAACGAGGGACCACCTTCAGCACCACTCCAAGCCGAGGTCTAGGGTAGACCCGGTTCTACACTTTCCGGGGACGATGAACGAGTGAAGCTCGCCACAGACAGCTACACCCACGTATGTGGAGGAGAGAGAGAGAGAGAGAGAGAGAGAGACCGATCTTCGCCGCCCGTAGGCCACTGCAGGCTCAGCTTCAACACAAAAGTAAATGAGATGATTAAATACCAGTACAGCGGTACAAGCTCCAGCGCAAAACGCGAGCGGCTGCGTTCGAATTAACGTAGGTATCGGGTAAAAATTCACCCGCGGCACACTAGAGAGACGTGTGTCGTTATTGAATAAATAAATTTATTCATTAAACAAATACTTCTGTTACATGGCGGCCTTCAAAATGTGTATCTAAGGGAAAACTCGCGAGCAGCACAATACGCAATTCGGAAACGTAAAATCACGCGTAGTAGCTGGGCTCGAAATATTCACGGGAAATATTTCGAGCAAAAAAAGCAAGAGGATGCGCGCGAATACATGGACAGTGAGGGTCAACTACCTGTATCGAGCTGAGCGTCGTCAACTCAGCCAAAGCATCGAACAGCGCGGGAGTGCACAAACTAGAGTACAGAGGCTTAACATCGATGGCAGATTACGATATTCGAAAATTATTTCGAGGACGCCAGATAATTTTTGTAGCAGCCGGCGATATAAAATGTGCACGCGGTCACATTGAACCAGTGTAAGCAAAGTCCATAGAAATAAAATAGTAATACGCTTCAATTTGCAGAAGGGAAAATCCCACGCATTTCTGTAGGCAATCAATTACTTGCGAGCTGCACATACGATAAAAAGGCAGCTTTCCGTGTGCGCAAGTAGCCTCACCAGTGGCAAATACATTGCACAGTCGAGCGCAAATAATCTGCGTGCGATTAAACTATCGTATACATGTATAAGTGAGCGCCTCTTATACGATTTTCTTTTTTTTGGAATGTGTTTTCATCAGTATGCGTGACGTATGCTGAGTGATGCACAACCCGTGCAGGCATACGTGTGAAGCACAAACAGTGCAAGTACGTCACAAAATGGGAATTTAAAAATTCATAGTCTGTTTTCGGAGTGAAAAATCCGAAACCAATCCAACAGCGAATACCAGGCTAAGCTAGAAGGCCTGCAGGACACAGTCCGGGACTTGAAAGGGGGTTTGATAATCGCAGGAGATTTCAACGCCAAATCCCCAGAGTGGAGGGAAACAGGATCCGATCCAAGAGGGCAGATGGTGATGGAAACGGCCAGCCACCTCAGTCTAGTAGTGCTAATCAACGGCTACACGACGATCTTTAGACGACCGGACTACCGAGAGACCATCATTGATGTCTCTTTGGCAACGGATCGCCTTTCAGCTGGAATCGCGGACTGGCGGGTGATCGAAGACTACACAGAAAGCAACCAACAATATATCACCTTCCGAGTTCGAGATGCTAGATCAGTCCCGGCGACTCCGAAACTCGCTGCCCCGCGCTGGAACATTGCCAAAATGAACACCGAGGAATTTACGTTTGCAATCGAACGCGGTCAGGATTCCATAGGACAGATCCCGAGCAACATGACGCCAGAAGCACGGGCCAACAGGGTGACTGAGGACACCATGAAGGTCATCCTTCAAGCATGCGTAGAGGCAGTGCCCAAGACATGCCCCAGTCTGAGGAGGCGCCCTGCCTACTGCTGGACAAATGAGATCGTGGAACTCCGGAAACGCTGTAAATATCTACGGTGCAGAGAACAGAGAACCCGTAGGCGCGGTCACGACGCAACTCCACTGGCTACCGAACTCAAGGCGGCCAAAAAACCACTAAAGCGGGCCATTACAACCAGCCAGTAGCGCTGCTGGAAGGAGCTGGTTAAGGAGGTAGATGAAGATCCGTGGGGTTTAGGGTACAAGATCGTAACCCGCAAACTGGCGGCGTTTACCACAAAAGGCCCCAGCGACGCGCGAACGGTCCAAAGAATAGTAGATGCTCTCTTCTCCGAGCACCCGAAGAGACCACATTCAACAGCACCATTTGGCCCAATCGTGACTCCGAGTTTCACGAAGGAGGTGCTCTCTTTAGCAGTAAGATCAATGCGAAATAAGAGAGCGCCCGGACCAGATGGCCTACCCGTAGAGGTACTGAAAGTCATAGTCGCAAGTCACCCGCGCTTCTTGCTGAGTATGTACAACTCCTGCTTGAAGGTGGGCATCTTCCCTAATCGCTGAAAGGTAGCGAGGCTCGTTCTCATCAGCAAGGGCAAGCTGCAGGTGATCTGGCACCCCGTCAGTACGGCTTTAGGCGGGGTATGTCCACCATCGACGCAGTCCAGGAGGTCGTGAGTGCCGCAAAATCGACGGAACAGGGCAATCACTATTCTCGTCCTGTCTGCCTCTTGACCACTTTAGACGTCAAAAATGCCTTCAATTCCGTTAGGTGGGATAAAGCACTGGAAGCTTTCGAGCGGGATTTTCGGATACCCGAGTATCTCCTTCGCATGCTTGGGGACTATCTGAAACACCGCTCAATAATATATGATACGGAGGAAGGCCCAAAAACCAAAGAGATAACATCGTCGTCGTCGTCGTCGTCGTCGTTGTCATTGTCGTAGTCGTTGTCGTTATTATCGTTATCATCGTCATCGTCATCGTCATCGTCATCGTCATCGTCACCGTCATCGTCATCGTCATCGTCATCGTCATCGTCATCGTCATCGTCATCGTCATCGTCATCGTCCTCGTCCTCGTCCTCATCATCGTCGCCGTCGTCGTCGTCGTCGTCATCGTCATCGTCATCGTCATCATTATGATTATTATTATTATTATCATTATTATCATTATTATCATTATTATCATTATTATCATTATTATCATCATTATTATCATTATTATCATTATTAGCATTATTAGCATTGTTACGAGATAGAAGGCAAGATCGTAGTCGGCCGAGATACAGCAGGAACTTCGCAAACCTATATTGAAGCAATGTTGGTAGTGGAGCGATATTCTCCATACACATTGCTGGGCGACACACAACAACCAAGCCGCCCGAAGAAAGGCAGTATAGAGGATGTTTTCAAGAGGATTGCAAAACTCCTGAAGAAAATGAAGGATGGAGTAGTAAGGCAACGTGGTGTCAATTACGACATCAAAGACAGCCTTTCAATTGTGGTCGAACTTTTTGACCCATTGAAGGATCACCTGCACTCCAATAGAGAAAACCATATGGTGACATATGCGCAGGGAGCCGCGGCTAACTCAAGCCAGCGGCAGAAAAACAAGCGGACTCCGACGCTGCCGAGTCAGTAGCCACTGACAAGAAGGCTAGCTTAAATGGGCCCACAGAGACCGACGACTTCTTGACGGTGCAGTGAAAGAAGGATAAAGATGCTGTTAAGAATCAGCAGCAGAAGACCGAAGAGCAGGGCAGACAAGAGCATCAAGAGAAGGAGAAGCTGCGACAACAGCTAACGCTTTAACCGCAGCAACAGAAGCCTCCGACAGTCAAAACACCGGCGAACCAGAGAAGAGAGCCTTCTCAAAAGCCTCCGCAGAAGAAGAGGAGGAGGAGGACACCAAGGAAGCGACCTAAGGCAGTCTTTATGCGCCCTAACGCCGGGATCTCTTACGCGGACGTTCTCGAATGTCCCTGAGAAGATCCCAGTAGATTGCCCAAACACTGATGTACGCATCAGGAAAACCAGAGCAGGACAAGCCCTGATAGAGTTGGGCACAAACGTAAATGATCAGGTGCTGGGAATCCTTGGTGACTCCCTCAAGAATGCAGTAGGTGACACAGGGTATGAGGAACCTGTCAACGAGGACAAGCGTGAAAGTCAGGGACCATGATAGTCTCTCCACCAAGGAAGTGGTGGAAGCGGCTGTCAAGGGGCTCTTCGACGAAGCAGGGAGCTCAGTCGGTGAGATCAGCGTATCGCTGACCAAACCCAATAGCAGGGAACAGCGGCTGGTTATCATAGAGATGGACCAGAAAAAGACAAATTTCCCGCTCGAGAAGAGCCGCTTGAGAGTCGGCTACATGAACTTCCGACTGAAAAGGTGGCAGCAGCTATATCGGTGATTTAGATGTCTCGGTTACGGACATCAGGCATGCGAGTCTTTGTTTGCGTTTACTAGTGCTTTCCGTGCTGTCCTGTCTTCCGCCGAGAGGGCCATCTCATTAGGGTAACGTTGTTTCTCGCGCGGCTCATTTTTCTTCGACTATTTATGCACTTCCTTTGCATGTGGCCGATTTCGTCTGTCCACCAGTACACTTCACGTCTGTTCTGTACTATTCCTTTTCGGGGCATGGTCACGTTGCATGGCTGTTCTATTTGTCGCAACGTCTCGTCCACCAGTCGGTCCATCCTGTGTCTGCCTGTAAGTTGGTCCTGAACGGTCTCAGCGGGTGCTGGTAGTTCCCGCAGTAGTGTGGAGAATCGTTCCTTGTCCTGTTTCTTCAGATTCCAACGCGGAGGTCGCTCAGGTGCGTTCCGTGTGGTCTCTGTATGGTTCGTGACATCAAAGACAATAATAGAATATAAAATAGACTGGTGATCGCTGGCTGTAAACTCCTCGATCACCCGCAATTGCTTGATCTTTGGTAGAAGGCGGTCCGTTACAAAAGTGACATCTGGTATCGAATCTCCAAAGCCCGGTCTTCTGTATGTAGATGTCTGTCCAAGGTTGGCTACAACTAGTCCCAGCCTTGCGGCCAATTCTAGCAACAGCCTTCCTCTTTTGTTCATCTTCGTCATTCCCCACTCGATTGCTCTGGAGTTAAAATCGCCCACGACGACTAAGTCTCCCGGGAGATCTCTTAGGGCGTCCTCTAATTTCTCTACTTTAATATTAAAAGCATTAGCCGTGCAGTTTGGGGTAAGGTAGATACTGACGTAAGTAACTGTGCCAACCCTGACCCAAACGTAGTCATCCCCCGCGCCAAAGTCAGTGACCCTCGTCCTCTGCTTACCCGTATCCAGATGGCCGATGTGCCCGAGGAGTTTGAGTACCACGATTTCTGTAAGTCCCTGTATTGTTCGCTAATTATTAGTATGTCAGTGGCTCGTTCTTTGCTCAGTCTGTCGCGACAATTCCTCCATCCCATTTTTATGCGGCCTTGCAAAGCAGCGTTTGAGCAACGCTATCCTCTACCTCGCAGACCGCCATGCACGTGTCATATTGATTCGGACCGAAAACGTGTTCGCCCGGGTTCAACCTGTCCTCCGTTTCTCTATACAGTGCGTCTGTCACGTCCTGCGGTGTTGTTACACAGTAAATGTCAAGAATCTCCAGTCTTACCCGGGAGGTGAGGTCCTTGACTTCTCCTTTCTCTCCTAGGGTTTCCTGGAGTTTCTTTTAGAAGTCGCGTCTGTACTCCGCCTCACTGCGCAGTCGTACAAGAAGTTCTCCGTCTTTAGTTTTGCAGTAGCTCTGTATCTGTACGTTTGAAGATTCGGAGTGCATGTTCGTCTTAAGCTGTCTTAGTGTTTCGGCGTAGGTCATCGTCCCCGTGAGCCTGATGAGGACAGCATTGCCGTTAGTCCTCTGGTGCCGCCTGCTCCTACCATGTCCGCCGCCGCATCTAGTCCTGGTCTGTTTATGGCTCTCCCGTCTTCTGTGGTCACGTCGCCAGTTCTGTTCTGTTTCGGGGTGTTCTGTGCTTCCTGAAATGTCGTCTTTTTCTTCTGTATTCGATTCACCACCTTCACGAAACCCGAACCGTCTTCTACCCTTTGGAAGACTTCCGCCTAATCAGGGCTTGATCCGAAGGCCTACCGTCTCCTCTTGTTCTGTGGCGTTTCCGTGGCGTCATTCGTATCATCGTCTTTCTTTGGAGCCTCCTAGAGGGCTGTCAGACGGTCGCATTCATACGATACGATCTCGGAACATTCTTGCATCAATGCCATTCCATCCGTGATTTCCTTGCTCAGTCCTTTCTCTTTCTTTTTTCGTGCGAACATCGTCTGTAGGGTCTTGTCTATGCGCTTGAGTTGAGCTCTTATTGCCTGCTCATTTCCGTTTGTTTGCGTGCGTGTATTTTATATATGTCCTTTTTTGTGTGTAAGGCCCTTCAATTGGTAGTATCCACCAGAGTCGAGCTTCTTGACGTTACGATCAACTTCTGAATTTAATGATCGACATCTTGCAGAGAAGTGTCCGTTTAATAGAGCCCCCGGGAAGAAGTCGGTTTCTATTTCCCCCGCTCAATACTCTTTTATAGAGCCCTCGGGCGAAAAAAGAAAAATATTGCCGTGGCTATCTCAAACTAGCGGCCTCAATATAAGAGGATGCGATCGAGAGCCGGTGACTCCGACAATGCCCAGTCTTCAGTCATTGACAAGAATGCTAGACCCACCGGTCCCTAGGAGATACCGGCTTTGAGAAGGTCCTTTCAATGAAGGAGAATCCTGCAGCTAAGAAACAGCAGCAGCAGCAGCAACAGAAACGACCAGAGCAGCTGACTCAAGAACAACTGCTGCAGCGAAATCAGCAACAGCGACAACAGCTGCGACAACAACCGCAGCAGCAGCTGCAACAAAAGAAGATCTCAACAGCCAGGACATCGACAACCAAGTGTCTAGAGGCTGCTCAGAAAAAGAAAAAGAGGAGGAGGAAAACGCCTAGCAAGCGTCACAATTCTGTCCTTATCCGGCCGGGGGATGGAGTCACTTACGCGACCGTTATCTCGAATGTCCGCGAAAAGATCACAGCAGAGAGTCCAACGACTGATATTAAATGTATCAGGAAAACCGGAGCGGTCGGCGTCCTAGTAGAGTTGGGCACAAAACACAACAACCAGGAGCTGGGGACTATAGGCGACTCCATCAGGAAGGTAATGGGTACGTCGGGGCCGTAAAGACCCTGACACCAAAAACAAACGTCGAAGTCAGAGACCTTCACATCTTCACCACCAAAGAAGAATTGGGGACGGCAATAAAGAGGGTCTTTGACGAAGCAGGAGACTCAACGGGTGAGATTAGCGTTTCGCTGACCAAGCCCAACAGTAAAGAGCAGCGACTGTCAATTGTAGAGATGGACCAGGAAAAGGCAGAGTTTCTCCTTCAGGAAGGTCACAAAGGAGCAGCCTGCAAAACTACCGAGGTGAAGTGCGTCTTGTGCACTGACCTTAAAGTAGATCAAGCACAGCTGAGCCACGCGCCGGGCTCAGGGCAGTGTAGAGCATTTCGCGAAACGCTTAGGCAGACCAAAGCCAACCGTTAATGATGGACCGCATAACGGTCCTTCAAGCGAACCTCCATAGAGACGATTTAGCCAACAGCCTTCTGACTCAGAGTATATCACACTTGGCACAGCAACAATCTACGTGAATCCACGAATAATCAGAGTGGACGAGCACGGGGACGGAAGTGGCTTTGTGTGGGTGAGAAGCAGAGACATAACTTACGTGAGCTGCTATGGCGATTTAGCCGACAACCAGTACAGCTGCAGGAAACGGCGATCCACGGAACATCGCGATTCTTGTTATACTGGACGTTAAGAACGCCTTCAACTCGGCCAGGTGACTGAACATCTTGGACGCATTGAACGAGTTCCAAGTCCCAGAGTGCCTCATGCGGGCGATACGGGACTACCTAAAGGATCGTATCCTCCGCTACGAAACAGAAGAAGACTAACGCGAGAAAGAACTCAGCGCCGCCGTGGCATAGGGAACGATCTTTAGTCCTGACTTTTGGAACATCCTGTACAATGCCCAGTTACGACTCGGGCTACCGGAAGAAGTGTACATGATAGCCTACGCTGATGATGTCGCTGTAGTGATCATTGCTTGGGACTTTGAAAAAGCACAATATCTGCTTAACCAGGCGATGGACAGGATCTCGTGCTGGATGGGGAACTTGGTCTCGATTTGGCAGCCGCTATGACAGAGATCGTGCCCTTCACTGTCAAACGGATGCAGACTATCTTCCCCATGTATGTGGGAGACGCGGAGGTTTCCACAAGGAGGGAGGCTATGTATCTGGGACTCAAACTAGACACTAAGCTTACTTTCTTTCGTCACCTAGCGTATGCAGCGAATAGAGCGGCGAAAAAGACGGCACAGTTGAGCCGTCTCATGGCGAACACAAGTGGACCGAAAGCGAGCAAGCGTCGGCTCCTCATGTCAGTCATTATATTCATCTTATTCTACGGTTCAAAAATATAGGCCGATACAATGGATAAGGACTAATACCGGATTCGACTCACTTCCGTTTAGCGTAGAGTAATTCTCAGTTTCACCAGCGCCTGTCACACCGTCTCGTGACCCGCAGTGCTCGTAATTGCGGGAATCACCCAGATCGACCTATACGCGATGTAACGGAAACGAATCTATGAACGGAAGAAAACAAGCGAGGACAGAACAACAATCCATAGAGAGGAACGGGACCGCAAGATGGAAACGTGGCAACGATCGTGGACAACCACAACCAAGGGTAAATTGACAGCAAGGCTGATAGACCAGCTGGCCCCTTGGATTAACAGAGACCATGAGGAAGTATATTACTATCTGACCCAATTCCTGAGTGACCATGTGCACTTTTGCACATACCTTAATCGCATGGGGAAGGTTCAGAGCCCGCGTTGCATCTTCTGTTACGCTGATTTCGACGATTCGTTTCACATGTTTTTCATCTGCGATGAGTGGAACGAAGAAAGAACAGCTCTTCTCGGCTCGGTCTGACAATTCATGCCTGAGAACATCGTGGGCGAAATGCTGTCCACTGAGAATAAGTGGGTCGTCACGACAAAATTCGCCGAGACGGTCCTACGACAAAAGAAACGGCACCTAGATAGGGCAACCGACGAAGGTATGAATGAAGCGCTGGGAGACGCTCCGACACCCCAACATAACGCAGGAACGTCGGATGACTTCATGGAAATGGACGTGGAGGGAGAAGATGGAACGCTTTCTTAATCGGGAGACGCTCATTTTCTCGCATTTTTTGAATGTCGCGGAGAGGAACAGGCATACTTCTGATTTTCGCGCGGAGATGAATGCACCAGTTCGAATACGCATATAAATGAGACTGGTTAGATCTGATGTCCCCTCAGGGGATTTAGAATTATAAATTTTTTAATTTCTTTCAGGTCAAGGCAGCAGCTGTTGTTGAGACGATACTAGAATTGCACCATCCTGAGGTAATGTGATAACCGGTACCAGGGCGGGTTCCGCCAGAAGAGCAAAGGGTTGTAGGCTTTAGTGGGTCGGTTTGTGATGCAACGGCTGTATAGTTTTTCCACGTTTTTGTTTATTTTATTTTTCGTCCTTTATTATACACACGGCGGATTCATCGCCAACTAGCCCCATACTATCCGGCTGTGTGGACCCTGTCGGGTGTGCCTTAGACGGCATTTCCTACCCCTCGAAAGAAAATAGAAAAAAAAATTATTATGGTTTTGAGTTGTGGCTTTATGAATCCTCCAGAGACATGGTTTCCTTCGGCGTTCCATCTTTATGGGTGATTTACTGGCTAGTGGTAACCACCTCCCAGAAAAGAGACGCCGTGGGCGATTTTAGCTTTTATGTCTTCCGTTTCTAGAGTGTAGGCTCCCAGAAAACGGCGCGTACTTTCAGAGAGTGCTAAAGAGCTGCAAGGAAGATGTTCTGAAGACTTCTCTTCTAGTTAGCAATATAGACAATCTGGGCTATCTGCCAAGCCCATCTTGTGTCTAGCTGAGCACAGGTTACCGTGGCCTGTGAGTATACATACATACAGTCCCGCAAATATGGGAGTAACATATATGAAGAAATAAAAAGCTACTTTAGTCCCGCTTTGCAGGTGAATAAAATAGCTATTATAGTTAAGTCGTGAATAAAATGATATTCCTCCAAAAATACCTATCCTCCAGAAGCTGTAACTTTGGTTATACGAAACGGTTTTGAGACGTGGTAGATGTAATTCCGATTTGATTACGTAAAATAGCAAACAATCAAACAAAAACTAAAAAAACATTTTGGATTTCCATTCAGCCCCATTGAGGTTGCTAATTGAGCAATTATGGGGGTAGAATTATTATTTTCTTGAAGTTGGTAAAGTGGCGGAGAAAATCGTTTTTGGTACTGTGATGTACTGGCTTTTATAGTTAACTAATAAAAGTCCGAACGTTACGGCTTTTCTCGCGTCTCGCCGATCGATTTGAACACGTAAGATAGTTAATTTTTCGTTGCTGAGGCCGAAACAGAGGCTTGGAGAGGAGTTGGGCAATGAGCGGACTCGTGAGTCCGTAGTAGTATTTTAAATAAATATTTTATTTGTTACCTTGTAATTGCTTGTATTTTAGAAATCTGCAGCTGGTACACTTTTAGTCTGCGCTTTCGATGGTGCACGTGGGTGCGTCGGTAATGACGGCGATGGCGCTAATTATAATATAAATGGTTATTTCTAGATATTTTATCTTTAGTTGTAGATTTTCGAAGTCTGTGTTGAGCTTCTCTGCAATCTGTACTTGATGTCCTCGTTTATAGTGAATGAGCGTTGTAGGGTTTGATGTAGTTGGTGATAGTTTTATATTCTTGGTGGTTATTTGGCATGTAACTTCTGAAAAGAAAATTCCAAATCCCTGAATCTGGATTTCCATTATGCTAATTAATGTTGTTACATTGCAGTTGGAGTCTTTCACTGTAAGTTGCTGAAAAGATCCATTCATTTTTTTCGGGTAGGTGTGTCCATTCTGCTGATGTTCGTTCCTTTGTATGAACGGCACAATCTTCCCAGATTATCGCTGATGAATTTGTTAATAACTGAAGTTCGCAAGAGGTTATTATGTGAATGATAGTCTTGTAGTTGCAGTAGATATTTTTATTTGTTTTTAGGCAATTTTCCAAATCCTCTTTGTTAAAGAACGTGTGTTGGTTGTTTCTTTTGGTCCTGGTCATGTATTGTCCTTTTGGCAATATGTAACTAGATGGTCCTTTGATTTGTGGTGCTAGGATGGGCTAAATTCTGTATATTTCGTGGGCAATTATTTGAAACAAGACAAACGTGGTTTATATTATTATAGTTGCTCCTTTCCTTTTGGCATTAACTTGTAAGATTTTTGCTGCGTCTAGTGAGAAGAAGTCGATGGTTGGTAGATTTGTGTTCGGGTTTCTGTTATGAATGAGTTGGATATTTTCCAAAAAATCTGATGGAAGTAGAAGAGCGCTGGTTCTTCCTTCTAGGGCGTACCGTGTAATTTCGATTATTTCACTATATATGTTGATGTGGTAGTCCAGTGATGGGCAAAACTAAAGAATTGTGCTGCGTTTTGATATAGAACTTTCGTTTCGTGTATAGTGGTGTTGTGGTGTATACTCGTGTGCTTCTTTAACTCTTTTAACTTTTTTAGTTGTCTGGTTATTCCGTTAACGATTAGAGTAGGGACTTTATACTAATCCTGTTCTGTCTTATCATCTTTAGGAGTAGACGTGATCTCGAAATTATAAAAGTTTGGCGTAGGCTAACATGAAGTCGTTGATAGTGTTGAAGTTAGTTTGTTCAATAATTTCTTTATGTCATTGGCGGTTGTTAATTTATCTGATAGAAATTTTGCTCTGGTTATATGCAGTTAGCATTCGATGGGTATGTCGGGATATTCCGAAAGGATTTCTTCGATTTTTTGTTGGATATCGTCCTCGTCGTGTTTCACTGCGTTAATGTCTATTTCCACAATTGCTTTGTGGTTGCCGACCTCATTGTATAGGTCTCTCATGTATTCGAAGTATAGTCCAGGATTGTTTGATAAGAAAGAAATTTTGTATAGGTGGGAGTAGGATGTGGCTACTACTGCTACGGTTATAAAAATTATTACTGCGTGCATCGTCTGTGGACAGAGAAATAATTAAATAGTTAAAGAAAATGTTATTGTTTTGCTAATGAGTGCGATAGTAAGCGAGATAGGATAATGATTGGGTATGCATTATGCGCATACATGATCAAACTTTGTTCTTTTATATGTATTATTATTTATTTATTTATTTGTTGCAGTTATTTTGTATGTTAGTTATGTTTTATGTTAGTTGTTTTCCTCGTCTTCGGAGGCGTTTTCATGATGTTCTGTTAGATGATAGCCTCGATTGGAGTTGGAAGATTGAATTAATAGGGTGTAATTCGCAATAAAAACTTTAGCTGCGGGTGTCTGGTAATTTTGGTTTCTTTTTTGTTATTGGACATTTAAGGGGTATGGCCACAGTAGCATGCATAAAATCATGTGCATATTAAACATTTTTTTTAATATGAAAAAAAAGTTTATTAATAAAAATAAGCAATGGTATATTAAATACTTGTCTTGAAGTATCGAAAAAAACTTTTTCTAAAAGAAAATGACCGCCCACAGCGCGTTTCTGGCAGCACCTTTTTTTCTTTACGCTATTCTGCATGCAAAATTTCATACGTAATTTTTGACTTGGAACAAAGTGAAATGTTTCGTTATTTTTCATCTAAATATCTAGAGAAGTACGTAGGATTTTTTGAAAATATAGATTTTTTCAAAAATGGCGCGCATTTAAAGTTGACACGTTAATATTTTTCGAAAATTTTTTTATAAAATTGCTCATTTAATGAGAAGTTTTTAATTAATCAAAAAACCCCTCGGTACTGCTCTCCAAAATTCAATTATAAAGATTGTGTCAAAATTTTAAGTTGATTGGATAAAAATTGAGGCCGTGATTTTTCATTCGGATGTCAACAATGCTGTTTTGAGAAAAACGCGTTTAAGGGGTATGGCCACAGTAGCAGGCATAAAACCATGTGTATATTCAACATTTCTTTATAATATGAAAAAAAAGTTTATTAATAAAAGTAAACAATGGTATATTAAATACATGTCTTAAATTATCAAAAAAAAATTTTTTTAATTTTTCCAAAAAGAAAATGGCTGCCCACAGCGGGTTTCCGGCAGCACCTATTTTTCTTCACGTTATTCTGCATGAAAAATCACATGCGTAACTTTAGACCTGGAACAAAATAAAAAAATTTCACGCTTTAACTCGAATGGAAACTTATTTCTATGATAATAAAGTATCAAAAACAGCCAAAAAAAATTTTTGAAAATTCTACTTTAAAAAATGATGATTAATATGAATTCGGATAAAAATATGAAGGTTTGGATTCAATGGATCCATATGAAAAGTAAATGTGTAGTATTTTGCTATCTTGGTTTGTTGTGAAATTATTATATTTATTTTGGATGCTTTTGAGGGTTATTTCCTGATTCTAATTTGGAGGTTTTATACTTCGGGATAAATTCGGGGTATTGTAAGGAATCATTAATTGTTTTTATTTTGTGAAATATTAGGTTATCTAAGATACTGATGTTTAAACTAAGATATAGCAATTCGGTAGTTGTATCCAACGTTTTCATTCCTATGAGAGTCGTGTGGCCTTGTCTGGCAGAACAACGGGGTTTTATCTGTAATAACCCAACTCTAAGTATTTTAATGAGTTCCTGTTGTTGATCGGGACAAAATATTTGTAATGTCGTTGTTTGTGACAGTGAATATAGCCATGCTTCTACTGAATCAAGGTGGATGCAATGTTGTGTGTAGTGCGGTATATAATTAATGTTGCATTTTGACAAAATTTCTTCGCTGGGTTGATTTAGCAGTATGTACTCACATGTCCTATCACCATAGGCTTTGTAAATGGGCTCAGTATGCCTACATACTCTATGGTTAATTGTGTGTTTGCATTTATTTCGACTTCCTTCTGATAAGAAGCTGTAAGCTCTTTTGTCGTGGCTTAGTGCAATATACTTGGCTTGAGTTTTTATAAATGCAGATGCAGTATGACCTTTATAAGTTTGTGGTATTGGAATTGGGTGCATTCGATAAAGTTCAGTTGCAAATTTATTTAGCATTGGAATTGATATTTCCACTATAAATTTACTACGTCTAAATGCTAATCTTACTGGAGCGATATCTGTTAATTTATCTGTTGTGGCATGTTCTATTGGAATCGGGAATTCGTATTCCGGGTGTAGGTCTACTATTTGGCGGATAATTTGTTGTAATTTATTTGTAGATATGAGTGATGGATGAAGTATATCCATCCTGGGTTCATGGACTGCGTCGAACATAGTTTGGAAGGTGTCTTGATAAAGGTTTAGAGCTGTTTCTATTCTATTGGTGGTAGTTGTGATTACGCGAGTACATAATATCGTTGCTATAAATCGGCTAGGTCGTTCATTGTTTTCGTGAGTTCTAATAATTTGTCAATACTGAATTTGATTGCTGTTTTTATATTGTTCAATTCCTTTTCTACATAACCCAATTTGTGTTCTATTAAATGTGTTTCTTTCTTTGCTAGTCGAGCGAGTTTTGTTTGGCCTCTAAACAGTTGCTATATTTGTTCAGAAATCTGTTCACCGTCAGGTTCCGAAAGGGTACCAAATAAGGTTTTATTTATGATCCCTATGAATTCAAATGATGCACTTCTTTTCTTAATGGTGGTTGTTGTTGGTGTTTCAGTTGGATCCTTGTCTACAACTTCTTGCATGATATCGACAAGGTCGCCATGGATGTTTTTTACTCTTTTGATTCGGTCTTTTATGAAGTCTAGTCGCTTAGTTAAGATGGTGCAAAAATAAGAGTGCATATAGCACGAGTTTCTTATCAATCCCACAGTAATGTTTATTTCTGTAGAAATGAAATATAGGGGCGTAATGTCGATAAATACAATGATTTTCCAATTTGCTTGTGTGTATCGGATGTCTTGCATTCTCTCATAGTAGCTGTCTGGATTGTCATTTATTTCCTGGATGGAATAAGTTTTCTCGTTGTATCCTTGAGACGTTAGGATTGTCAGGATGAGGTACTGATTCAGGTTTCTCATCTGGAACAGATTTATCCGTATTGTTGGTAAGCAGGCTTTATTTTGTCTACGTGTTTAAGGAATCTGTGTCCTTGATCGTATTCTAAAACAACATTATGTTGTTCTAGTATTTTCATTGTATTATTTGGGCCTGTATAAATTTTGCCTAGTTTATTTATTCTAGGTTCCTTAAGTACGTATACCTTGTCTCCGGGTGAATATGGGTGATCCTTAGCCCTTCTATAATAGTAGTATTTGGATTTATATTTTGATCCTATCGGGGTTTTTGTTGCTATATCTCAGGTGTCGCGTAGTCTATTGACTAAGACGGTCATATATGACATGAACGTTTCGGTGTCATTTGAATATGAAGTGGGGGTGCAGGCAGATTTTCTAAATATTAACTCGAAGGATGTAAAATTTATTGATTGATGAACACTAGTATTGAACGAGAAAATGGCAAGTGGTAGTATTTTATCCCAGTCTTTGTACTCATAAATGTACTGATGAATATACTGTATGAGTACGAGATAGCTTATTTTCAGACTACTATTAAATTGAGGATGGTGTCCGGATTTTGTAACTTGTTTTATTTTAAAAATACTCGCAAGTTGTTGCATCACCTTACCTATTAGGGATGGTGCTTTGTCTGATAGTATTATACGGGGTGAAGCATATACTATTATCACGTGTCTTGCTAATGCGTCGGCTATTGTTTCGGCTTTCGTGTCCGGAAGGGCGATAGCAATGCAATACTTTGTAAGGCTATCCTGAATCGTAAGGATGTGTTTATTACCATTAGGGGTTATGGGAAGTGGTCCTACCCTATCTATCGAAATTTTGTCAAAAAGTTCGATAGGTGTGTCAGTAATTATCATTGGTTCTCTATTTTTGATTCTGACTAGTTTAAATTCTTGGCATTTTTCACAATGTTTGACGTACTCAGTAATGTCGGATTTAATACCTGACCAGTGGAATTTTTCTCGAATGCGACAATAGGTTTTCGTGACTCATCTGTGTCCTCCAGTCAGGCTGTCGTGATTTTCTGAAATGATTTGATACTTTTTATGTCGTTTTTGTCGATTTTTCGCAGGTCAAGGAAGAGCTTTGACACGGGAGTTGTAAATTAGCAATCTGCTGATAAAAAATGTAACAAGTTATCTGTTTTATTGGTAAGGCCTTCGTTTACGAGCTTAATGGTTAATTTTGTATCAGGCGTCTTCAAAAACTCGCGGTAAAATATTCCAGGTGGAATAGTATCCAGAGCTTTTGGTAAATCAACATTTTCTATAGCTTTATTCATGTCAGTCGAGGATTCGTCTGCTGTTTCTTCGACAACGGGTGGTAATGGGAAACATGGTTGTTTGTGTTGCTCTATGGCTGCTGCATCATCTGATTCTTCCATTAAATCATTTTCAACTGGCGTGGAATGTACTATACGACGCTGTTTCATTTGGTTACGAGGCCCACTTCGGCTGTTGTCCCACCAATATTCATCTCAGGACCCTTGGTCATCAGATTAAGATTGGGCTGGATTTATTTCTCTAATATTTTGGTTTGATATCGGTTCATGTACCTCGTTACTTGAGTCGTTATCCGAGGATACAGGTATTTCCCTAGTTGGCGGTTTATGTGTTATGATGCTTGGGAATCCACTTAGTCTTCTTCTAGGTACAGGAGGTGGTTCTGCAGGTGTATTTGATTCTTCGCCTGAACTAAAAGTTACTCTTTTTGTATATTTTTTAGGTCTAATAGCCTTATTCGTTTCACTGGTTGATGGGGCATATTCAGGTACTTGTGTAGCTCTTGTTCTTCCTGTGTTACTAGGGAGTGGCTGTTTAGATATTGCTCCTGATTTGCGCATGTCCGGTGCAATGAGTCTGCGTGAACGTACTCGTTCAGCTATTGCTGTTCCTGCAGTTCCTGAATCGGATAAAAAAGGGTCTAAAGGTTAATTTTTAGAACCTGTTGATCTGCCTATTATTTTTGCAGGTTCCTGACTTATTTTCTTGGAAAGTGCAGCAGATGAAGATGTTGGGAGGTCAACTATGTTCAGCTATTGCTGTTCCGGCAGTCCCTGAATCGGATAAAATAGGTTCTAAGGGTTTATGTTTAGAACCTGTTGATCTGACTATTCTTTTTGCAGGTTCCTGACTTATTTTCTTGGAAAGTGCAGCAAATGAAGATATCGGGAGGTCGACTATATTTGGAGGTACAGGGTTTCTGGACAATGCATCTGCGTTTACATTCAACCTACCAGGTTTGTAAAGGAATGTATATTAATACTCTCGTAAGCGAGTGCGCCATCCTAACAGTCTGTGAACCAGTGGTTTCACTATGTCGATCCATTTAAGAGGCTCGTGATCACTTACAACTGTAAATTCACGTCCATATAGGTAAGGAGGGAAATGTAATACAGCATATATAACTGCTATGCATTCTTTTTCCGTCGTACCAGAATTAATTTCGGGTGGTTTCATTATATGGGACATGTATGCTATCGGGTGATCTTCTCCGATCTTCTCATGAGTTAGCATAGCTTCTACAGCGTAGTTCGATGAATCAGTCATGAGTATGAAGGGTTTTTAGAAGTCTGGGAATTGAAGAACAGGTGCCACCCACAAAGCGCCTTTCAAATCCTCAAAACTTTTTTGGTGCTGATCGTTCCACTCGAATGGCACTGTCTTTTCTAGAAGTTCCGATAGAGCTCGTGCTCATTTATAGAAGCCTTCTGTAAACCTTCTATAATATCTTGCTAATCCTAAGAATTGGCGGATGTTAGCATCTGTCTTTTTTGGATCGGTGGGACACCATCTTCGCTGATGACATGGCCTAAATATTCGACTTCCGTTGCAAGGAATTCGCTTTTATCTGGCTAAAGTGAATAATACTTTTGTATCTAGAAGTAGTTTAAAGAATCTTTTCACCTTTTTAGTGTGTTCTTCCAAATTACAGGTATATATTATTACATCATCTAGATGGTCTACGACTTTTATATATAGGAGACGTAACCAAACAAGATTCATCAAACGTTGGAATGTTACTGCTGCATGTTTAAGACAAAAGGGCATTCTTACGTAATGATAGTGACCATTTGAGGTACTAATGGCTGTCTTATGACGATCCCTTCGGTGCATTTTGATTTGGTGTAATTTACTTGCTAAATCAAATATTGAAAAATATTTTGCGCCTCCCAATTTATCTAAAATCTCTTAGATTGATGGAAGAGGGTGAGGGTCTCCGATTGTTTTCTCGTTAAGGGCTGTATAATCGATTACCATTCTCCATCTTTCATTTCCTTTGGAATCTGCTTTCTCCGAGACTACCTATAACGGAGGATTATAAGGAGATGCGGAGTGTTCGATTATCCTATCACCGAGTAATTTAGTTACTTGATTTGTATTTCGTCCTCATGTACCAGTGGGTATCGATATTGCTCGACGAAAACGGGTGTTTTGTCCTTTGTTATTATCAGATGCTCCAGTACATCGGTTGCTGGTAGTTTGTCTCCAGGCAGATGATATATCAGTGGAAATTCTTTGATTAGATCTACAATGCTTTTCTTTTCTTCAGCATTAAGTTTATATATACGTAAAGAGTCTATAATTCGCTGGAATCATTCTTCCGTTGGTATGACTTATTGGTCACTACCATCTGTTTGGAAGAAATCTTTGGCATATATCTAGTTTTAAGGTCAGGTGGATGTAGATTTATAGTTACTGGAGTCCTGGTTCTAGCTTGTAAGATGGATCTTGTATCTTTAGGTTTCCTATATTCATAGTTTATAAATCTCACAAACTACAGGTTGGATTGGTTAAACACTAGTAATTACTGCATTATAGTGGTATGATATATCGGCCGACTCATATTTCAGGAAATCTACTCCTAGAATTCCTAATACAGGGATAGGTAGATCCTCGGTTATTACTTGGAATGTTATTGGTATTTCAAAGAATGTTATCTCTGTTGAACCAACCGTGGTCAATGAGTCTTTATTTACTGCTGTTATAGTCATGGCATTGTAGCCGGCTATAATTGTTCTAGAGTTTAATGCCGGATTCTGAAAGAACGGAAAATTCGACGTCCAGATACGCTTTGACCTTTTCGTCAAAGTGACCCTTAGAGGTCATTTGAAGGACATTTGGAAGTTAAATCCTTCTTTTGATCTCTAGCCTGATATTAACCTATAAACTTAAAACCCCTAAACACCAAACCTACAAATCCCAAATCCTCGAACCTGAAATCCATGAAACCCATACACATAAACCTCAATCTCCCAAAGCCACAAATCTTGAAGCCTCAAACACTATGCTATAAACCCACAAAGTGTCAAAATCATTGAACGTTAGAACCATAAACCCCAAAGCGGGTTTGTGGGTTTGCAAGTTTGGGGTTAGGGAGTTTGGAGTTGATGAGTATAGGTTTAAGGATTTGGGGTTTGGGGTTTGGGGTTAGGGGGTTTGGGGTTTGTAGGTTAAAGTTTGGAAGTTTGTGGGTTGAGTTTATCGATGTTTGTTTTGCTGAGAAAGTTTTTATGGGTTGAATATTTGTAGTTAAAAATGTTAATTTTACATTTTTATATTTTTTGTGTGCTATTATAATATTTTTTGTTGAAAGGCAATTAGATGTGCGGACTTTGGTACAAGTTTCATGCGTGCCCTCAAAGGAGTCAATTTCTTGTATTTACTGACATCCTCCATGCATATTATAAAGCTATAATTTTAGGAAATCACATTTAACTAATGATCATTTTTACTGAAGAGTTGTCTTTGGATTACATCGACAGTCTTTTTCCAGGTCAATCAGAGGTTAAGATTCATAACTTATATAATATGTTATAATACGGGACGTCGAAAACCGCTATTTTCTTGTGCCTGTCCCCAGGGCACCTCCACGTGGTGATGACGGGCAACGGGTCACCGGAAAAGTCTCTGGGTGAATGCGTTTAAGCCGTCATGGCAGGCACAAAGAAATATCTTACGATGCAGGGACTAGGAACCACAGTATCGGCGATTAGTCGGGGTGAGCAAGCGAGCCCACAATCGTCGTCATCATGCGACCGCAGCTCTAAATCGGTGGGAGACTTGGCCTTTTTAGAGTTTAATGCTACAAGTTCAACAATAACCCCATGTCATCAGCGGTTAGATAACTTTTGCATCGTTTGTGCGAAATATGTTATCAACGATCAGAGAGCCTTCGTGAATGGAAGGTGATCCGTCCGGATGACGAACTGTCGTCCCTCGAGGAGGTGCTCAAAATGCTTGAGCGCTGCGTAGACCCCGAGGAGCTCCCGGTCGTACGGGCTGTACTTAGCCTCCGGTGGGGTGAGCTTCCGCGAGAAGAAGCCTAGCGGGCGCCAGGTGTCGCCGTCAAGCTGCTCCAGTGAGACCCCAAAAGCTGTCGATGAGGCGACTGTGGAGAGGACGAGGGGGGCGCCTGGCACGAAGAAGCTAGACTGCGCCACAGCAGCGAAGCTCTCCTTGCATCTGCTGAATGCATCCGTGCGCTCCGCAGTCCACTCAATCAACCGCTTGTCCTTCTTTTCTGGCACCGCGAAGAAGGTCTGTGAGTGGCGCTTGCACAGTTGCTACGTCCATGATGGTGACTGGTCGTGCAAAATCGGCTATGGCCGTAACCTTCGTCGCTGGAGGCTCGAAACCGTTGACGTCGAGGTGGTAGCCGAGGAAGTTTACCTCAGCGCAGGTAAAACGGCATTTGCCCAGGTTGAGCGTGAGCCTGGCCTTTGCAAGTGCCTCGAGGACGCGCTTGATGTGGCGAAGGTGCTCCTCTCTGTTGCAGGAAGCGATGATGAGGTCATCTACGTAGACTCGCACAAAGGGCATGCCTCTAAAGACCGTGTCTAGAAACCGCTGAAACGTCTGGGTCGCATTCCTGAGACCTAGAGGTAAGCCCAGGAACTCGAACAGCCCAAACGGCGTGACGACGGCTGTTTTTGGTACGTCCTCTGGAGCAACTGGAACCTGGAAGTAAGCTCGATTGAGGTCCAGAGTCGTAAAAAGCTTGCAACCGTGGAGGCTGCGTAGCAGGTCCTCTATCTTCAGAAGCGGGTAGCGATCTGGGACAGTGATGGAGTTGAGACGACGGTAGTCTCTCGTGGTGCGCCAAACTCCACCTGGTTTCTCAACCATGTGCAGCGGGCTGTCCCATTGGCTGCTAGATGGACGGATGACGCCGAGGAAGAGCAGCGAGTCGAAGGACTCTTTGGCAGCTTCAAGCTTCTCGCCTGCCAGCCGTCGTGCTCGTGCGAAGACTGGTGGTCCCGTCGTCACGATGTGATACTGTACCGGGGCCGAGGGGCATCCGGTGGATGATGATGTACCCTGGAGGACCTTGTGGTACTCATCGATGAGGGCCTTGACGGCGGCGTCCTCAGTTGGGCTGACCTGGCTCATCACGTTGACGCCAGTGACAACTGCTCGTTGAGTGGACCCTGGCGCACAACAGCGCGCGGTCGAGTCCCGAGTTGGCGGCGCTTGAGGTCGACGAGGAGCTCTTGGGTACGTGAGGCAATAGCGAGACTGATGAGCCCGAGTCAACCAGAAATTTCAGGCCAGTTCTGCGATCGAAGACGTGAAGGCGGACCTCTCGGCGAGTCGGCAGGCTTGATGAGCAGGGGCTGTCGCTTGTTGCCTGGACTGAGCGCATCCCTACGAGTTTCCCTGCTGGTTCGGCTGTGCGCGGCTGTTGAAGCTGCACGGCTGCTTGCAGCGCTGTGCTGATGTTCCGTAGAGCGCACGATACCAGCAGAATCCGTCTGCTGGGCGTCGTGGTGAGGGCGAGCGAGGGCGCGACTGCCATGAGGCACTGCGGGCTCTGTCGCTGCGGCCTCTGTCGCTGCGTCCTCTGTCGCTGCGGCCTCTGTCGTCGGACACCTTCTCCAAGATCTCCCGCGAGACCGAGATGAGCTGAGCAAGCAGATGCTTAATCTCGACGGAGTCTGTGGTGCGCTGTATGGCGGTGACCTCCGCAAACGTTGGCTCGGGTGACGCAGCTGGGCTCACGGAGCAGGAGCTCGGTGCGGAGATGAGCGTCTCCATCAGCGTGTCTGCGGCTGCGATCAGCTCGTCGACAGTGTTCGTTTTGAAAATGTTGAACATGCACTGCACGTGCGCCGGCAGCAGGGACTTTCAACGGATGCGCAGCACGTCGTCCGTGGCCTTGTCCCCAGCCAGGGAGCGCATGTGTCGGAACAGCTGCGAGGGCTTCCTGCCATCGAGCGTCAGCTCGTTGAGCATGCGATCGAGCTGCCTGTCAGCAGAGTCGGTTAGGCGCTCGAGGATGCGTGCCTGCAGCGTATCGTACTTATTCCCCTCTGGGGGGTTTCTCAGTATATCTGAGACCTCCATGAGAGTCTCAGGATCAAGTGCGCCGACTACGAGGTGGTACTTTGTGGTGTCAATGCGTACCTGGTTTACCTGCATCGCCGACTCTATCTGCAGGAACCAGAGATTTGGCTGAGTGCGCCAGAAAGGAGACAGTCTGCAAGCGGTGACGATCTGTACCTGAGGCGCGATGTTGGCAGCGGCGGCGGCGGCGGCGGCGGCTGCGATGGCGGCGGGATCGTCGGGCTGACCATTGCCGCCAAGCATGACTCCGTGGAGAGCGGCGAGCGCCGACTGCTGCTGCTGGTCTGACGAGGCTAGCGACGCTGGCGGGTCTCCGTCTGGGAGCGAGGGCAGCTGCGGCGTCGGCTGCAACGGCGACGGTGGCGGGCGTGCGGCTATCGCAGTGTCACTCTCGTGGTGACGATGGCGGCTCGGCCGGGCGGGCGGCGGCGGCGGCAGCGCGCCAGACAAACCTTGCTGCTGAGGCTCAGGCTGCTTCGGCGGCGGCGTGCTGGCCCCTGGCTGCTGCTGCGGCTGCGTTGAGAGCGGCGCGGCGAGCTTGAAGTGCGACTACTGCTGACGCAGGATGATCGTCGAGTTGAGGTCAGCTCTAGAGGCAGTGGAGGGGCAATATCGGGAGCGGAGAAGAGTAGCGGGGGTGGAGGCTTGTAGCGGGGTTGAGTACCCGAAATCGCGGTAACAACTATATAATATAGGAAGATATATATACATATGTGTATGGATCATTCCAGGGAAAATCGATCACAAGTGGTGGGGAGGAAGGGGGGGGGGAGGCCAATCAATCGGATCGCCGATGTTTCGTGGTGAAGTCCATATAAAAAGGAGAGCCCAAAAAATTTTTCATCCCCTAAGGTGCCCAGTGGCGCTAGTAGTAGCGTGTTGAACTTTCGAAAATGACCAAAAATGGCTTTTTTAAAAAAATTATATAGATCTCCTATGATTACTATTTTTAATGTACTGTGATGAATTAATTCCATATTTTTATTTTTTCTCTTTCGTAATGTCTCTACGAAATAACTTTTTTACAAAATACTTGTATAATCATATATCGTTGTCACGTAGGATAGAATAATTTTAATACAGATATTAGATCGAATTACTCATTCGAGCTCTATTTCGGTTAATTAAACATAGACGCCTGTATTTGATTATCCCAAATAGAATTCGGTCAAGTTAATAACGATCACGGGATATTCTATTTTTCATAGCAATGTCGAGATGTTGCTATGTCGAAAGTAATATTCTATTTAAGTGAAATATAATATGAGAGTCATTGTATACACAGGTGTGCATTTTCTAGGTGGTTCCGTAATAAAAGTCTCCCTCTTACCCAAGCTCGGGGCCAGAAGTCTCCCGTCAGTCGAGACGAAGTTGCTATATACTACCGCATAAATTATCTTACGGGAGGTCTGCCGCACATGAAAACGCGCACCTGCTAATGAGCACTTAATCTTACAATGGTAAGATTTCCCTTTTATTGTCAAAGCACATTAAATATAAGAGCCCTCAGCTCCAGTAAGTCTGCCTACAAGCAGATCATTTTCGAGTCAGAAGCCGAAGTGTACGGATCGTCACTGCACCACGCGTCGAGCAAAGTTCGACCACCACGGGTATTTTTAACGACGCGTATTACGTTATATAAAACGGACATAATAAATTACGTGTGCGCGATTTTTCCAACTACGCGCAATTTAAATTTTAATAAGCGACACACCCAGGTGCACCATAAAAAGCGCAGACTAAAAGTGTACCAGCTGCAGGGATCTAAAATACAAGCAATTAAAAGGTAACAAATAAAATATTTATTTAAAATCCTACTACGGACTCACGAGTCCGCTCACTGTCCAACTTCTCTCCTAGCCTCCCTTTTTGCCTCAGCCAGGCAAATTAACTATCTCGCGCATGCAAACCTTAGGCTATTTAGCAGGTTTTTATTTAGCTTTAAGGCTACTAAATCTCGTTTTGTTAGATCGAGATAGCCACCTCTAAACGATGTCATAATGCATATATATACAGACACACACACACACACACACATATATATATATATATATATATATATATATATATATATATATAAATGATACTCTGGGAGATCGACTTCAAAAAAAATTTTATTTATTTCTTCGGTAAAAATGTTCCTTTTGGTACGTAAAATGTGTGTTAATTTTTTCAGATTTTCTGATACACTGAGGTTCAAAATTGATGAAGGCTAAATATGAGCATGTAGTCATGTTTTACAGTTTATATAAAATTTTAACCTCCATTTATTGAACAAAATTTAATCTCTTCAAAAAATAGCAGCAAAGGAATATTTAACAAATTTCCTTAATTTTTCATGAAAAATGGTTCCAAAACCTTTTAATGCTCCATTCGATTAATTAAACTCATTTTAAAACTTAAAATCCTGAAAATATGGGTTTGATCACTCGAACCATTACACCAAAAATCATGAAGATAGCTTCTTTCAGTACAAAAGTGACTGCCATAGTCGCGAAATGGAAACAGTGCAATATTTATATAGAAAAAATCAAAATATTTATATTGCTAAAAAAATTATTATAAAGCACATTTTGGCAATAAAGTCATGTTTAGCTTCAAACAGCTTTAAATATATGTGCTTAAAAAATCTAAAAAAATTTACGACGATGTTACATACCAAAAGGAATATTTTATCCGAAATGATTATTCTTTTTATTATCTATTTCCCAAAGGATCATCCATATATATGGGATATTCCACGTCAAGTCAGCAGACCAAAATTTTTTAATCTCAGAACGAAGGATAAAATTACTGCAAATAATATCAAAAAAGACAAAAAAAATTTTAGACCTTAACGTTAAAATTGTACAAATTTAGGTAGACAAATAAAAATTGAATTTTTTAATTTGTTCCGTAACTTCTAAGTGTTGTATTTTTCATTTTAAATTATTGCATTTTATAGAACTGAATGTTAGAATGGTATTTTTCGAAAATTTTGTGGAGAGTATGCTACTATTTTTTGAAACATCTAATAACATTATTTAGGATTAGCTAGAAAAGTGTACATGTACATTAACACTTAATTGGCTAAATCTGGTTTCAAATTGAACCGATACATATAAAATGATTCCTTGAACCGATACATATAAAATGAGCCCTTTTTGAATAATGGTCCGAATTATTATAGAAAGTGATGCTATTTACAAAAAGATAAAATGATCAAAATAATCAAAATAATGCATTATGATGATATCACAAAAATTCACTACGGGGGGTTTACATTAATTTTTTTTTTTTATCATTTTAATAATATTTCGAGAACTTTCTTTAAACATTCAACACATACTGGAATGCAGGGTTACACTAATTACACTAAAACACAGTTTCATACTACTTCACTTAAACACGGTCATTCTGTTTCACACGATATGCATTTTGATTCAGTCTAATATGAAAGTAAATAATGAAGACACTTTTGTAAATAACTGTACTCAAGATTCAATATGGACACAAGTAAATAAAACATCATAAGTAGACAGTTATCCATGACAGCTCGAGTTACTATTACTATTTACCAGATTTAAGTAATGTTTGGTGATTAATGTGGTGTTCTTCGATGAAATCCAAGATTACAGATGCCTTCAATTATTGATATATAACTTTTCTACTGTACAGAAAAGATTACTGACCTTCAAATCCACATAAATATCCATAAAATCCACTCATCTACCATATTATTAGGCATACTTTTCTATTCATTTATGTTGGAAATAATACAGAACATATTAAAAAACTAGGCATAGCTCATAAATATTATCAGGGTAGTAAATATGTAAAAATAATGTAAGTTTACCCGAGTTTGCACAAGTTATTACACAATATTTATAAAAATAAAGGGTTATATGAGCCGTTGGATGCTAAAACAACTTAATCCGGGTTAAGCTGTTTTTGGTGAAACATACATATTCGTATTCTACGACCCTTTATTTATAATTATAGTGAATCAAATAAGCTTTTTAGAACACATATAGTAGAATGTATCGAAATCTCTCGCAACGCCCCGGGCCTCCTGCCGTATCTATCTATACGCCGCAGACCGTAGCCGCTGCCTCTCCTGCTGTGCTATATACCGTCCGAAATTCGTGTGCGCGAACCCCGCGCGATGTTTACCTCTAATTGTACGATTTAAGACAAAAGTTTCACTTTTACAATTTCCAACGTAGTATAATCGATAGCGGTTTGAAAATATTACTTTAAGTATTGAAAATGATAGTTCAGAGTGGTGAAATAACAGATCAAAAGAAATATATAAGTTTAAGCTAAAAATTAAATAAAAATATAATTATAAATTTTAAACTATATTTCTAATAAATTTTGGATGCAATAATTCATGTATGAACATTATTTTATTGAATTAAAGGTATTTTCTGAGATTTATTTGATGAAAACAAGCTTGAATGAAGTGAAAAATACCCGATCTACGTACAAAATACCGTTCTATTAATATATAACTTAACTTGGATAAGCTTCTTTTAGTAATTTAAATAATTTATATTGATAAACAAATGTTCTAACACGTGTAACTATATGCTCTAATAGTAGAACTAATAAACTAAACAATAAAAGCCGATTGGTTTTATTTATATATTTATAATCAACAATATATAAACTTTAAGCGTTTTTTTTCCGAAACTTAACCCGGGTCAAGTTGTTTTGGCATGCAACACCTCATATACAAATATTGTTAGTTTTAATTATAATACATTTTCTCATACAAAGTAGATCTTGCTTATCTAAGTAGCATTGATGGTATTCAGCAGTAAAAGTTCAAGCGATACTCTATTAAATAAATTCTAATGAAAACAATGCAATAAATTTAAACTCACCAATGTATTATCAAATAGCTCTGTACGACGATCACAGAACTTAGAATAAACCAAACAATGCACAAAGTATCGTATATCATTTTTTATTTTTTTTTTCATTTGTATTATATTTTATAAATTATCTACTTACCTAATAGTTATCGCACAGTGGGACAATGGCCAAAAAGTGATCAAAATGTTACTTTATTATTAAATGTACATTAAAAAAATGGGTTTCGAAGGGTTTTGACCTCAGAAATTAGAATCCGATTTCCCCAAAAATCAAAAAAATTATTATAAGGGTGAAACAACGCTATATAATCGTGTACCTCACGATTTCGTAGCGAAGAGAAATTTACTACTTAATTCGATATCTCAAAAATATCCAAACTTTTTTTTTACACAAACATGTTCAGTACGTTTAGAAGTATCCACCAAAAAATTTTGAATCTTTTTAGCTAGCCGAGAATGATTCCGATTTCTCTTTCAATGGAGGATTTGCTTATCGCATCATTGAAATTTGTGGCATTTTTGCTTCTCTATCGAAGAATTTATGTTGCAAAAAGTGTCACGGCGACGTTTCGTTTACTGAAATTTCGTGTCGTGGACTCAGTTTCAAAATACAAATAAAATGCTCAAATGATTGTAAAAAAGAAGAAGTAAATTCATGTCCTTTGATTGACAGTAGAGCTTATGATATAAATAGAAGAATTATATTTGCCTTTAGACTGATGGGACTCGGCATGTACAGTCTGAAAAAGTTTTGCGCTATAATGGAATTACCACGGCCGGTGTTTCAATCTTTTTATTCAAAAATCCAGACTGGCATAACAGATGTATGTAACATGGTATCAGATAAATCGATGAGTCGAGCAGCAGAACAAGAGATCGAAGAAATTAAAGAAAAAAAGAAAAAGATTTAATAGTATCGGGCGACGGTAGTTGGCAGAAAAAAGGCTTTACATCTTTGTTTGGTTTCGTTTCTGTGATTGGATGGTATACTGGTAAAGTAATCGACATTTTAGTGAAATCAAAATTTTGTTTATCATGCTCATTTTGGGAGAAGAAAAAAGGCACTGAAGAGTATTACAATTGGCTTGAGGAGCACGAAGATGAATGCATGAAAAATCACGAAGGATCGTCCGGCAAAATGGAAGTTGATTCTGTGGTCGAAATGTTCGAGCGTTCTGAAGAACTGCATGGAGTCAAGTACGAATTTTACAACGGGGATGGTGACACAAAAACAAAAAAAGGTATTGCTGACAGTAATCCTTACCCAGATCTTGAAGTGAAAAAAAGGAAGGCGTCGATCATGTGCAAAAGCGTGTAGGCACATGACTACGCGACAAGAAAAAAAAAAGAAAGGACTTGGAGGACGAGGTAAGCTGACGAACAAACTGATTGATGAACTGGCCATAAATTTTGTTTTAGCAATAAGAAGAAATTGCGACTCAGATAAAGCCATGAGAAAAGAGATTTGGGCTGGTCTAAAGCATAAAATGTCGACCAACAATAAACTACAGCACGAAGATTGCCCGCCTGGTCCTGATTCGTGGTGCAAGTGGCAAAAGGCTAAGGCAGTTGGAGAACTAAAAGATTTTACTCATAAACCACCGATGAAAGATGAAGTTTTTCAAGCAGTCAAAGAAGTTTATGAAGATCTTTTGAAAGGAGATTTACTCGAGCGCTACTTGGGCGGTTACACGCAGAACAGTAACGAGTCGTTCAACAGCGTAGTTTGGAACTTTGCACCGAAGCATCACTCCAATGGCAAAACTGTTATTGAAATTGCAACTAGTATTGCAGTTTGCACCTTTAATAATGGTTTCAAAAGTATCATGTACATTTTTTACCTTTTGCCTAAACTCAAGTTAATTTGATTTGTAACATAATTATCTCGTAGTTGTCATAGAGGTTTTTTGATATCATGCTCAAAAAATTTTTTATGTTTGTTTGAAAGCGATTTTTTTGCAAAAAAAAAATTTTTACTTTGAAGTCTCATAATTTAAAAAAAAATTTTAAATCGCAAAACCCCTATGACAGCTACGAGATAAACCAATTATAAGCACAATTTCATAAAAAATTTTGTTCTAGGTCATCCGGCATCACTTGCACATTTTCCACCCGATTTCATCTTTTTTTAAGGCGCTTCGGGAGATAAGCCGCCACGCCGCCATTTTGTATTAAAATGTCATAAAAAATTATCAAATCTTCTTCAAAGCTTGTATAATAAATATCTGAAAACAAAATTGCTCTATCTTTATTCATTTTCTCAAAAAAAATCGTAAAAATAGGCATGATTTTGACGCTTCCAGGGTGACCCCCCCCCCCTTAAATTAGATGTTGAAAGAGGGTGGAAAAAGAAAAAATATTATTACTTCTTTTCGCATTTCCATAATATATATATAGGGTGTACTTTTAAGTTTTCGATATCCATATATATATATATATATATATATATATATATATATATATGATCATATATATATATATATATATATATATATATATATATATATATATATATATATATATATATATATATATATATATATATATGCGGCATTCCACGTCATTAAAATGTCATAAAAAAATTATCAAATCTTCTTCAAAGCTTGTATAATAAATATCTGAAAACAAAATTGCTCTATCTTTATTCATTTTCTCAAAAAAAATCGTAAAAATAGGCATGATTTTGACGCTTCCAGGGTGACCCCCCCCCCCTCCCCCCCTTAAATTAGATGTTGAAAGAGGGTGGAAAAAGAAAAAATATTATTACTTCTTTTCGCATTTCCATAATATATATATAGGGTGTACTTTTAAGTTTTCGATATCCATATATATATATATATATATATATATATATATATATATATGCGGCATTCCACGTCAAATCAGTCGGTGAAAAACTTTTATCAAATATCGATCGGTGAAACTTAATAAAAAATAATTGATAAAATTTTTCAGACTCTAAGCTTAAAAGTATAAAGAGTTATGTGGATACTTAAAAATTGAACCCGTTCTACCCTTATCATACAAAAAGCATAGATTTTATTTATAGACATAGTAGAACTAACCTTTCGAAACCCATTTTTTTAAAGTACATTTAATAGTAAAGCAGCATTTTGATAACTTCTTTGGCCATCCGTCCCACTGTGCGCCGCCATCTTCAGAGACACCACCGAGGACGCCGACTATCTGCCGTGTTGGTGGTGCGATACAAAGGAGGAACTCAAAGAAAACGGCAGTGCGAGACTGTGACTGCGGAGAGAAGAGGAGACTCCACTCCCTCGCATACAGAGCAGCTGCAGCGAGACTGCAGCGAAAGAGAGGCGAAAGCATCGTCGTCAGCGGCGCGTCGCTTCATCCTACTGTCGCTCTATAGTGTTAGAGGTAAGGGCTAGCCCGCGGCAACCTCGGACGTTTATCAGGGCCACACTACGAATAGTGTGCCGTCCCCTCAATATACAAGGGCTCCGAACAGCCCACGGTAAAAGGGGACCGCGTGCGATCGCAACCCTCTTCGATTCCGGTGGTGTGTTCAGCGACGGTCGTGCTGAACATGCAAGCGACGCTCGACCTACGCGAATTTTATTTTTACTATCAACTTGATATATATGTTAACGTAGCTGTATGAAATTTATTTAATTATTTTTTAGAATATAGGTTTTTGTTGTTCTTGTTAAATCGTTGTATCATTAATTCACCAGGACCCGCTTGCTCCTCGCATCGAGTTAGGTCGAAGCAAGGCTACATTGCTGTTTGCGTTGCGAAAGGATTAGTCTTCTCGTTTTCGCGCTCCTTCCAGGTCGCGAAAACCAGTGCGTCAAGGAAACTCCGCACGAAGCCGAATCCACGTGGATTCGGCGTATACGTGGGAGTAGCCTGCACAGCTACATCGGGGTAAGGCTACAGCGGCGAATCGCCGCGGGCCGCCTTAAAGGTAAGAGCTGCGATAAGCCGCACACACGTGTTGCGTATGGCGCACGTCTGCAGGATATTAGCTCGGTTAATAATTACATTGTTATTAACAATTGAGCACCCTGTTATACTATATATATATATATATATATATATATATATATATATATATATATATATATATATATATCGGCAAAATTTGGTAAAATTTCAGGTCAATGGAATAAAAACTGTAAGAGAAATTGTCTCTTCAAATTTAAAGAATTATGTTTTGAAAGAAAATCGAGTTTAAAGTTTTCGTAACTCGATAGCGCGCGGGTTAGCATTTAGCTTAAACACCTCTAAAAGCTATGAAATAATTCGAAATGTTAGCTGATTTTGTTTTTTTAACGTGAACCCACAATCTGTATAATGTTAAGAATAATAATTTAATTGATAGTAGTGAATTTAAGGGAGAAAACTAGCCTGAATGGGCTAAAATTATAGGTATCTTCATAATTTTTTTACTCTAAATAGATCAATTTCATATAAAATATGTAGATATGACCTTATTGTCTTAATATTCAAGAGTATAAAGCAATTTTCTATTTATTTTATTTTAATAAAATGGCGGTGCTACAGATATGCAACTTAAGTCTTTTTTAACAGCTCCCAAATCGGCTGCGAGGATCTCTGAAACAGTGTGATTTGGAAAGAAAAACAAACAACCATTATCTTCTACAACATAAACACTATCAAAGTACGTACGGATTTTGAAGAATATGCACTTTTACGAAAATGGTTAACATTCTCAACAAAAATTACGATTTTAACAGACAGATTTTTTACATATATGACTTTAGATAAACGAATTTTCATCGGATTGAAAATTTCGTACGTACTTCGATAGATATTATGTTGTAAAAGATGATAGATTTTGATTATTTGATCCAGCTCAAACCATTTCGGAAATTACTGAACCACGGGTTTGGGAGCCAGTGATAAATGATTCACCCTCTAGAACCGCCATTTTGTTGAAAAAATAATAAAAAATTATTATTTACTCTAGAATATCTCGTCAATAAAGTCCTATACACCGATTTTCTAAGAAGTTAACCAATTAAGAGGACCTAACCACCTTAAAATTACAAATAAATTGGTTATTTATTTTTAGGTGAGGATAAATTATTAATCATTATAAAGGGGTGCTCAATTATTTATTTATTTATTTATTTAACCAGAGTAATACATCGTAATACATGTTGTAGTTAATCTCCAGATATATTAATTATATCTGGAGTAACCCACATCCTATAGAGGTAGTCAGAGCTACCTGTACATAGGTCCGGTGTGTATAATAACTTAATAATTAACTTACAATCTAAGTAAAACTAAAAACTAACTTAAAACCTAAGTGTCCAAGTACATATTTGTCTTGGATAAAGTAACAGTGACTTGTTGATGTTTATAATATATTCGTACTTATCCATTTTTTTAATTTTTTCTTATTATAAATCTTTGATATGTCTAGTATTTTAAGATTTATATTAATTGTTGGTAAGCAGTTATAAACTTGTATTGCTCTAATGTGATTACTCTTATCACTTACAGCTTTTGAACATTTTGGTGGTATAATAAGTTTATTTCTGGTTTTGCTTTTAGACGTTAAGTATAAATTCTTGAGTTCATTATAATGATACGATACACATTCATAAGCAAAAATTTGTTTTAAATTTAATGGGTTGTCCTGATTGAAACTATTTTTATTAACAATTTTTAGGATTCTATTCTGAGTCTTTTGAAGTAACTCCAGATTGTTTCTGTATGCACCACCCCAAGCTATATTTCCATAAGTAATTATACTATGAAAAAATGCATAGTATATTATCTTAAGTGTATCAGATTGCATGTATTTTGACATTTTGTAAAGTATAAATAATATATATTTTGTTTTCTTTATTATATATTCAATATGTCTGTCCCATTTTAGATTGTAATCAAATACAATACCTAGATATTTACAATATTCTACCCTACAAATTTTAGTACCCTGTATTTTTATGTTCATATCTTTAGGAACATTATCACAGTAATTGCCAAATGTTATGTAGGTTGTTTTATTTATATTTAAAGATAGTTTGTTCAGAGCTAACCAATTAGCTATATCATCCAAGTACTTATTCATTTTATTTTCAACTTTTTCCCAGGTATCATCAGATGCTATAATTGCTGTATCATCAGCATATGAGATAGTGCTGTCAGTTCTATTTATTAATAAATCATTAACGTAAATTATGAATAGAAGTGGTCCTAGTATAGTACCCTGGGGAACACCTGTGTCTATTGTTTCATATTGACTTTCTGTTATTCCAATTCTAACTTTTTGTCTCCTATTGCTTAGATAATTCATTATTAGTTTATGTGCTTTACCTCTTATACCATAATTATATAATTTATCTAATAAGATAGAATGGTTTACAGTATCAAACGCCTTAGCTAAGTCTAGGAATGTGATTGCTATTGGTTTGCTTTTGTCTAAATTGCTATATATTTCTTTCGTTATATAACTAAGAGCATCTTTAGTACCTTTATTTTTTACAAATCCATATTGATTGTGAGTTAATAGTTTAAATTTATCAAAAAATTCTTGTAATCTTACAAAAACAATTTTTTCTAGAACTTTTGCTATATTTGAGATTAAGGATATGGGCCTATAATTTGATATTTCCATTTTGTTTCCAGCTTTAAAGATAAGTACTACCTCAGCTGTTTTCAATGATTCAGGCCATATTGATTTTTCTAGACATATATTAAATATATGAGTTAATGCATTTACGATTAGATTTGATAGTATTTTCAAAGCTTTTGTTGGGATTTTATCAACACCGCCATTTTTTATTTTCATATTTTCAATTATTTGTAAAATTTCAAAATTATTAGTTGGTTTTATAAAAATAGAGTTGCAATTCATGGGTGGTAGTTTTAATATCTTACCCTGCGGAATATTAATTTTATTACTTAAATTCATTCCTATTTTGCAAAAATATGAGTTCATTTGATTGGCAATTTTTGTAGGGTCATCTATTATTTCATCGTTATTCATTATTATTTTATTAATTGTATTATTATTTTGCGATTTAGTACCCAGTTTACTTTTTATATGTTTCCATAGTTGTTTGGAATTATTGCTACTTTTTATTATTAAATTTCTTTCATGCTTAGTTTTAGCTTCTTTAATAATTTTATCAAGACTCTTTGTGTAATTCCTATATTCTAATTTTATTCTTTCGTTATTAGGTTCATTACGCATTTTGACATATAATTGTCCTTTTCTTTCACATGAGATCATAATAGCTTTAGTGATCCAATCCTTTCTTGGTTTATTCTTATTATTTTTTCCATTTTTTAACACATATTTAGATTTTTCTAAACAGTCTTGTATTTCAGTTATTAAAGTTGTTGTAGCTTCTTCAGGATCATGCATTGATTCAATTATATTCCAATTTTTCATAGCAGCTACTCTGCGTAGTTTAATGTAATCATACTTATAGCAAATATTTTCTTTATTTAATGTTTGTGAATTGTTTATTTTTATAAATAATGGATAATGATCAGTAAATGGTATTAAAAGTTTGAAGGATTTGGTGTCTAGAGATTTGGTTTTTATATATATGTTATCAATGCATGTGCCTTCTCCACTATTATCATTTGGTCTAGTTGTATATATAAACCCAGGGTAAAAACCTTTTTCAAGCATATTATTTAAAAGTTCCTGACTGTTATGATCTTCTTTCATAATGTCAATGTTAAAATCACCAATAATTAAATGATTTTTTATATTTTTTTTGCCGTTCATATATGATTTTAAGTTGGAAATGAGTTCAGTACATGATAGATTATGACATCTATATAATGTTGATATTTCAAGAGAAATACCTCTATTTAGTGTTATTCTTGTATTTAATATTTTCAATTTACCAATTTCAATTGTTTCGGTTATTTCTGTTACGCAATCTTTTATATATACAACTACTCCATCATTTTGATTTATTTTGCTATTATTATAATATAAATTATAACCTTGTATAGCAAAATATTGACAGTTATGTAAGCACCATGTTTCTGAGCATACAATTATATAAGGTTTGATCCTCAAGCTCTTAATAAAAATTTCTAATTTTGTATAGTTAGCATTTAGACTTCTAATATTAACATACAGTATAAGGCTGTCTTTTATATTCAAATTTTTATTAAGAGTTTTTAGATCAAGATATGATATTTCCTCTTGAATTACTTCTTTTTGGAATTCTTCTATGAGATTTAGATGTTGCTCCATTATTTACTTTTATTTCTGCTTGTGCTTGGGCTTGTTAATGATAGTATACTAGTGTTGAGTGGTGCATTCTTGCTGAGCGTTGCATTTTTGCTGAGTATTGCACTCTTCATTCTTGGTTTAGTTGAGTTCATTGTCGTAGTGTTTTTTTTTGTAATTTTCTACATTACCCATGTATCTTGGTATAGTAGGATTCATAGGATAATCTGTCATACTTATGTATCTATTAAGTTTTTTCTTAAATATTATACATTTTTCCGTATCATTAACTACATGGTTAACCTCTAAATTTGTTTTATATTTAGTATTGCTATAAAAACAATTGATACATACTTTATTGGACAGGTTATCACATTGTGAAGATATGTGTGTTCCAGCACAATTTATGCAACAAAGCTCATTTTCACAGTTACGAGGATTATGCCCAAATCTTCCACACTTATCGCAGGGCTTGATATTTATTAAATCCCAGACTCTGCAACTTTGATAACCAATAAAAATTTTATTTTGGTTGTCTCTTATACGTTTGTATAAATCTCTTGGTACTTCTATTATTAGGCTTAACTTGTTAGTAGTCGTAATTTCATTTATGTGTAATATCTTACATTTGTCTTGATATTCACTAAAATTTCTTCGATTTATATCATTTTCGAGTTCGTCTTGGTTCATTTGTGTGGGATCCACTCCAACTATTTTCATCTTTGGCGATTCAATTTTTTCATACACAACATTATAATTATTAGATAACTTTTTTGTTAAAACATCAAAAGTAGTTTTAGCACTTCTTTCGTCCAAGCTTTTAATCAATAATTCATTATCATTAATTGATTTCACATATTTAGTTTGAATATTTTTATCATCTATTAAATAATTGCACACTTTTTTTGAAAAATCTTTAGGATTTTTGTCTTTTTTTTTATTTTCTACAATTATTGCTGGAACTCTTTTCTTTTTATTTACTGATTTATTAATTAATACCTCAGCATATGTTTTTTGGTTTATTTGCACTTTTTCAAATTCATCTTCATTCTTCTCTTTTTTCAATAATCTTTTTAACAGAGTATTCTTGTCCATTAATTCACTATTTAATTGTTTAAGTAATTGATTTTCGATATTAAGATTTTCTAGTTCAGAATTTTCTGACAGTAACGTGGCATCTAGTTTTTCATTCGTTCCAGATTTTTGTGTATTTTCAGATATAACATTTAATTCATTTAAGATTTTGTGCTTTATTTTCTCTTCTTTAGCACTTTTTATCTGAGCAATTAAAATTCTAGCATTTTTATCTAATTTTATTTTATTCTCTTTTAAGGTTAGGACAAGCTCCACGTGTGCAGGACAAACCACAAGTGCTTTCCCTACGTATATTTTGTCTTTATATTTGTCAAAGTCACTTTTATGATAAATATTATCACACACTACACAAATCACTGTTGTAACTTTATTTTTTGGATGGCATGTATATGCTGGTTCTGAGTTTATATCAGGAGGTTCGGGAGGTAGTCCACCTCCTCCCGACGCCATGATGAAGTCTGTTTAATAATAATAATTAATAATAATTTTTAATTATTCAAGCCAACAACCTGCTGGCGTGCGCCACATATAACGCATGTGTTTATTAATGACACAATGATTTAACAAGTGTAACGTGGTTTTCGATACGACGGCTTATTTATTAGACTTTTCTCGACACTTTACCGAATTTTTCTATGTTAATGGGCGCCAGGTAAATCGCGGCTAACTCTGCACGAGCCCTTTTCCAGAGGAAGTTCCGTGAAGTGGAAAATTAGGAATTAATAATTATATAATAAACACACAACATTTCTCTTTAAGTACCTAAGCTTTATTGCAGTTAATATACGCACGGTCGCCACATTTACAATTTCCGCGCAATGCATCTATCGGTCGCTATACAATATGGCTACGTTAGCCCTCGCACGCGTCTCTCGCGACGACCAAATCACCACGTTTTCCCGAGTTTTCCGAGTCGCGTAATTTTTCCCCCAATAATTTCCATAAATCTAATGCTGGCCCGACGCGCACTGATTCTATATACTGGTGTCACACCACCACCAATTTACTCGCCTAACCCCGAGCACATGGCGGCGATGCACGATAATTGTTCCACAAAAAAATATATTACTTATAAGTGCCGAGGGAAGCTCGACAATTACAATCCACTCACCGTCGCCAATCCTGCACGCCTCACGATGCTCCTTACAATCTGGTCGCAAAAGTTTCGTGGGAGAATAATCTCGCTGGTATATAAGTCGTAAGGTTTTAAACGCGTCTATGCTTGGTCACGAACGGGCAGGCAATTTTCGCAATGTACGTATATCTTCGCTGACGGGCGGGCAGGCAATGCCCAAAATCGGAGAGGGCGGAAATCTCTTCCAAAATTATCGCTCTTCTTCTCGAACAACTTCAGCCCACACACGTGTTGCTTCCGCCCCTTTCTTCACGGTGATTGGCCTTGATTTTCCCTAAATGCAAAAATCAAGGCCAAGTCTGCGGCAAAATTTTCTTCTTGTTCTCATCTGGTCCACGTAGGAAAAATAATTTTGCTCCATACTTCTGAATTTTCACCATTTCCTGACATATATGCCTTTTTATAGGTATAGTCGATACTAATAATATCATAAGGGCCCTCGTAGTCGCGGTCGTGTTTTCCCATATGTGGCTCTTTGAGCCTATAAACCATCTCGCCTTCCCTAAAGTGCCGTACATTCAGCTTTCTATCATAATAATATTTTGATCTGAATTTGGCCTGGGCCAAATTTATGGCTGCCAGCGTTTGTAATTTGGAGATGTTGTTATTTAAGTCAACCATATAATCTCCATACATAAGGAAATTTTCTTTCGGTGGAAAGCTTGAAGGTGTACGTGGTTTTTGCCCAAATACGAGCTCGTGTGGCGCAAAATCGGAAGAATCGTGCGTTGTGGAATTGCAGACGTGCTGACAAATAGGCACCTATTTGCTCCAAAGCTTGCGATTTTCTGTATATTTCTTTAAATATTGCGTCAGTGTATGGTGCATGTGCTCAATGCCCCCATTCGACTGCGAATAATATATCGATCCTGAAGATAAGGCAAAATTCATTTAGCAGCCTATTTTGGAAGTGCATACCCTGGTCTATCAGCAGGGTTGCTGGTGGTCCATAATATCAAATTACTCGCTCCGCGAATGCGCGTGCGACCTTATCTGCACTCGGATGCATAACTGGAGTCAGGATGTAGTATTTTGTTAAGCAATCCTGAATTGTAAAAATGTATTTATGGCCTTCTTCCGAATCTTTAAGTGGACTGTGGCAGTCGTGTTTTCACACGCACTAGCTTATTTGTTTGGCATTCTTCACATCCTAGCACAAATTGACGTACATATTGACGTATGTTGCGCCAGTAATAGTCATTGATAATTTTGCTGAAAGTTTTGTTTATGCCTCTATGTCCACCGATCGCTGCTTTGTGATATTCTTTAATCAGTCTATAGCAATTTATTACATGAGGAATAGGCAAGTTGTTTAAAAACAAAACTGCTATCAGTGGCAGTCCTTCCATTTGATTTTCAAATAAATCAATGAAGGTGGTCCAATCAGATATGGTTAGAATAACTAAATCTCTTATTATGCCAAAACTTTTCATGTTTTAACCACGAATCTGATCTTTTGATTTTTTAAAGCATTTATTTAAATTAGACTTAAGTGCTTTGTCATTAATGTTGTCTTTGACAAATAATCCTAGTAATCAGATATCTTTGCACTGTGATACATGCACATCAGCAATTTTGTGACGTATCTTTGCGATTTCAACGGTACTTAAATATAATATCTTCGCTCGCTTAATGCTCGTAAAATTTCAGTGTCGAAAAAGTGGCCAGTTGTCAAAAAATAAATTATATTTTCTTTGTATTTGAAAGGGTGCTCATCGAACGCCTTTAATTTCATGGATGGAGGTGGCTCTTCGCCGTCCAGCAGAACCCACGGCGGCCTCTTGCGAGGTGTCCTTGCATTGATACCAAAACACCGCTCGAGCGCGTCTGTGTACGCGCGTGCAAGAATGCCTCCCTCTCATGCACTGCGCGCATCCGATTGCACGCTGCCAGAGTCTTGCGCGTCTTTTCCAGAGTGAGAGGCAGAGTGCGGCACTTTGCTGGAGGGAGATTTATATCCTCGACTGTGCATGCTGCCGATGCTGTCGTGCTTGTCGACGTCGGCCACGCTGCTGAGGCCTGCACGTTCATCGGGGCGACTGTAGTCGCCAACCATGCGGTTTGCACGCTCGTAGCCGCCAGCCACGCAGCTTGCGTTCCCGCAGCCGCCTGCCACGTAGCTCGCGCGCCTACAGCCGCCTATAATGGGGCTGAGGATTGCAATTTTGGCGGTGCACTTAAACGTTACTGTAATTGATTTTTTTCGCGTGATGCAGAATCGATGGTCCAAATATGGTCTAAATTCTTCCTCAAATTGTATTCGCTAGTACTTCTGCTAGGCACTTCAGACAATAGTCGCTTGTTCATATCATTTTTAAGCCCAAAAAGTTTTAACAGGGACATTTTGCCTACGAACCGAATACTAATGTCACGAGAGAATAAGGAAAACGAAAAATACGAGAAATGATTATACGACAATGAGAATGCAAACGACCCGAACGATCGAACGTGGAGATTCAGTTGCTACATTGATAATTTTATTGTAAAAATTTCCGGGTGCGATTAACCCAACGGAGGATAATATAAATTTTATTTGCACCGGTACTTACATTAAGACGATCGTGAAATGGGGTGGCGAACGGGCAACCAGACATTCTTCTTATCTCTCCTTTGAACAGCGAAGACGAAAAAGAAAAAAAAACGAACTTCTGCCGCCCATGCCTCCTTTCTATCTGTCGGCTCGCCTGTTTTTAACCACCGGTGATGATCTTAAATAATGTTCTCGCTTGCCGAACAGTGCGTGTGCCTCACACGCGAAACACACAAGAGATGCCGATGTCACGAAGAGGCGTTACGTGACCCCGCGTGACAATCCCGAATAACCCTATTACTTTCCGGACAGGCCGTATGCCTCACTTGAGGTTCGTCGCGTGCTCCACTAGATACAGTTAAGCACCGAGTCTCAGCGAGGTTAGGACGTCCTAAAGAAAAAGACAAGGGGCTAGGGTTGAGGTGCGTTTTATTGTGATAAGTGGGAGAGAGAGATGTCTGTTCGCGATCGATCTACGTTCGTGATCAGTGGTGCAGCTTCCACTGGCTGGTTCGGAGGTCAGGCCTAGACTCCTGTGCGCGTCGCTCCAGAGACGCACTTCTGTCGCGCGAGAAGACTCGCGCAAAATAAGGATTCGTCCCTGTCAGCATTTGCGCTTCTCTCAACCAACATGAGTGTCTCATGTCAACGTGCGCCCATATGCGTATGTTACAATACTTTAAAAATGTTTCATTTTTTTGTGTGAGAATTTCTGCTATTTATGGATAACAAGAGAAAAAAATAAAACAAAAATAAGATTTTCGAAAATAAATGATGTTTACTTTTTGGAGGATTTAGTTGATTATGCGTATTATCACACAAGAAAAGGTAACTGACAACAAGATGTTCTAGATAGAGAACGTTTTAAGCGGAGAATAGAAAATGGTAAGAAACTACTCAAGAACGCGATAAATAATAACTATTTAAAGTTAGAATTGAAGATTCTGAAAAGAATATTAAATCAGTTTTAAAAGAAAAAATTTAACGTATAAGTAGTACATATCAGAAGCATAAATTAAAAACCGCTGTCAATTAATTGGCACTTAGCTTTCTCAAACTAAATTAATTGTTCCAATATGAAATTATTTGTTCAAATAAATTAATTTTAAATTTCTATATCTTTTTCTAGCCAATAGCTCAAAAAAGGTATACTTTTTCTTCATTGATGGTTTGACAAAAGATATATTTTTACTAATATTACAGAACGATAGGTAATAATCCTCATCAAAGCAATTTTTTTTTTCTATACATAATTTACTAAAATTATTTAATTATTTAAATTCAATGTAATATTAAATTAATAATAATAATTTTAATATTTAAATTAAATGTAATATTAAATTAATAATAATAATTTTAATATTTAAATTAAATGTAATATTAAATTAATAATAATAATTTTAATATTTAAATTCAATGTAATATTAAATTAATAATAATAATTTTAATATTTAAATTCAATGTAATATTAAATTAATAATAATAATTTTAATATTTAAATTCAATGTAATATTAAATTAATAATAATAATTTTAATATTTAAATAAAATGTGAATTTATTGAATTCCTAATCATCTAAAATATTGTGAACGATTTACCATCATAGATTTCCGAGATACAACCGCTTAAGGGGTAACGCCACTCTCGCTTTTAAAAAAAAATCGATTTTTTTTGCTTAAATGATGCTTAAGGTTCCTAGAAATGATATGCACCTGGTCCCGAGTATGGAGCAGGCATCACAGATTAAAGGTACCGTAAAAATTTGACCGTTTGAAATTTTAACTGTAAATTCGTAATAACATTGCTCATAAGATGCTGCTCATTTCCACTGAATTTTTGGTCAAAAACGAAAATTTTTTTTCAAAACAATGTCATTTTGTCAAAAAATTTTGATTTTGTGATTCAGGTTAAAAATTGTTTGAGTTAGATGTCCCGAAGGGGAGCTATCTCGAAAAAATTTTCTTTCGGACTTTCCACAGTACAGCCAATATTTTGAAAATTGTCAATAAAAAATTTGTTTACATCCTAAAAACATATACTACAACCCCTTATTAATGAATTTCCGAGATGTACACGAGTGCTCAAAAGCATCATTCAAGTCTGGAAATACCCTTTTGCCCCAAGTTCCGTACCGTATTTTTTATAACCAGTGTATAAAGAAGGCCATTCTTTCTCGTTTACAAAGTGGATTGAGAATAGTGTTTTTCGAGTCGTCCACTTAAGTCTATGACATATTATATATATATGTATATGTATGCGCGTATATATATCAAATTTAAAAAAAATTTCAAGTATTTTCCAGAATTTTCTAAAATTAGTCAACAGTTTCTAAATTTTCTAAAAGCTTTATTAAGGAAATGGAGCAAAAATAAATAAACGCTCGGAAAACTCTATTTTCGCTGCACTTTTAGGCGCCGAAAATGGTCTTTTTTATTCACGTGTTATAAAAACTCATGTTTCACCGTTTTTTGTACACCTAATAAGTAGTTTTGACCATAGGGATGTACTGGTTTTGGCCACTATCGAAATTGATGTTTACCATGAACATATTTTCATATTATCAATGATTACCAATAAAAATGCATACATTTACCAATAAAGCAGTTATTTCTTGTAAATGTTTTGATTAAATCTCTTTTAAAATGTTAAATTATATATATTTTGTATGCTAAAGTACAAATATACGTAAAAGTCATTTATTAATTTAAAAATCGTTAAGGTGATGCTAAAGCCACCTGTCACCGTCAAATACAAGGAACCAGTTTTCTCATTTAATTTTTAATTTTTAGCAAATATCTGTAGTCTAGAATATCAAGGGTGTCTAAAAAGTCATTAATGATGGGTTTAGACTGAACAATAGATACTGCACTGAAGTGAGCATTGAAACGGCGGTACAGACGATCCCTCTACTGTATGAGCCAGAAATGCTCGGTGGTGAACCATGGATGTCCCTGTTTATTTGGAGAGTGGGTACAAAGAGGGGCTAATGTTTAAATAGTACTGGTGATGCGTCGATGTAGCTCAGCGATACGTTCATAAAGTGAGTTAGTCGTCGACCATGCACATTAACTAAGATATTTTATTAGAGCATCATCACGAATGGCATCAAAAGTACTATATGTGAAGGATTGAGGCTCCAATCCGCGCATCTGTAGGTCTAGCGTTGCAGTGATTAAATCATGCCCCGCTATGATAGCCGTTTCGGTCTTCTACGAATCCAGAATACGATCCTGTTCATCAAAGAGGTACTGAGAGAGAGAGAGAGAGAGAGAGAGAGAGAGAGAGAGAGAGAGAGAGAGAGACGACATGGAACTCCCGTGCAGGAGCGATTGGCGAACACCGTGCGCGCCTGCAGCGAAAGTAAGTACGAGATTTATGTAAGTTTCTTCCGATTTCCTTTCTGCTTACCCTCTTGCTGCGTGGAATCCCTGTGTAGTCGGTTTCTCTATTGGTCTTATGTTATTAGTATGGTCTTATGTTGTATTAAACGTTAATGTCATAATCAAAAACAACAACTTTCCGGAGAGATATTTTCGCAAAATTGGAAATATACTGATATAAGTGATTCCCCGTATTTGAGTATGACAGGGGGTTTAGCATCACCTTAAAATGATCTTTTTTTTTCTCAGAAAACTAGAAATAAATATAGTTCATAAATACGTAAAAAAGAAAACTGATACACTGACTCTAGTCACAGAGGCATCAGCAGATACATATGTGAGAATTATTGTTAACGATGGAAACTGAGATAAGTAAAAAATGACAAATAAATGTATTTATCTTTAAAAAATCATGAAGTACGAGGGTAGTTCAATAAGTCTTTAGAATAAAGTATAAAAACAATTTTTTTTGGGTAAATTTTTTTTTATTTTTCAACATAATCTCCTTGGAGCTCTATACACTTGGTCAATCGCTTTTTAAGTTTTTTTAATCCTTCAGAAAAGTGCGTTTTCGGAAGTTCCTTAAAATAAGCACTTACAGAGGCAATGACGTCTTCGTTGTCCGTAAATCTCTGTCCACCGAGCCATTTTTTCAAGTTTGGAAATAAGAAAAAGTCATTGGGGGCTAAATCTGGTGAATACGGTGGGTGTTCGACCAATTCGAATATTAGTTCTTCAATTTTAGCCATTGAAACGAAGCATGTGTGAACTCGGGCGTTGTCGTGATGAAGGAGAATTTTTTTTCTCGACAAATGTGGTCGTTTTTTTTAATTTCTTCTTTCAGCTGCTCTAATAATGATGCATAATACTCACCAGTAATTGTTTTACCCTTTTCCAAGTAGTCAATAAGTATAATTCCACGTGCATCCCAAAAAACTGTAGCCATAACCTTACCAGCTGACTTTACGGTCTTTGCCTTCCTTGGAGCTGGTTCGCCTGTGGAAATCCACTGTTTAGATTGTTCCTTTGTCTCAGGAGTGTAGTGGTGTATCCATGTTTCATCCACAGTCACAAATCGACGATAGCTTTTTCATGCTTAATTTTTCATGTAGAATTGAAACAACTGCACCTATAGATATCCTTGTGGCCTCAGCTAACTCACGCACTTTTAATCTTCTATCCTTCAACACCATATCGTGGATTTTATTGATGATTTCGGGAGTAGTTGCTTCTACGGGCCTTCCTGAACGTGGTTCGTCACTTATTGATGTACGACCACGCTTAAATTCATTTACCCAGTTATAAACCGTTGCTAAGGCAGGGGCAGATGTGCCATGAACTGAGTCCAATTCATTTTTTATCTCATATGGAGTTAAACCCTTTAAATGAAAATGTTTAATTACCGCTCTGAACTCGTTTTTTTCCATTTTTCTTAACAAGCAATTTTTTTTTCAATTGGTTATAAAAACACGTAAACTCAGAAGATGTGGACTGTGACTGCACCATATATCTAGTCGGGAGTGGTGCTGACTGAAAACAGATGATTTGGAGCGATTCGCGCGCCATCTGTTGGTCATTCTAAAGACTTATTGAACTACCCTCGTATATTCTTGATTGTATATGTATTGTTTAACTTCTTGGACCGTACCTGTAGGAGAGCCAGAGCAGAAAGAAAGCCGCGACACGAGTGCGCGGTCTGCTTTATACCCTGCCGCAGTCGTGTCCCTACTACTGCTAAGTACATACGTATGGCTTCTAGGTCAGGGGCGTACCCGTGCACTAAGATACTCGACCCAAAAGGCTTGGAGAGGATTACAAATTTTAATAAACTTTATATGATTTTATCTATGCAATACTTCGCTTTTTTTTTCTACTTGGGCTATCCTTTACAATCAACTTATTTGCTTTGTATTTTTATACATGATATAAGTATAATAAACGAAGTTATTAAATATTTAATTATTAATTTCAAGCTCAATCATATTTTTGCTTATTAGACTGAATATTATTACTAAACAACATTATTATTATTATGAAGATATTATATCAATATTATAATTAAATATGTTCATTCCTATATTGATATTAAACGATAAACAGATACATAATATTTCTCTTTTACTAGATTTTTGTCTTACATAAAATACGTAAATTAGTGTCGTTACATTTTATGATAAACTTACAATTATAAGAACATTCCAAATATATTGCACTATGTCAAACATCTTTTTTACTGGACCTTATATGATCGAATAATATTCGAATGATTCGACGAATCGCATCGCGCGAGAAATTCGCACTCAACAAAGCCGCCGCTCATCGCTCTGTTTGAAACATGAGTCCCCCCTTTTTGTACATTCGCTGTTGTGTCTTCATCGCGATATTTCGTTGGATTTTTACGCTATCCGTAACAATTATGAAAGTCAAAAAAATATACGTTGGAAGCAATATATGCAGAGATTACGATGATTTTAATGTAAACTTTGTTATAAAGGCAAAATGTATGGACATAGTTCGAAAAAATGAAAGTCTACTGATAAGTTCTGTAATTTTTGCTCTGAAAAGCATCCAGATAAGGATTACACCAATAAATAAAATACGAAATGCATAATCTGGCAGAAATGTAACGAAAAACATAAGACAGAAAGGAAATCGGAAGAAACTTACATAAATCTCGTACTTCCTTTCGCTGCAGGCGCGCACGGTGTTCGCCAATCGCTCATGCACGGGAGTTCGATGTCGTCTCTCTCTCTCTCTCTCTCTCTCTCTCTCTCTCTCTCTCTCAGATCAGATTACTTTATGTCTTATTTTATTTATATTTTTTATTTATATTTTATTTTTTACAGCGAATATTGTTCGAACCTGTACATACTATTGTTAAACACTATTATTGCGAGCGTACCGATCACGTTACATATTATATTATTATATTACTACATATTGTATATTCCTAATGTATATATTGCTCCTTATGCCCTATGGGACAATTTCAGTCCCAGGGTGGAAATAAACAAATAAATCTCTCTCTCTCTCTCTCTCTCTCTCTCTCTCTCTCTCTCTCTCTCTCTCTCTCTCTTTCTCTTTCTCAGTACCTCTTTGATGAACAGGATCGTATTCTGGATTCCTAGAAGACCGAAACGCCTATCATAGCGGGGCGTTATTTAATCACTGCAACGCTAGACTTACAGATGCGTCGATTGGAGCCTCAATCCTTCACATATAGTAATTTTAATGCCATTCGCGACGATGCTCTAATATAAAATCTTAGTTAATGTGCATGGTCGACGACTAACTCACTTTATGAATGTATCGCTGAGCTACAGCGACCTTTTGTTGTATAGGCAGGCACGTAATATAGCTCACCGGGCGGTCAAGGATGCGAGGTTGACTTATTATCACACCTAACTTTTCACACAGACGGATGCTAAAGTCATCTGGAAGGAGCTTGAGAATTTAGGTATTACAGAGTCCGGAAAACCGTCACCCGCCATTTTCTCAAATGAAGTGATCAATGCTCACTTCAGTGCAGTATCTATTGCTTAGTCTATACCCCTCATTAATGACTTTTTAGACTCCCTTGATATTCTAGACTACTCCGAGCATATGACATTTAGTTATATTCAGATCTCTGACGTCCTGACGATATTCCTCAATCTGTGATATGTAAAATACTGCTGTTCCTTGCACCCCACATCTGTAAAATTTTCAACCTTTCAATGCATGAAAATTGTTTCCCAGTGCTTTGGAAACGATCTATTGTTATTGCATTTAATAAAGTGAGTGCTCCAACCTGTCTTGGTGACTTCCGTCCTATTTCCTTCTATGCTTTCTTTCGAAAGCACTTGAGTGGCTAGTACACTAACAAATTTCAAGCTACGTTGAATCTAGGCTTTATCTCAATATCTTTCATACTGGTTTTCGTACTGGCCACAGTACTCAGACGGGTTTTGATGATGCTCATGGATGACATTAGACTTAGCATTAACAAGAAACGCATAACCTTGTTATTACTCTTCGATTTTAGCAAAGCTTTCGACACTGTATATCATTCCAAGCTCCTCAAGAAGCTATCAGACTTTGGCCCCTCTAAGAATGTCATCAGGTTGATAGCTTCATATCTGACTAATCGTGAACAGGCGGTACTTAACAGCGTAGACAATTTATCATCTTTTCCTAGACTTAATATTGGTATACTACAGGCTCAGTCCTCGGTCCCCTCTTATTTTCACTGTCTGTTAATGACTCTGTCTGTGCCTGGATCTCGATGTATCACACATCATGTATACTGATGACCTTCAGATATATGTGCGCTGTTCATTTGAGGAGCTTGATGATCATGCTACTAAGATGAGCACCAACGCAGGCCGTATCATTAGTGGGCCTCATAAAATCACCTTAAGCTAAATGTCAATAAGACAAAGGCTATTGTAATTGGCCCCCCTTCTGCATCAATAAACTTCCTAAAGTGGCCAACAGCTGGAATGATATTGGTGGCGTCAGGGTCATGTTTGAATCCTCTGTGCGTAAATTGGCGTGGTACTTGACTCTAAACCATTCTGGAAAGAGCATATATCGTACGAACTTATTACACCTTACAGGTGGGAGCTGAATTTGACTAACAACAGCACCTCATCGAAAATACTTTGCCGCAAATATTTTGCAGCGCTTATTTAACACAGCCACCCCGCTATATTTATTAGCATATTTCAACTTCACTGTTGCAATCCGTCTTGTGAGGGGTGATATGATACCCCTTGATGTGCCTAACTTTAGCACGGAGACACTGAAAAGGTCATTTCATGTTAGTGCCGTCTATCTATGGAATTCATTACCATTCTATAGATCTACCGAAAGACCCCCCTTAAACAGGGTGAAAATATTCATTAGAGCTGGATAAAGAACTTATCAAGACTTGTTTTTTCGCAAGTAAATGATCATGAGCATGCAGGATTTATTTGCGATAGATGTTTACCTTTCTTCTCTTCTGAAATTACCTTAGATAAACAGAAAGAAGATTGCAAAAAATTCAATAAAAGTTAAATGTTACCAGACAAAAATAAATATAAACAAGCAGTATTAAAATTTAAAACTTTAAAAAATAAAATGAAGATCCCTTGTATTATATATGCTGATTATGAATGCATGCTACAAAATATTGAAGAAAATGAGACATGTTGTTTGAAAAACGTATATCACCACCACCACAAAGCGTACAGCATAGTATTTTATTTATGTTCAGATATTTGTCCAAATAATTAGGGATATGATTGTGCAAAATGGTTTACACTACAACTTAACTCTACACATATCGTTGCAGATGTTAATGATATGATTAAATATATATATATATATATCATAATAGTAATATGGCGGCACATGAGAAACACGGTCCTGATAAATACAGTAAAATAAATTTTAAGTGCTGTGGTAAATCAAAGTGTACTACACAAATTTGCATTATATGCGAAAACGCGTTTCACCAGAGTTGTAATAAAAGATTAAAAGGAAGTAAATGTATAAGTGAATTTATTATAATATGTCCAGAACATAAGCAGCTCGACATAACCTCAAAAAATGACGAAAATACGTTGAGTGAATCTGCCAAGCTCCTCATTGCGCAGATTAAAATGAAAAACTCAGAGGAAATTAGGAAAGAACTGCTTGAAGAAGTTACGAACAAAACTCAAGACATACTAAATTCTTCTAATTTTGAGAATGAAGGAGATTTTGAGTTGATGCAAACAAAAGTCTCTCTGCAAGAAGTACTGATCAAAGAACTGCAAGAAAAAGTTGACCTGTTAAGAGAACTGATAGATAAACAAAAGCAGTTAGATAAACATAATCAAAACTCAATAAAAAAGACTTATGCTGAAACGGTAACCAATTTCAAACCACAGCTAAAACGGGTTTCAAAAATCGTTGTTAAAAAAATAGACAAAGCTGAAAACGAACACATTAATCTGAATGAATGTATCAAAAAGCAGATATCAAATGAAACAAGAATACAGGCAAAGAGTATACACATAAATAAGAAAAATTAAGTGACTATTAACTGCGTTGATAATGATAGTGTTCAAATAACTGAAGAAATAATCAAGAACAAGCTACAATCTATTTGTGAAGTGAAAATAGAAGAATTGTTTAATCCAAAAATAAAAATAGTAGGTTTTTACAATGATACCGAGATGGATATTGCAGATATAGAAGAGGATATAAATGCAAGAAATATCAACAATTTCACAGAGAAAGGTACAGTCCTACATATGTATAAAAATAACAGGAACAACTTAAGCACAATATTGATGGAAGTACCAGCTGAAATGCATAAAGTAATAAGTGAGAGGAAAAATAGGCTTTTTATTAGTTATCAAAACTGTAGAGTATATGACCATATAAACATTAGACCTTGTGATGCATGTGGTAGATTAGGACATAACAAAGAATGCAGGAATGGTCCTGCATGCATAAAGTGCTCGGGTAAGCATAAAGCCAGTGAGTGCACAAGTGAAATAAGAAAATGTGTAAATTGTGTATATAGCAACAGCAAATATGAAACAAAATATAATGTTGAACATATGGCATCTGACGCGACATCTTGTGAGATCCTTAGGCACAAAATAAAAAAGTATATCGACTCAACGGATTATCCAATTGCACCTGTTTTACCATCAAGAGATTTCTACCAACACAGACAACGAATAAGTAGTACATAGTAAAGAGCGGACGACAATAAATACAACAAATACTACTAATACTACATAATACTTGTCATATATAATAGAATAATATGGATTATTTTGAATTATTACAGACTATAAAAAAAGATACTGTCAAAAAGGAAAAGTTGTGCGGAAATATTGATATACTTAATAAAGCAATAAGCAATAAAAAAGATTTAATAATGCATATGAATATAAGAAGCATGAATGCTAATTTTGATAAATTAAAAGTATTGTTAGAAAGTTTAATCGACAAACCATGTATTGTCATTACCACAGAAACTTTCACACAAGTCAATTACAAATTATATGAACTTGATGGATATATGAGTTACTACAATGAAAGCAAAATTAACCAAAATGATGGTGTAATGATCTTTGTACATACAAGCGTAGCTCAAAAAACAAATGTTATAGAAGTTGGTAGGATCAAAATTATTAACACACGTATTTCTTTAAACAACAAAAACGATTCTGACAGTATCATGGAAATCTCAGCTCTTTATAGATCTCATGATATAAACAAGACTGAATTTATACTAGAAATAAACAAATACTTAATTAAAAAGAAGAATATTAAAAACCATCTGGTTATAGGTGACTTTAATATAGATCTACTAGAGCAAGACACTTTGAATCAAGATTTTATTTGTAACTTTTTAGAAAAAGGCTATATTCCTGGTTATGTAGGAATCACAAGACCACCTATTGGAAATAGTAAAGGGTCATGTATTGACAATATTTTTATTAAATCAACATGTTTAAATGCAACAACTTATAAACTTAAAAGCTCCATAACAGACCATTACCCTCTATTTATTGCCATAAACAAGGTTAAAAAAGTAAATAAAGAGTCTATAACAATAATAAATTATAAAAAACTAATAAATATTGCTAATGATAGGGACTGGTATGAAATTTTGTCAATACAAAATCCTAATTTAGCTACTGATCTATTAATTAATGAAATTAAAACATGTGCAGAACTATCAAAAATAAAAAAGAAAAGTAACGAACAAAGGTACAGGAAAAATTGGATAACTAAAGCTATTATTAAGTCATGTGAAACAAAACAATTGCTATACGATTTATGGAAATTAAATCCAGGCAATAAACAACTTGAGTCACAGTACAAAAGTTATGCTAAAATACTAGACAAAGTAATAATAGATGCTAAAGTTAAATATGATAAGAGTCTGATAGAGAATAACGCAAATAATTCCAAAAAATTATGGGAGATTATTAATTCAAAAATTGGAAAAAAACAAAAATCGAATGATACTATTAATCATATTAAAATAGATGATAACAAAATAACTGATGAAAAAGAAATAGCCAATGAAATGAATAAGTACTTCTGCGAGATAGGACTGAAACTAAGTGAAAAAATTGATAAACCATCTAATACTACCTTAAAAATGCCGAATATGAATAATAATTCTATTTTTATCAAACCAACAAGTGAATATGAAATTGCAAGCATAATTAATTCTTTAAAATTAAAGAAAGGTGGTGTAGACAAAATTCATGCCAAAACATTAAAAGTATTATGTAATCATATACCTCTAACATATTTATTTAATTTATGCATCGAAAAAGCAACCTGGCCTGATGCTTTAAAAAATGCTGAAGTAATACCGATATAACAATCTGGTGTTAAACATAGTATTTCTAACTACAGACCATTTCTTTAATATCTAACGTAGCTAAAATTTTTGAGAGAACTTTATATAACAGAATTTTTGACTTCATTAATAAAAGCAATATAATATCCGAACATCAATTTGGATTTATGAAAAAAATGTGTACAAAAGATGCCTTGAATTATGTGACAAATATACTTTACACTAACTTGGATCATAGCAAACCCACAATTATAACATTCCTGGATTTAGCAAAAGCGTTTGATACTGTCGATCATGAAATACTATTAGCAAAATTATATTGTTATGGAATTAGGGGACAGGCGTTGGATTTGTTTACAAGTTATCTAAATAATAGGTATCAAGCTGTGAAAATAGCTGATAATCTAAGTAATTACAGGGTAATAATAACGGGAGTTCCCCAAGGTACAATATTGGGCCCATTGCTTTTCATACTTTATATCAATGATATCTTGAAAGAAATCCCGCCTGAAGCAATATCGTCATATGCTGATGACACGACAATTATAGCAACTGGAAATACCTGGAGCGAGGCTGAAGAAAGTATGAATAGTTATTTGAATAAAATTGAAAAGTGGCTAGCATTAAATAAATTGTCCTTAAATATTGAAAAGACAGTATACATGACTTACGGTATCTACAAGGAGAGTGTTCCTGAATATATAAATATTAAGATAAAAAATAAAAACCTTAGTAGAGTTGAAGAATGTAAATATCTGGGCATTATGTTTTATTATAATCTAAAGTGGAATAAACACATACAATACATTATTAAAAATACGAAATACCTAGTTTATATATTTTATAAAATCTCCAAATCAATGCCTAAAGAAGTTTTAAAAATTATATACTATGCATTTTTTCATAGTATAATTAGCTATGGTGTAATAGCTTGGGGTGGAGCTTACAAATCCCATATAACCTGTCTACAAAGGTTACAAAATAAAATTCTAAAAATTGTGAATAAAAATTATCCTATAACTTTAGATTACTCAATGAATATAGAACAAATATTTACATTTGAATCTCTAAAATTTCATTACAACACTCTTAAAGATAAGTACATACATTCTAACAGTATAACAAGAAATAAAATTTTAGCCATACCAAAAAGTCAGAAAAAAGTCAGTAACAAAAACAGTTATACAAAGGCAATAGTAAGTTACAATAGTTTACCAAATGATTTAAAAGAACTAGAAATTAGTAATTTATACCAAAAAAACAAACTAAAGAAATAGATTAAATCCGATAGAAATAATATTATTGAAACGTACTCAAGGACAGTACTATAGGAACTGATGATATGTTAAAGATATAATAATCGCCTAAATTAATGTTAAATTTTATATAACAAATTTTACAACACCGTTGAAATAGTATTTAAGTTAAAACTAATGTACAAAGTCACAGTTGTAATATTTAGTTTTAAGCTTAGAATTAGAATTGTAGTTTTAAGTTTAGAATTATAGTTTTAAGTAGTACTTAAGTTAGATGTACTTATACCGGACCTGTGCATAGATAACTTTGTTTACTTCTACAGGGAATTACTGGGTAGACAATACTTTGTAATTCTTTCTGGTTTAAATAAATAAATAAATAAATAAATATATATATATATATATATATATATATATATATATATATATATATATATATATATATATATATATATATTGTAACGCGTACTGTCGTGAACTCGGAAATTTAAATACGCGAGGGACGCTCGCCGCCGAGAATTCGGCCGGCTGCTGACCGATACGGTTGAGGGACCGCGCGTGCGATCGGTTTTAGCCATACCAAAAAGTCAGAAAAAAGTCAGTAACAAAAACAGTTATACAAAGGCAATAGTAAGTTACAATAGTTTACCAAATGATTTAAAAGAACTAGAAATTAGTAATTTATACCAAAAAAACAAACTAAAGAAATAGATTAAATCCGATAGAAATAATATTATTGAAACGTACTCAAGGACAGTACTATAGGAACTGATGATATGTTAAAGATATAATAATCGCCTAAATTAATGTTAAATTTTATATAACAAATTTTACAACACCGTTGAAATAGTATTTAAGTTAAAACTAATGTACAAAGTCACAGTTGTAATATTTAGTTTTAAGCTTAGAATTAGAATTGTAGTTTTAAGTTTAGAATTATAGTTTTAAGTAGTACTTAAGTTAGATGTACTTATACCGGACCTGTGCATAGATAACTTTGTTTACTTCTACAGGGAATTACTGGGTAGACAATACTTTGTAATTCTTTCTGGTTTAAATAAATAAATAAATAAATAAATATATATATATATATATATATATATATATATATTGTAACGCGTACTGTCGTGAACTCGGAAATTTAAATACGCGAGGGACGCTCGCCGCCGAGAATTCGGCCGGCTGCTGACCGATACGGTTGAGGGACCGCGCGTGCGATCGGTTTTAGGATAGATAGATAGATAGATAGATAGATAGATAGATAGATAGATAGATAGATAGATAGATAGATAGATAGATAGATAGATAGATAGATAGATAGATAGATAGATAGATAGATAGATAGATAGATAGATAGATAGATAGATAGATAGATAGATAGATAGATAGATAGATAGATAGATAGATAGATAGATAGATAGATAGATAGATAGATAGATAGATAGATAGATAGATAGATAGATAGATAGATAGATAGATAGATAGATAGATAGATAGATAGATAGATAGATAGATAGATAGATAGATAGATAGATAGATAGATAGATAGATAGATAGATAGATAGATAGATAGATAGATAGATAGATAGATAGATAGATAGATAGATAGATAGATAGATAGATAGATAGATAGATAGATAGATAGATAGATAGATAGATAGATAGATAGATAGATAGATAGATAGATAGATAGATAGATAGATAGATAGATAGATAGATAGATAGATAGATAGATAGATAGATAGATAGATAGATAGATAGATAGATAGATAGATAGATAGATAGATAGATAGATAGATAGATAGATAGATAGATAGATAGATAGATAGATAGATAGATAGATAGATAGATAGATAGATAGATAGATAGATAGATAGATAGATAGATAGATAGATAGATAGATAGATAGATAGATAGATAGATAGATAGATAGATAGATAGATAGATAGATAGATAGATAGATAGATAGATAGATAGATAGATAGATAGATAGATAGATAGATAGATAGATAGATAGATAGATAGATAGATAGATAGATAGATAGATAGATAGATAGATAGATAGATAGATAGATAGATAGATAGATAGATAGATAGATAGATAGATAGATAGATAGATAGATAGATAGATAGATAGATAGATAGATAGATAGATAGATAGATAGATAGATAGATAGATAGATAGATAGATAGATAGATAGATAGATAGATAGATAGATAGATAGATAGATAGATAGATAGATAGATAGATAGATAGATAGATAGATAGATAGATAGATAGATAGATAGATAGATAGATAGATAGATAGATAGATAGATAGATAGATAGATAGATAGATAGATAGATAGATAGATAGATAGATAGATAGATAGATAGATAGATAGATAGATAGATAGATAGATAGATAGATAGATAGATAGATAGATAGATAGATAGATAGATAGATAGATAGATAGATAGATAGATAGATAGATAGATAGATAGATAGATAGATAGATAGATAGATAGATAGATAGATAGATAGATAGATAGATAGATAGATAGATAGATAGATAGATAGATAGATAGATAGATAGATAGATAGATAGATAGATAGATAGATAGATAGATAGATAGATAGATTGTCGTATTCATTTCAAATGCTGACTATCCGCGTAGTTCCTTTACCTTACCCTTCAGCTGCGTGGGAGCCCTGAGCGGATCTTAGTCGGGGACACTCAGCAAGCACAGGAGTTCTGGGCTGGCTAAACAGGTAAATACCTGCTGTGAGAAGCACAAGCGAGCCTCAGTCCCGAGCGCAAGGAAATCGCCTCGGAGACGCACGGAGCGGGCCGCTGGCAGCGAGACCACGGCCAAGTCTACAGTGCCAGCGTGCACTAGATTCGGGCGAAAACAAAAAGACGATGTCTGACCCCACTTGATTAATTATTTAATATATATATATATATATATATATATATATATATATATATATATATATATATATATGAGTCAGGCCATCCAAAATTAATAAATCAGTGCATATATAGTTCTCAGTATTCTATGCCGATTTTTTATATAAAAGTACCTATCAAAAAAAGCTCTGAAAATAAGTTTCAGTCCCTGAGGTCCCATGTGCGATCGAGTAGAATGTTTTAAATTTTCGAAAATGGCCAAAAAATAGTTATTTTTAAAAAATTATAGAGGACGCCCAAGAGCGCCATTTTTAACGCACTAAAAAATATTTCTTCATCTTTTTATAACCTTTAAGTAAAAAAGTATTAGACTACCCTGGCAGTTAAATGGATCACCTTTACAAAGCTGAATATATCCCGAAGTTTTGTATTTTTTAGGTTATGTTTGATCATATGCTATTTTACCAAAACAATATGAATTTTGGTCTGGCATATGTCCCATACTTCGTCTTAAAAAGACGTTTACTCTTTGTGGGATATTGCCAGATATGCTACTCTTCGTGGCAAGTGCTGAAATATGCTACTCTACGGGGCAGTTTAAACTGTGCTAGTATTTGTAACCACAATCGATATGGTCCCGTATTCTCACACTTTCCTGTTTTATTTTTGTATTTTAATCTGAAAAAATACTATGTAAAAATGTCAAGGTTGCTCTAAACTCATTTTTTAAACAAATAGATTTAAGTTATTCTTCCGGGAACTAACAGATATATAAGTCGAGTTTAGTAATATTAATGATTACACCATTTAATATCGAATGTTTTGTAATATTATATATTTGGTTTGCCGGAATGAAAAAGTACATTTATTTGATATTTAATATTGTTACAATGTATAAATTAGCCATTCATCAATCAACTTATTACAAAATTAGTACTTACTTTACATTGTACTGTATGCTGATGAATATTTAAAAGTATTTTTGATAGTCGTGAAAGTAAATATGACTACCAAGTATGAAATGATTCTCTGTCATTTTTTTTTTGTTAGTAATATATGTTAAAGCGTTATTATACTTTATTTTATTATATTATTAACAAAACATTATTGGTCGAGATGTGCTTTAAAAATAAATGTTATGTTGGACAGTGGATTGCAAGAGAGTACATAAAGTTACTTAGCTATTTTTATTAAAATATCAACTTATACACTGTATTTTAAATACCGTATCAGACCTAGCTCCTAATCTTTTTTTAACATAAATAATGATTTCGAATTTATTTATACGCAAATTTATGTTAATTCAAAAAATATTTTATTTATATACAAATGCGTATTTTAAGTATAAATTTTTTAAGTAAATTAGATTTCTGTAAACAAAAGCTGATGAACAATTGCTTTCTACTGTTCACAAATTGTGACGGTATATTAGTAGCAGTGTAATATACATATTTTTAAATTAAAAGTGTTAATATTACTTTACAAGATCAAACATAATCTGTGTGATACATTATTTATTTGTTTTATAAATTAATAATGTAATAAATTTAAGTCTTACAGCAATGACTAGAGTGACGGAGGCTTAGTTATCACATAATTTTTCTCTGCAAGAAAGACGGGGACACTACGGTACGTAGAAACTTCTTCAGGAGTCCGAATAACGTATATACTGACAAACAGATTGGCTAAGGCAGCTGCGTGTAGATTAACATGCACAATTGTCAGATTATCCAGGGCTGAGTTCCATTCCTCATTGCCAATGAAGCCACTGAGTGTTTGACCATCACTGTGTCAAAGCACTCGCTGTACAGTGATTTTTTCATCGAGAAAGATGAGAGAATCGGCGAACGTAATATAGACTATCCGGCTAGACCTACCCATTACGTTTTCATTAGCGCATTGATCGTGACTCTCCTTTCTAGTTCACGTTATGAAGGCATATAGCGCCGTCGTGACAGATGCAGTGACCAAGGGATGCATGACCTCAATAAACAGCGAGCTGAAAGCATCGGTATAGCCATGGACCAGGTAAATGGCTGTTACGTGCTCTTTTACTCAGACGACGAATTGAACCTGTCATTCTCCAAGCGCGTAAGAATCATTGAGCCGGTGATCTTAACACGGTAAATGTGAAGAGCATTGAAATGTCGCTGCATATTGCTGAGAGGTATACGCGAATGGCAAAGTGTCAAACAAGTGCTCACTGTTGACGTCGAAAAAAACTTTCAGGATAACAATTCATATAAAGTATATTTATATAATAACTAATTTTTTTTAACAAATTAATTGCATAAATATAATAAATATTTAAGTGTTTAGATACATGGTGGTAACTGACAAGCAGTGAATATCGGAGAAGAAGAGAACGGGAGCAAGGAAACTTCCACAATCATCACTGATTTCGTAAAGCAAGGAATCGGCCGTAACACGACGAACAATCATAGCGGTTACATGGTTGTAGTATCGAATGTTATCAAACTATAATTATACAAATAATAAGATTTTGTATATTTTCAGATATTTTACAGTTTATAATGAATTATGAAGAATATACACTATTCATATATTCGTATGCGCACGTAATTAATAAATTATTCTACAATCCAAATAATTCTCGTGCTAACTCTATTTGGTCACCATCGCCTTCATTATTATCATCATTATTAGCATTGTCAATATTGTACTGAAGACTTGAAACTCGCTAAAACGTGCATTTTAATCAATTCTTAAGAATATTTCATATCATTTTGATTTTTTTATATAAATATTGCACTTCTACCATTTTTCAACTCCGACAGTCACTTTTATACTGAAATAAGCTATCTTCATTATTTTTTATGTAATGGTTCGAGTAATCAAACCCACTATCTTCAGGATTTAAAGTTTTAAAATGAATCTAATTAATCGAAAGGAGCATTAAAAAGTGTTTAAACCATTTTTTATCAAAAATGCATAAAATTTTACAAAAAATCCCTTGTTGCTATTTTTTTAATGAGATTTAATTTAGTTGAATACATGGAGGTTGAAATTTGCTAAAAAATTACTACATATTGACTACATACTCATATTTAGCCTTGATCGACTGTGAACTTAAGGGTTTCAAAAAATCTGAGAAAATTCACAAACATTCTACATAGTAAGAAGAACATTTTTACCGAAGAAATAAAAAAATAAATTCTTTTTATCTCGATTTCTTAGAGAATTACCCATATGAATAGAAGAGGCCACATAACCGAGCCCTATGGAACACACAGATTGGTAATGAGCCAAACTTATTCCGCATTCGACTTAGTAACCACTTTCTGTTTGCGACCTGTGATATATGACTTGATCTACAGTACTATCGATCGGGAGAACCCTATTTTGATCAGCTTACGAAGTAATTTCGCAAGGGAGATCGTATCAAACGCATTATTGAAATGAAACAGTAGGAGGATGGTAAGCAACTGCTTATCGTTATTGATGCTCGTCTGAAGATCCTCAGTGAGACTTAGTTTGCTGTTTGTGTACTGTGGTGTTTTCTGAAGCCCGTTTCACGAGGGTCAAGGATGTTCTTTGATGTCATAAATTCAGAAATCTGATTGTGGACTATCTTTTCCAGGCTATTAGGGAGAAAACTCAACAGGGCGATGGGACAAAAGTCCGAGATGCAGGTAGAATAGCAGTCTTTTTTAATGGCACAAGATGAGATCTCTTCCAAGTCTCGGGAAATCCGCAACAAGACAATGAAGCGTTAAAAATGGTGGCCAGGTGGTGTCCTGTAACGGGAAGAGACTTCGCAATGACGTTTTGGGATATACCATCTTCCTCCAGAGCTTGCAACGCAAAATGGGCAACGGCTAAGACCACCACCGGAGAAAGTGATTTCACGAAAAGTGAAGCCATTATCACTAGCCTTCAACAAAATATCGTCTAAATCTGCCTCGCACTTAGTTAGGGAGAAGGATATCCCTGCAAAGTGTGTGTTCAATTCGTCCGGTGAAAAACCATGAAGTTCCTCAGGAGCTTTTGGCTGGAGCCCCAAGTTTCGGGGATCCTTCCAAACATTTTTATTGTTTTCCAAAGCATACAAAATTCTATGATGTATAAATGCCTCTCGTACTTCGTGTGAGCGCTGTTCTGCTTCAGCAGCGAGAGACAGAAACTCCTACCATAGCTGGTCGCCCGCGTACGTTCGTAGCGCTGACGTACAGTGTCCTGCTGATTGAAAATGTGATTAAGGTCGACGTCTACCCGCGGTGGGAGACCTTTCTTCTTACATCTAAATCGTTTTCATGGCGCGATTTAATCTACCACCTTGATGATGTTTTGGTTAAGGTGCTCTAGCCTATCATTCACGTATTTATCTAAACAACTGATGGGCGACCACTCACAGGAAGTAAGAAGGGATATAAGCTGCTCCTGTTTAATATACTTGAAATCCCTATACGTGAAGCTGTTAAGAACATGGGGCTTTGTAGACTGAAGGAGTAACTCTATATAAATAATATTATGCTTACTTGGAAAAGTCGCTGTCATGTTGTTCACATTTAGCACCACATCATTGTCATCAATGAGGATTACGTCTATCCATGTATGAGATTCTCCAACGTGGTGAGTCGCATCATGCTCAACTAGTTTAAGGAGGAACTCTACTGATTTTTAAAATGTTTCTGCATTTCGTCCAATAATATTATAACTTCAGTTACTTTTTTGTCAAGATTAAGGAAGGTACTAAAAGAATTTTGAGAATTTTTCATTAAAACTTTTTTATCAGTTATTGGAAAAAATAGATATTTTTGTAATAAAAACAAGCTGTTTAGAAAAGCTTCTCGAATATGAATTTGATGAATCCTATTTAAAAAAATTCTAGAATATTTTTCAACTTAAAATAAACAAAACTTAATTTCTTTTAAATTGTTTAAACTTAGTTAATGGTCTGTAATAAATGGAACGTTTTTTTAACTTAAATAAATATAAAAAATTACATGTTTCAACAGGTACGATTGACGAATAAGACGTTTAACATCACAGTACCTCAAAACAAAATATTAACTTCTTTTCTCAATATTTAAAGCAATATTTTTTGGACATTCAAAAAATATTCATGGTCATGGGTTGCGTGACAATCTTTTTGAAGTAAGAAAAGTAAATTTCTTGAAAAACGCGTTTAAAGTTTTGATTTGGTGTGCTATACAATGTAAATTATTTCTCTCAACTGGTTAAGACTTTAGTATAATAAAGAGTTTTGACATCCAGCAGGTCTCAAAATATTCATAAAACTATATACATCGAAATATGTAATAACATTTTTTTCGATTATTTGGTAAAAAATCATGGAGTTTTACCTTAAGATTTAATTGCAGGAAAGTCCTCTAACAAAATCTGCATCATGTGACGCCGTCAACATGTTTACGTTCAGATCGCCCATAATTATTCTGTGCTCATAACTTGCCGAGTGCGTTGAAGTTTCTCTACTAGGTCCGAGTCGATGATAAATGAAATACCTGATGGCCTGTAGGTTACGACTACAAATATAGAAGAGAGGTTCCCTGTTGGACATCGCACATTAAATACTCCGGAATACGCGATTTGACTACATCTATTCTGGTCGGCGACGAGCACAGTAACGTCGCTTTTAACATGTTATGTATGCAAAGGGCTACATCCCCTCCCTCTGTATTTCTATCCTGCCTAAGCACTGAATAACCCTCGATCTGAACGCATTCATGTTCAACGTGAGGCCCGAAGTGCGACTCAGCCATGCCAAAGAGATGATAGAATTAATGTGCAGTACTAAGAAACTGGTGGAACATTTTGATATGCTTACCGAGCGACGCTGCGTTTAAAAAACCTGCTCTTACTCACGTATCTGCCTCTTTCTGCATCATGCCTTCTGCTAGTCAGATTTTATCAATGGTTTCACTATTCCATAACATTGTGTATCGTGCGATTCCGCCACGTTAGCTCTATTGTCAGTATTGAAAGATGCAGATAACGCATGTAGATCAGCTGTCGAGGTAATCTCGTGCGACGATTCGCCATTTCACCTCTTAACTAGGAAACTACCTACCCTATGCCAAATGTTTTTAAACCCCCAATCCACGTACAATTTATATAAGATTTTTAACTCGAATGAAATATTCTTTGCTCAGTAGTTCATTCATAAATAGTTTTTTACTCTGAATTAGGCTATTACACATTTTCTCGTTATGAAGCGTTACGTTTACATGTCTGGTGTGAAACGCAGTGAATTTACTTTTCATCCGCAATATTTTGCTGACTAGAGCTACGCAAGAGAGATAGACTAACCACTTTAAACGGCGCACTAAACTATTACCTGCTGAAACGACAGCGGTCTGTATTTCAGATCGAATCAAGTGAGTCAACTTAATGTCCTCCCTATTAATGGACGACAGAATAGTGGCAAGAATGGCATGGACTACGTTCTCACGCTGCTGATCTGGAAAAATATTTGAAATAATGATTTCCGCCAAGGTGTCGTCATTATTCGTCTCGCTCGTCGAAGAACTATAACGGAGAGTGGGGCAAGTTGGACCATGGGGCAAAATGAACTGGAGGATATATCTCATGCTGCAAGTGGCGCTACCTGTCGAAAGCCGTTAAGAATTTCATTATATATGCTCAGAACATTATAAAAATTGTGTTTTGGTCGATTCGGAATTTTCCCTTGTCTGTGCGAGTGTAGTGTCAGATTATTGAACGCTATTATAAGATTTTATATTTGCTTGGATATAAATAGAAATGTTCCAGGTAAGTTTAGGTGAACACTTTTAGCACTATTCTAAAGAGCAACTAAAAACCTTCAAATATTATCTTTGTTATAATGGTTATACTAAATATAGACTACTTGTTTTGTAGAATATTTAAAAAAGTCAATAGGGAAGAAATTGGAACAGGGTGAAGTGTACACTCATGCAAATAATGTGAAAAAATCTGCACTTTCGTAATTAAATATTCGCGATCGCGTTTGGGTTTTGTGTACTCCCGCCTCTTGATTTACGTACTTAAAAGTTATTAGTGCCAAAAATATAAAAAATTGCGAAGCATATAACTGAAATTGTTTGCAACACTATGCAGAAGCCACTGGAACACCACCTTGCTCTACAGTTTTGGAAAATAAGCTAAATTGGTTATTTACAAAAATCATTAGAAAACCCATTATGGAAAATTTTTCTTTGTACGAGTTCATATGATTTTTTTATTAGTATATGAACGAATAATGACATCTAAATCTAAACACTTAATTATATCGGTGATTTGATACAAATTATGCCATCTGGAACCTTAGGTAGTCCCTCTTGCTCCACTCTCCCCTACTTGTTTCGACCCGAAAGACTGTCTTTACTTGTAACGAGGACCTTGAGATCGACGCCGACGATGTTGCGTTCGGAATCCGTTAAGAGCTGGTTCTGCCAACGAAATATTACTCATCGGGGCATCACGCACACCGTCACCATAAAACTCAGTGCAATCACTGTTATTGCCACCGTCACTAACACTGATCCTATTTCTATCATTTACGATCTTAACCCCACGACTAGCCTTATTGTTAATGCTGGTAGTACTAATACGTATGCATTTACACTTGCATTTGCATTTCCACGCTTCAGCTTCAAGAGCCTACACTCTCTCAGCGATATCAGTAAATTTACTCTCTAAAGTTACGCGAGTGTATATGTACTCCTCCAACTACGTGCTTTAGTCGGCAGGTTTCTCATCCATGAGGAATAACTTATCATTAAGTCTCTTAATTTTTTAATATATGTGCATATATATATATATATATATATATATATATATATATATATATATATATATATATATATAGGAATTTCTCAAAGTAACGCCAAACTTCGTTCTTTGTCAATAATAGCATGCAATTTGCAATAAAAAATCTTTCAAAAAATGTTTCATTTTAGTTCCTTTAACACATACAACTTCAACAATATTCAGATAACATCAATTGATACGAAAATAATGCATTCGAATAGCCAAATTGTCCACTCTGTCGAATTCCACAAATAAAAATTGATAAGTACTATATGGTACATTCTTTTTTATATACAATAATCCGTTGTTATAGCAATTGTAAGATATTCTTTACGATATGAAATAAACATACTCTATGGTTCGAAAACTTAATCTTTAAACCTTCTAATATTTATTTGTTGTTAGATGCCGTTCTACCACGCTATAAATTTATCGATTGAGTTTGAACAGAAATTGTTAAAAGGGTTTTTGACAGAGAAAAAAAACCGCTACCAATTCATTGGCCCTTAGCTTCCTCTAACTTTATAAAATATTGCAATATGAAATTATTTATTCTATTTAATACTGTAGTAAAAAATAAAAATGACAAGTCTATTAATTTTAATATGTCTATACATATATACACACATATATATATATATATATATATATATATATATATATATATATATATATATATATATATATTTAAATTTTGTAATTTTAACTTATGCAAAAGTATAGCAAAGATTATGAAATAATATTGTTTTTTTTAAACAAAAGCACCAGCTCAGCATCAACCCATGGGGAATTTGCCTTGTTTTTCGGCGTAAATTTCTTTTCAGGAGCTAACGTATCAATAGCCTCCAATAAGTTGATACTGAGGTACTCCAGCAGTCCGCTAACGTCTGTATCGTCAGTGCAATCAAATGGCGACCAATCACAATTTGTTAGGTATGACAGAAGGTCATCCTGTTTTATGGACTTAAAGTCCCTATACTTGAAGGTTCCCGGTTTCGTGACTAAGTTAGCTCCATATGCATTTTCAACGTCGATTAAATTGTGATTACTCGTGAATGGTGCCACTTGATTGCATGAGTTAAGTACTACGTCATTCTCATCTGTTATCATTACGTCAATACATGTGTGAGAATTTTCGAGGTGATGAGTCGCATTAAACACTGCACATAATGTATTCAGGAATGCCTGGTTTGCCTGCTTGTGTAGTCTTAGATTCGCATAACTTACTGGCTTTAAAAGTGTTTTACACATATAGCATTAGCCCAACCCCAAACTCATTCCTATCTAGTCCAATTATTGAGTAACCTTATGATCTGAATGCGAGTGTCCTTGAAATCAGGTGAGAAGTGCATCTCAACTACCCCAAAGACGTGCTAGGAGGAACCAGTTAAAAGGTGTTGACATATTATGTGAATGTGACCTCCAACTGTGGTAACATTGATAAATCCTACTCTCAGTCCCCTACGATGACCCTCTCTCGCGCTGCCTTCACTTAGTCATCCTTTGTCTGCGCCGATATTTTCTGGCTGATTTTCTGTTTCCGGTGGAGTGATATTCCGCTCCGATAATGCTCTGTTACAATTCCATTGATTGTCTGAGAGAGTGGGTTTATTAGTATATAGTAAATAGATAGCTTGTAGTTCAGCAGCATTCGTGAAAACATGAGAGATACCCCCGTCTGGCATCTTGATGTGGAAACGACCTCCCCTGTATCAAACATACTTGAAATCGAGAGATTTTGCTTGTATTCTTAGGCTCCGATAGCTAAGAAAGGTTGAGCTGTCTTACATTTCATTAATGAATATTTTCCCCGATAATAGTTGGTCCTTAGTCTCCTGATCAAAATACGTGACGTCAATATCCCCCATATAAAAACTAGTGATAGAGCGCTTAGCACGCATTATCTTGTCCACCAAGTCGGCTCGAGAGAGGGTAACAACCCACGGTGACCGTCTACGCGCGCTTATGTCTGCTGACGGTCGCATGTTGTCCGACCGGAGCAAGCGAGTACCTACTATATCCTCTTGTTTTAATGATGGTAGTACCTTAATTAATATTGCATGTGCCATGGCATCATGTTTCCTCACGTATCCCTCAAATATACTAGAAATTATTAATTTGTCATTTTTAATTATATTGGATACTTCCTCATTTAATAAGGGAACCCGTTTACTACGTGTTGAACAAGTAGCTTTTTTCCGCTTGTTGTTCTTGGTAGTTGCCTCCGACGGAGAGACCGCACAGTTGTTTATAATGTTAATAACATGATCGTTCAAAACGTGGTCAATATTCGCAGTTGTTGCACTTTCGTCATTGTTCCCGTCATTATTATTATAACTTAAGCTAGTATGATGAGTTTCTTCATTTCTCAATGTGCCAATATTTATAGTGTTAATTTTATTTAGTATAGTATCACCAGTGTCTGTTATTTTATTTTTGATATTATTGAGTTCGCTCGTAACTTTACTATATTGATTTTCAATTTTATCTGTTAGTTTTTCTTCTAACTCAGTCAATTTTCTTTTTAAGAATAAATTTTCATTACTAATGTCTTATAAATGCTTACAGTGCTCCGTGTTTTTTTGCAAAAATTTCATCCGCTGGGAGTTTTACTCAGACAATAGCGATTCGATTTTTCCTACCTTAGATTCTATACTGCCGACTAATCCCTGTATTGCTGATAAAGACTTTAGTCTGTTAGTAATATCATCCAACCTAGACTCAAGCAAAGCGTTATGCCTGTCTAGAGCACTGTAAACATTTTTCTACGTATTATTGGCAATCTCAGTAATGAAAGAAATCGTGGTTCCTTTTTTTAATACGGATTCGTCAAGTTGCTTTAACACTGAGGTGTTTGCCGCCTTATTAATACTAATTTCCGTATTTAGTGTATACGATACCTCTTGGATCGGAGACGAATTCACAGCCTGCGTGCTGGTGGTCGGCGCGTCACTCATAGTAATCATCGAAGGCGTCGAAAGCGTCAAATTTGCTGCGGGGAGAGCGATGTCGTATTTAGCTGGCGTCAAAGTATGAGAAAATACACTGCCCGTGTATGAAGAGTGGAGATTCAGTGCCTTCACGCCTGTAACTCATCGGAGCTGATCGGCAGTAAAGCGCTCTTCTCTTAGGCTTGCGTCAGCGCTAGAGAGAGACAGAGGCAAGCGCGGTGTAGTGGAGGCAGAAGGCAAGCTGGTCTGCGGCTGTCGCATCAGCGTCGTTTGCGATGATAGAGGTGTGCCGGCAGCGAGCAGCGGCGAGGAACTTCTCGACGTAGTGTGGGCAGCCTTTCCACTAGGCAGCGAGCGCTGCGGCTTTGTATGTATGCTCGAACGTACGATACCAGAAGGCACACTTGCTGTTAGGCGTGACGTCACGTTGTGTCCAGCCGCTGACTTATTAATGCTGCGTGAGACATGATAGTGAAAGATGTTTAATAGTGATCGCATCAAGCCCGTAAGTCTTGGACTTGGCTGAGGCAATTGCTTCAGAGATATCACTGGTGGTGATGTTAGAGAAAGTTAGTAAATGTATATGAGACGGAGCTGAGGGAAGGGGTGGCAGTGGGAGTGCAGGAGATGATCTAGATGCGTTGGCGACGGATGCAAAATGATTATTGATATCATTGTGTGAAAAGAGCGAAAAAGGCGAGGTTGATCGAGAGGATGTTATGCCTAGCCTGTTAAGAGAACTCCATAGACGATTTGAGCGTTGTGCTCTGGCTATTTCATTAGCATAATAAGTGTTTTTTGAATTTCGAAGCTTTTGTAGGACCCTTGCACGCAGAGCTCGATATTCAGTAAGTTGCTGTCCCTTGTCACGTACTCTCTTATAAGCTCTATCGCGTTCTTTCATGGCGGAGCGGATGTCAGATGAGACCCATGGTTTTCGGCGATTACATATATTAACGGAACGAAAAGGTGCAAATTTATTAAGGGAGCAAGTGACAGCATTGTTAAATCGAGTAATTAATTGATTAATATTATTGTGTTGTTTACCATCATTCAAATTATTGGATAAATCAGCGAGATACTCAGCTCTGTTGCGACCACGGAGATCACGAGTTTTAATTTGACGAGAAATATTGCGCATAATACTAAAAGGTATAGTCAATTCTATACTGTCGTGCCCATAGGTAAACGGAGCATCTGATTTGCTATATCTTATAACCGCTGAAGGCGAATGTACAATAAATAGGTCGAGCCATGTGTGAGATTGAAGACGTAGTGCGTTGATCGTATGGTGAGTTGGCCCAGAAGGAACAAGGTACAGAGCATTTGATCGAATGATGTCATACATGTATTTGGCTTCGTATGACGAAGTAGATAACATGTTCACATTGAAATCACCCGTGATAACTATACTGTCGTAACGTGTGAAAAAAGCTAAGAGTTTGTGAAAAAATACGTGCGGCATTGCTGTTTTTGGTGGCCTATAAACTACTGAAAATAAGAGTGATTTGCAATCATGGGTGATTTCCATTATAATATACTCAGGGACGCTGTCATCACGGACATCGGACGTCGCAAGAGTCTTAAACTTAAAGTTATTGTTAATGTATATAGCGATTCCTCCACCTGCACGTCTTACGCGGTCGTGCCGAATCAGGGCATACCCGACAATGGCCACAGATAAGTCTTTGTCCTCACTAGACAGTTTTGATTCTGTGATGCCTACTATATGTTTGGGGTGAAGGTCAAGATATGCTTCTACTTCCTCGAAATGGGTTGTAAGACCATTGACGTTAGCATGCATGATTTCGACACAACCGAGGAGGACAGGGGGTGGGGAGTGTACCGTATTCGTATTAACCGATCTTAATTCTAAGAATTGTCGCTCGCGTTGGCATCTGTCGGAAAATGCGGTGAGACATTAGCACCTGACAGATCAGACATCTCAATAAGATCGCCGGACAAATTATTTGAGACCTGAGGGGCCCGTTTGCTAGCTTCTATTATCGGCTGGCAAGCTAATAAGTCATAATCACTATTGATCGGAATAAGAGGAGATGCATTATCTTTGCACATGTGTACCACCAAGTTGATAACTCTGGGTCGTTTATACCCTAGTTTACTAGATTGCGATCTGGCTTTTAATAAAAGATTATATACATGCATAGGGTACAAAGTTCGCAGAAATGTCAACGAGGTGGAAGCGTGACCGAACACCATTGCTGCTGTGAATGATTTTAAATTAAGCCGCGTGAAAACTGCGTGGTCACGAATATGAGCAGATTTAAATTTCACTACTACGCTACGAAAATTTCTGGAACGTGATGATAATGAATTACCATTATGCGGGTGCGTATTGGACTCTTGAGACCGAAACACAGGAGCTGGTTGTTGTCGAGTGTCCGATGATGTGGCCGAAGTCCGCGGAAAATCCTCCGCTGACAAAATATCCCCAACAAGATTGGGCAAATTCAAGGCTCCCAGAACCTTTATGGCAATCTGGTGCGGGATCAGCAAAATGTCAAGTGGGATACCGGAGATGATAAGTTCCGCAGAATCAAAAGTAGCTGCAGGCGCTGGGGTTGCAGTGGTATTACTCAGTGAAGATCTGTTGGCAAGTGCTTCAACTTTCTGGTTCAACTTTTGTAGTTGTGAATTTTGCGACTCAGCTGTTTGGACACATTTTTGTATCTGTGATTGATGGTCTTCGAGTCTTGTGTTAATCGCAGTCAAGTCATGTAGCCTTTCTTCAATTAGGTTTTCTTGTCTCGTGCAAAATTGTTCAAACTGTTTTTGTTGCGTTTCTTTTAATGCATTAAATTCGGCAGAAATCAGTTGCGTCTACTGCAGCATAAGTTGCTTTATCATATTTAGCATATCATCAGCATTCTCGGATTTTTCGATTTGTTTGGCACTCGATGCAGTCGCTGTAGAGTAAGCCGGTAATCCAAGCGCAGGCAAATTCGTGGTAGAGATAGCAGCAGTCGACTGTTGCTGTAGTAACAGTGGGGGAACATACTGTTCTCCATTTGGTATTATGAACGGCGTGGAGCGAGAGAGAGATGGAGATAGAGACGGAGGTAGTTATGAAGACGTGCCTGCGGCAGCCGTAGTGTTGTCGAGTCCAGCTGCGGTGGAGAGGGGAGAGGCGTTGGTGAGTGCGCCTGCTAGTGTGTAGGTACGATAGGCATGAGAGCCGCCGGCCGCGTAGCTGTGTGTTGTTATTATTGTGTCTGTATGCTCTACTGAGGAGACACCGGCTGCTATATTACCAGCTGATAGCGACAAATGATGCTGCATAGAGCGATGCGGATTCGCATTATTATTAGCCAAGAGCGAATCCAAAAGTGCCGGGGCGTTTGTGCACTTGTTTAGGCGGAGATTTCTGAGGTCGTCCGTACCGTCAGAATTAGTAGCAGATAGTTTGCTTGGCGAAAGAGAAGTATCTGCTATACGCTTTCGGCTATCAGCACAACACGTCAGAGAGCCATCTCCGTTAAACCACACTTCGCGTACACAGTTTCTGTGATAAAGAACTGCACATTTGTTGCACTGGGATGCTTCCAGATCGCCACGAGTTACGTAGGAAGAGCAGAAACCACATTTTTGAAGCCGAGCAGACATGTTAGAGACCGGTTGAAAATAAAACGAAACGTAAGGCGCAGCAGTCAAATGTATGTGAAGACCAGTCCTTGCGCGTGCGCAGAAAATTACAGAGGCAAGACGACAAACAGCCTAATAAATAGACAAACCTCAAATTTCTTATGTTAAAGAATGGATAATCTTTGAGTATGACGAAGATATTGATGCCTTCGAACACACGAAATGAAAGCCAGCAAAGTGAGCAATCACGTGACCGATTTATGTGTTTATGCCGTGTTTGAAATAAAACTTAATACAGTTTAAAGACGGAGCACTATTAGAAGCGACTTCTCAACTCAAAAGGCAGAGAGAGAGAGAGAGAGAGAGAGAGGGAGAGAGAGAGAGAGGTTTTTGAATGCAACCTTGGGGGTATCACCCTACCTGGTTGTTTTTAAAACTACAGGAGTAAATATTAACAAACTTAATAATTAGTTTCGGAAGTAAGTACAAGTAATAGAGTATTAAAATTAATTTTTTCATGTTTTTGTTAGAATAATATTATAAAATTATAAAATACCAAGAATTATAACGTTTGCAGGTTGATTTGTTTTCTCTCTAAAAATACATATTGAAATTGATAAGGCGCAGTTGTTTGAGAATTTTTAGATAATCCATTTTACGCAAGTATACAACAAATTTAGTTTTAAACGTATACATATTAACGCTTTTAAAAACTATACGTAGACGTAGATATATATATATATATATATATATATATATATATATATATATATATATCGCCGTGTACATTCTTTTGCTCATTCACTCATTATTTATTATTCACCTACATAGAATTTTTTCATTTTATACTCGCTGCTCCCAGTCTTTTTTATCTCATAAGGGAAGTTCCTCAACAAGAAAGATCTTAAACTTATTGATATTATCCGGGTTGAATTCAGGTGGCGACAGTGAGTTTATGATTTCACAGGCATTTATCAAAAACGATATTTTCCATGCTTCTGTGCATGGAGTAGCATATAGAAGTATTTGTGGTTTGAGGCGATTTGATCATCTGACAACCAAGTTGCGATTTAGTCTAGAGATGCGCTGTTTTAAGTTGTCCGGATTTTCGTATGATACGATCGCGAAAGCTAGTGATGCTATGAAATATTCTCTGCATCTCTGAGCCGATAACCAGTTTAGATCAAGTCTATATGAAGTTACGTGGCCTCTTCTTGGAATACAACCATACACGAATCGAACACACGCGTTCAGCGCAGCCTCTGCATTTTAAGGTTCTGCGTCGTGTCAAGAGTGTGACAAACGGCGCAAACGTATTCAAAGTGCGGCTGAATTAAACTTTCAACAAGTTTATTTCGTAAATCTTTGGGAAGGGCACGTCTATGATGTCTAAGGGAGTATAGCATGCAACGATTTTTCGCGAAACATGTTAAGTATGTTTTTCCGAGTATGTAATCCAGAGGCCAAGCCTGAGTACTTCAATCGCATAAGAAGGTGGTATTCCGAGTATGAAAATTTTCTGAAGCTCATTGACGTCGAATCCTATGGTGAACAGCTGACTACCTAGAAGCACACCCCTTGTTTTACTTGGATTTAGTTTAAGTTCTTTTTCAAAAGCCCATTTTGCTACTGTCTCTGCATCGCGCTGAATGGCGGTGATTCCTAGTAGGATATCAAGGGGTTTCTTATTATGGTAAATTTGCTTATGATCCGAAAAAATCATGTGTTTCGAGGAAGTGAGGAGACTCGGAAGGTCATTTATGAATAATTAAAAGACCAGAGGGCCAGGTAAACTGCCTTGTGGGACACTAGCTTGAGTATGCATCCAATCCGATATCACCCCTTTCTCATATCTCTATTACGGCTTGCATGCGGTTATGTAGGTAACTAAAACACCATTTGATAACGCGATTTGAGCAGTTTATATTTTACAATTTTCTCAGCAGTCTATCGTGTGGGATTGTATTGAAAGCTTTAGAAAAATCAAAGAATATCAGTAAAGTAATTTTCCTCTTATCAATGGTTTTACGTATGTCGTCCGTAACTCCTAGAATTACTGTATGTGTGCTATGTCCCTTCCTAAAACCTCCTTGCCCTTCGTCAATAAGCCCGTAACATTCTAAGTACTCACTTAATGGCCTATGCATCAATAGTTCGAGCCGTTTCGAGACTTCAGGTAGCTGCGCAATGGGCCTAGTGTCCGAGGGAGATTGCAGAATTTTGACATTGGATAGGGGTAATAGTGTTGTCTTCTTTCAAGTTTCTGGAAAGGTACCAGTACTGAGTGATAAATTAAAAATTTTTGTTAGAAGTTCAATTGATGCCGGAAAAGCAAGGTTTAGCATTTTCAGCGAAATACCGTCAATTATCGTTGCTTTAGAGGACATCTCTTTTAGTATTGATAGTACATTACTTTCAGTAATCAGCCGGAAGCCAAATGATGCGTTAAGGGTCTGGTTTGTTAGCGCCTTTAATATATCCGCGAGCGTATCACTATTTAATGGCGAATTTCTAGCCGAGATGGACGCATACTGATTGTTTAGTTCATTTGGCGTAAAACAGGTTAGGGGTGAGGGCAACTTACAGTTAGAAAAACCTACTTTATTTAAGTCGCGTCACTCGGCTCGTGTGCGCTGTCAATTTTTGACTCTAAGTAGACATTTTTGGCAGTATCAAGTTTGTTTTTGACTTCTCTATACAAAATTCTAAATCTCAGTATGTTGGCCATTTTATAATAAATGCGCGCTATCTTATATGCTTTATTGCAATCTCGCATCAGTAACCGTAAATCGTGTGATACCCACGGCTTTTTCTTTGGTGAAAAGACTAGCGCCCGAAACGGCGCCTACTCATCAAATGCATTTATGATAGCTTTCTCAAAACCCGCTGTTAATCTGTTTATTTCTATTACAGTGCTGACAGGGGTCAGAGGGTTATTTTCATGGGCAGAATCCTTAAAGTTATGTAGCCTAGGACTAAGTATAGTAGAGATTATATTAGAGTAGAAACTATGTAGATTCGCATATGTGGAAGGAGGGTAGTTTTTAACTACATCTAAATCTAAATTATTATTTGGGGTCAGTTCCGGAGCGACCACAAGCAATCTTTTAAGGTTCTCTTGAATTATATAAGAAAGGTTTTCTTCATTTATTCGAGCTAGATTTCGGGATTTGATCGCTTTATTCTCACCTTTTGGTTTGTGAATGTTGTAATCAATCTTAATGAAGTCATGACGCAGCAAAGGGAGCTATAGACTTTCTGTATGCACGCAGAGCCGTTTTGTTTAGTAATATGAAAAGATCGAGCCAAGTGTGTGACATACGATCCCGGCAAATAGCATGACACAAGAAAAATATTGGTAGATTCCAAGGCTGCATTAAGAGAAGACGATGCATCGTTTTTAGTTGCCATATTGATATTAAAATCTCCAGTTATAATGGACATAATTAGGGAAAAGATTAGTAATAGTTTACAAAATTAATAAAGGGTAGGTTGCATCAGGTATCCGATGAATGACTGCAAAAAGTAATTTAGTTTCATTTATGTTTATTTCTAAAATTAAACATTCTGGCGTATTATTAAATTCAGGTTCAGAACGACATATAGTTGAAACTTTAAGTTCATCGAGTACATACACACCCACGCCTCCTCCTTCATTTCTCAATCTATCTAAACGATAAAATGCGAATTCATCCAGAAAGTATAATTACTCTTCGTACCCGGGCTCGAGAAATGTTTCTGTAACTGCAATTATATCAAAGTGATTGTTCGTGCAGTAAGCTTCGAGCCAACTAAAGTTAGTATCTTGCCTATTTATACTTATTTGACCTATGGAAATAAATTGCTTATGTTCTAGATTGAAATACTGTGATCGCCCGGCGTAATTTCCTGTGCATCTCTCCGTTTGCCCCGTTTGTTCGGAAGGCTCTAGTTCCATTTGTACAGCCCCATTCGGCTCTAGATCTTGTTGCGCTCGACGCAAAGATGGAAGAGCGTTAAGATCAGACTCTGATCGAACAGGTATGTACGGAGAACCGAATCTCTCACGCATTCATACAACAAGATTACGTACGACAGGCCTAATGTAACCTCTTAGTCGAGCTACTTTTTTGGCATTTCGCTCCAATTGGTATACTTCACGGGGCCAGATAGGTGATATATAGACTTTTGTATTTCCTCCTACTATAAAGATTGAATGAGCTGTATGATTTTTAAGAATGTATGTTTTTCCTAAGATTTCATCGCGAATCGTCGGAGATGCAGTTTTTATAGCAGTAGTCCATGTAGGAATTTCAGGTACATTATTATCGAGCAGTACAGCTGTTTCTAAGCGAATTTTCTCTGCAGTCCACGTACGCGCATGTATAATCTGGGAGAAAAGGCCCTTAAGATCAATTATGCTGAGAATCTGTTGAATAATCTGCTCGTGATTTATTGAAAGTTCGAATGGTAAACCCAAAATTCTTAATTCGCATGAATCAATTAAAATTTGGCTATTCAGAAGAGTGTTAAATCCGACCCGTATGTCAGTGATTTCTTCTTGCATTGTATCGCACGAATCTTTTATAGTCTGCTCGATGGAGGTTACGCGCTCGGTTATATTACCTGAATCAAAATCCAACTTATTTTGAAAAGCTTGAAACTACAGCAGTGGCGTAGAATCGTTTACAGCCATATCGTCAATGTTCTCGCTATCTCACAGAAATTTGAGAGTTTGTACACAGAACAGTGAGGGAGACGAGTTTTCTCGATCGCGTTTTGCGGAAAGGGTTAAAGCCGCGGATGCGCTATTTTCATGAGTAGTTGTCGCGGGAGGCACGCTAACATTCTTATCTTTCGACGAAGGCTCTACGCTTAAATTTGATGTCTGCTGCTGTGATGCAAACTTCCCTGATAGCGTTGATATGCAGTAATTGATCGTATTGTCACAGACAGATCCCGTTCGAAACCGACGTCAGAGAAGTAGAAGTCCGCCCAGAGACAGAGATACATCTTGAGCGCGCAGGCAGAGGAAGAGACAAAGAGAGTTATTTCGAGGCGGTAGGGGCTGAAGGTTATCCAGGAAAGACAACTATGATAGAGTAGGGGAGCAAGAGAGGACAAGACAACGCAGAAATTACGGAAGTGGATCGAGAGACATCCGTAGAAGCAGAAACTGTAGAAGCGACTCGAGAGGCAGCCGCAGAAGCAGGAACCATAGAAGCGGCTCCAGAGATAGCCGAAGGAATAGGAACCATAGCAGCTCGAGAGACAGTCGCAGGAATATAACTAATAGACTAACACAGAGAAGGGAAGTCAGCAGTAGTTCCGAAGAAGACTATGGCAGATGGCGTGACCAGTACGATCGTTGTCAGGACCATCGTCGGGACAGAAGTTATAGCAGTTGGTCAAGTAGCAGCTACGATCGAGACATACGAATTGGTCGTAGAAGACATGGATAGAGGTCAAAGTCATGATGTAGGTCCAGCGAATACTAAACTTATAAAAACACTGTAGACTTGATGCACGAAATTTTCCGGAGAAGGAAGAGATGGGTCAGAAGAGTTTCTAGAGCAGCTCAATGACTGTCGGACGGGGCTGTAAATCACAACCAATCCACCGTCGTCACAAGAGTTGAGCGACAAAATTATTATTTAACATTGTTTATTAACGGGAGGGGGGATTCATTATGATTTGTTCGAGGAAATGGGGAGAGGAGATATCGCGACCGAGGAATGCACACGGACAGTCATACGTACGGATACAACGAAACAGCCACAGCTGACTTCGCACAGCAGACGCTGCTCGACCGGTACAGAGCAGCAGAGCAGAAGACCCGTACACATACAGGCACACAGGCACACCCACACACACACACACACACACACTCACACACACACACACTCACTACCACGAAGAAGAGACCGCGACCCAAAGAAAACCACGCAGACGCCCGACCTGCAGCTGCTCCGCGCATATAGATTAATGCAATGCGCGCATGTTGCCGCTGCCAAATGTGACGGCTCGGCGGTGACGAGGACCAAGCGCTTGCTATATGTATATGCGCCAAGCTACAACACGCTCGTAATTAGTAATTCATATTACGCGCACACCGCGCGCACCAATCACCGATAGCGACTCAAAACAAAAGGAGACCTAGCCTTGATTTCTTAATTGAACGAAATCAAGGCCAGTCAAAAGGAAAGATAAGAAGAGGAGCAAGAAGTGTATGCGGGCTGAAGCTAGGAGAAGATAAGCTAAAAATTTGGGAGAAATTTCCGGTGAGCCGGAAACTCACCATTGGCTGCCCACGCGTCTATCGAGTAGGACATACGAGTTTCCGAATATTTAGAGTTGAATTTGTTGGTTACAGAGTAGCGTTAACGTTGCCGTTAGTTATTGCATTTGTAGATTTATGAGTGAGCGAGCATTAAAGTTAATTTAGGGTTTGTTACAAATAGTTGTCAAAGATTTGCAACCGGGTAGCACGCGGCAGACAGTGCGAGGAACGATCGACTCAACGTACTCAAACACGAGAACATTTTGGAAACTGCGGTGAGTGAACAGTGTAAAGCCAGATTCCTTTCGGCACCTGGCTCATAACGGTAAAGTAAATGAAATATCATAAATTTAATTATTTTAATCGCTGTGTGTATGTATTTTAATCATTGTACGATACATGTAATTGAGACAGTTGAAATGATAGTAGGAAACTCTCTTTCGTGATTAAACATATTTACGAGAGGTAGATAATTGCACGAATAGTTAGGAAAAGTCAGGGAGGATTTATGGTAGCGGTGTTGGAGAAAACTCGAGTAACCTGGTGATGCAGTTGTTCGGCCGTATTTAAGCAATGCGCGTATAACAGCCGGCGTTGGTAATGTTTAAATTGGTGACTCGTGGCGAATACAGTCATTTAATCGATTGTGAATTGTAATAAATGTTTTTCTTACTAAATATAGCCTAGGTACTTAAACTGCTAAAACTCGAGAGTCATTATTTCATCACATTATTAACTCTGGTTTAATATGCCTCACGAGACCTCCTCGTAAGAAGACTCGTGCTAAGCTAGCCATACCTTACCTGGCGCCTTTAATTCCGATAAATGAGAAGCCATAGAGTGGAGCATCAATTATATGAATATACATAATCTTTAATCGTGAAAGGAGATAAGTAACAAAATCCTACGTTACAACGTAGACGAACTCAGGGACCAGGAGAGAAAATAACGAATTTCATTTCATATTTTAAATTGATTATCAGCCATTTTAGACATCCACCATCAAGGCGAGAATAGGTGTCGACGGCACACGAGAAAATCAGGTCGGGGTACATATACTATATGAAGGATAAACAGCTAAGCAATCTAGAGGATATCGAGATTACGGTCGAGTATGGGAAAGGCATAAGGAGCGATGGGAACATTCACCATCTGAAGAAAATATGAAAATTCAAGCGGCGGCTCACGTACCAACAACAGGATAGAGACAGATAAGTAAAGTGACCGCGGCGGAAGAAGAAGTATCAAGAAAGGCGACAATGCTGGTGAAAGAAAAGGCAAGAAGTTCAAAAGTAGCAGCAGTAAAGTAGACTACACATTGCACCGCAAGCACAGGGGCCACGCCGATAAACAACACTTATCCACAGGGGATGCAAGATCGTAACAGGAATGAGAATGACCGCCAGCAAAACTGGCATAACCGGGGCAATGCACGAGGTACCAGTCAGAATTGGCAGAGAAACAACAACTTGAATTGGAATCAGCAGAGAGGTCAAGCCGGACGGCAAAACAATCAGTTACGAGGTTCGAGTTATGGAACAGTACTCGACCCCAGCAGCTAAAGATGGAGAAAAGATCACCAAGCGACGGGAACTTCCTCAACTAGGAACCAGGGAAACCAACCCTCTCATGGGCCCTGCTTTGTGTGCAGGAGAGTAGGGCATAGAACGGTGGATTGCCCACAGAGGAGATGTTATAGGTGTAATCAGCTAGGTCATCGGAGGAAAGAATGTCTTAAACAGTCGAGTAGACAAGATTAACCTGTGTGTATGGTATGTGGCAAAATAGGTATCACATTCATGCAGTGCAACAATGAGATTTGCGTAACATATCGCAATAATCTCGGAAATGGCAGAGAGGAGGTGCAGTCCAGTTCCCTACCTTCTGCACAACGCTAGGAACTCCGTTATCGAGTGTCGGAAGTAATGTAAGACGGAAGATTGTTGGAAATGAAGCAAATGATGACAGGGGGGGAGAAGCAGGATTCAGTAGAGACCACCGGAGGTCGTAAGAAGAAGCAGGGTGAATGGAGGATGAATCAGTCGAAAGAAGCGAGTTCAACCCTGGATAGCTATGTAAGAGAAGACATAGGGCGGAAGCATGGGGGGAGGGGGCAAAGCGATCCCAGTTACAGTCAATCCAGGCCGGACCTGCAGAGAGAGAGAGAGGTAACAGAAGAACAACTGAGAGCAGTGATTCCAGTGGCGTCAGTGCATCGGCAAAAAAGCTGAAGATATCCGAGGACGATTTCGTCGTAAATTATACATTTGGATACCGAATCATTAACTTTTTGGCAGTATTTTCTGCAATTTCTAAGCATGTGAAGTGCAAAACGTGCGGTTCTAATATAACTTTTCATCAAAGAAGTTCCGGGGGCTTGAGCTTCAAAATTTTGATTGTTTTGCCCAAAGTGTCCAGAAATTGTTATACCTAACAGTAAATTTATAAAAAATGCATATGAAATTAATCATCAAATGGTGTTACCAATGCGACTGATAGGAGTAGGACTGACTGGAATGATTACATTTTGTGCGTTTATGGAATTACCACGTCCTGTTTTCCCAACTTTCTACGATAAAATAGTGAATCTCATTTCAATAGCAACATTAACAGTTCGTGATAACAGTATGAAGCAAGCTGGACAAGAGGAGAGACGAAAAAGCGAAGAGAATGGTCAATCTCAAGGGATTACTGTTTCAGGAGATGGTTCTTGGAGGAAACGAGGGCATTCGTCGCTTTTTGGAGTTGTATCTTTGATTGGATGGCTGACTGGAAAAATCGTCGATGTGACTGTAAAATCTAAATATTGTAAGTCTTGCGAGCCCTGAAAAAATAAATCAGAAACATCGGAAAACGAAAAATGGTATGCATCACACGCCGATTTATGTCAAGCAAATCATGAAGGTTCATCTGGTAAAATGGAGGTAGATGCTGTTATTGAAATGTTTTCTCGTTCCGATAGTTTCCACGACCTAAAGTATGTAAATTATATTGGAGATGGTGACAGCAAGACTTTCAAAGGCATACTGGATTATAAACCGTACACTAATTTTGAAGTACAAAAAAAGAGTGCATCGATCATGTACAGAAAAGAATGAGAACGCGTCTTCGAAATCTAAAAGAAAAGACGAATGGCCTTGGAGGAAAAGGAAACTTAACAAATAAGTTGATTGATAAATTAACAATTTATTATGATTTAGCAATACGCAGGAATCCAAATTGATTAGAAAAAATGAAGAATGAAATCTGGGCAACTCTGTATCAAAAAATATCGACCGTCGACAATCCTCAACAAGATAATTGTTCAGATTCCTGGTGTGCTTGGAAAATCGCACAAGCTGAAGGTTCGTTGGACACGTTTCATCATGAACCGCCACATCCTGAAGAAGTTTGCGAAGCCATTGTTCCTGTTTATACAGAGTTGAATCGAGATGAGTTGCTACACCGTTGCTTAGGAGGTTATACTCAAAACAGCAACGAAAGTTTCAATGCCATCGTTTGGAACTTGGCTCCGAAATCGTACTCGAGTGGCAAGAAAGTTCTGGATATTGTCACTGATATTGCAGTGTGCAATTTTAATGATGGCCTGAAATGTGTCCTTCGAATTATGAAAGCTCTGGAGATGGATATAGGTCTGCAGGCTTACAATTTTTGTTGCGAAGCCGACGATAAGCGCATCAGACACGCTGTGCGCTCTCTGTCAGACGCAGCGAAAGAGGCGCGATAGAACATAAAAGCGATAAGAAAAGAAGACGATGAGGAGAATTTGCATTTGGATGGGCAGCTTTATGGTTCTGGCATTGCAGACTAACGGTAAAAAAATTTCTTTAAATGATTTCCTCATTTTTTTACGTCCGAAACTGATTTTGAAACTTTAAGTTGAAACTTCTCGAAACGAGTTTTTCTCAACGGGCACGCAGCATAACTTGAACAGTTTTAATCAGATGCATTTGAAATTTTAACCATATCTTAATTATTATATTTCGAAATGAATCACGTAGGGGATTATTAATACATTAATTTAAATAATTTTTATAAAAATAAACGTGCCTTTTTTCATGAAAATTTTTAATTGATATTCAATTCACTGCCAAATTTGGAAAATCAATATTTTCAAAATCCCCTACGTGATTCAGTAGCTATTAACATAAAAAATAAGTGGATATTTTGTGTTCCAGGTTGAAATGTGCGATTCGTACACTGCGTGCTGCGGAGCGTTTCCGATGCAAGTGGGCTGAAGAGATCGGCTATAAATCAGCTAATTTCTATATTTTTTACTTAATTTTATTTTTAAATATACTATAATATTAGAATGATAATATATCTAAATTTATTTGTAAATTTATTTGTAACCTTCCTTTCCATTAAAAAAATACCCAAAAACGCTTTTATCGCTATTTCAGTGGTGTTACCCCTTAATGCAGGTCAACCACAGTTGGAGTCATTAAGGATCATGGAGTTCGCGGAGGTAAAAGAGGATAGAGAGAATAATACAACCGAGATACAACCGAACAACTTGTGAGAAATTAGAAGCGATCACATCAAGCCATGGTGTTCCGTAATCCAATAACCGGAGAGAGAGTAAAAATAAGACAGACTGCACGGAATGAAGAGCGTCCCCAGTCGCCACCATTTCAGGTGCAGATGTCCGGCAAATACACACTTCGATGCAGGCGCGCACGTTGTAGATCACGGACATTAGTAATTTCGAATCGCGCGCGCAAGTGCATGGCGCGTAAGTTGATATGCACCCGTACCAACAAGTTAAAAACCAATGGATCAAGGTCGGCTGGTCCGATAAGGGCCCTGATTGGCCCTGATATTCCGCAACAGACACAACAAGGACTACGCTGATAAAATCACAAGCAATTAGTTAAACGAAGCTCTCTCTTCCTATCTCTCTCTCCATGACAATTGTATACGAGGAATAAAGACAGAAGATAAAAGAAGTCGGAAGAGCCACGAGGCAGAGGAAAAACGATTTCCGCCACTTATTGTCTGTTGTCCGCCACATGCAGAGCTCGCCCCTTCGAGTTAAAAATAATATTATATTTTTGTATAGTTTTTTCGAGTATGCATGATTTCAGAGGGAATGAGACTTCTCAGGATGAATTGAAGTCGCAAGCACAGTTGTAAATCGATGGTGCGTAAACATTATTAAAACCGGTATATTTTCGCGCGAGCGCTCGAAACTCTTTTAAATCTATCTGGTGTGCCGCGGCCAGATGTAAGTGGGCTTGGGAGTGATGAGGGAATACGCGCGTGAACGGGATTAAATTACTTATGTCATACCCGAAAAACAACGCGAATAACGCAGGCACAATAACGGTAATTTAGCTTCGTGGTTAGGTTCGTAGTAAATTCCAACGCGACGGCAGAAACTGAACGAATGTAGCTAAGGAAACTTTCTATATAGCATAGAGTGGTTAGAACAAATATTAGCTTCAATTATACATAATTAAATGTGTTATCATTCATAATTTTCCCGCTTTCCCTTTAGAACCATAGCGAGTCGTCAACGGCCGAAGCAGAAGCTGGTATAAGCTGGCGCTCTTTAATAAATATCGCTTATATCCTCCGGACGATAGTTAAATAATAAATAATTTGCTTTCGTTACACAGTAGAGAATGTACCAGCACTCATCTGCGAAGAATTTTCGAGCCAACGGGTGGAGGAACTGAAAACACGAGCAGATGAGTGGAAACCGGCAGCCACACTTACGATCGACAAACCGGGTGTTAATAAAGAGCGTTCAACGACAGAGAATACTATCCCATGCTAGCGGAAATCGAGAAAGGCGTCGAGATGTCGTTATAGGATCTGGGGATGACATCACCGTCTAAACCATTCAGTGATTTAGCATCAAAGTACATATCCACGCTGGAGTATTGTGGGACTGACGTGAGCAGCGAACCATCACGTGCAGTCCAAGATGGGTACGAGACCGTACTGCGTATGATCGCAGCCCCTTCACCGGAGTCACCTGGAAACAGCGTTATCGAGTCTAGGTTGGAAGGAGTGACAGAAGATGCAGTGGAAGCCTCCGCAATGGATAATAGGAACTTCATGAAGGTGGTGTTACGAGAACAAAGCTATATAGCCTTATACGAATCCGGATCAACGATATCGTTGATACGGTCATAAATAGTAGAGACGTTGAGAGACAGGTGTTAAGATAGTAATACGTATGTCAGAAGTATTACGGGAGACTTGTCTATAGTGCTGGATTTTGTCAAGGCAAAACTCTAAATTATTAAAATTATCCAGAATCCAGTTCACGAGATGGTATTAGGGATAGATTTCTGCAGCGACTTTGACATAGAGTTGATGAAGAAGCAATCTTTATGGAGGATTCCAGATGGAGAATGGCACCTATTCTACAACAGCAGTGGTGAAGAGGCAATCGACTTGTACGCTGAATGCGCGGGCATCTCTGAGCTGACGCTGAGTTAACAGTAAAGACTCGAGATGGTGGTAAAAAGATTGCTTCCTGAGCAGTCCTCAGAAACGTTCAGAAGCATCGTCTTAACGAAGTATAGTATAGAAGTAGAAGGTACGTCGCTAGTAAAGTACAGCCCCCACAGAATGTCACCGAAGATGTGGCATGTAGCCAAAGAAGAGGTGGATAAAATGTATAAATTTGGAATTATCGAGAAGTCATCGAGTGGTTGGTGTAATGCTCCTGTGATAATTAGGAAACCAGACGGTAGCAGTAGGTTTCCCATACCAAGCATTGACTTCATCCCAGATAAGCTTGGAAAAACGAAATACATTTCCAAAATTGATTTAAAGCAGGTTTACTTGCAAATCCCCATAGAGGAATTGAGTAAGAGGTACACTGCCTTTGCAGTACCAGGTTCTGGATTGTGACAATTCGCTGGAACGTCTTTTGGTCTGACGAATGTACCAATGACCGTCCAAAGGTTCATCGATGCGTTATTTGATCCAGAGTTCGAGCCGTTCATATTTGGATATTTGGATGATATAATCAACGCGACGTAGACGTTACAGGAATATTTGAAATGGCTGGAGATCGTGTTGTAGAAGTTAAAAGAGGCTGGCCTGATCGTTAATATCTGTTGAATCAAGGATTGAAACAAGATTCCGAGAGAATAGTACCCTTGATCGAGCACCCATCCCCGAAGAACAAGAAACAACTGAGGCGATTTCTGGGAATGGTTGGTTGGTACTCTAGATTCATCGAGAATGATTAGGAGATAAAAATCCCTTTGCTCAAGCTACTACGCAACAGTCTAGCCTGGGAGTTAGAAGATGAGCAGCAAGAGTCATTCGAGAGTTGACAAGTTGCCCTGACGAAAGCTCCAGCGCTGGCGAGGCCAGATTTCGAGAGAAGGTTTACGGTCTAAAGTGACGCGTCACATTTTGCGTTAGGAGGGGTGTTGATCCAGGAATTCGAGGATGGAGACCACTCCATGTAAATCGAGTGCTGACGCTCGCATAGAGAAACTATACAACGGCGGAGAGGGAGTGCTTAGCCCTCTTGTGGGCCATTAAAAAACTCAGAACGTTCCTGGAAGGATATCAGTTTACGGCTATCACGGACCACACGGCACTGCAATGGCTTAGGAACCTGAAAGACCCCACAGGAAAACTCTCAAGATGGGCACTGGAGTTGCACCAGTGGAATTTTGATATCCTACACCGAAAAGAGGCAATACGCTATGTGCCAGACGTGCTGTCCAAAGGATTCAAGATGAGGGATGACGAAGTGGCAGGGTTCGATGAAATCCAGGATGTGTGGTACATACGCAGGCTAAAAAACGTACAAAAATTACCGAACAAATTTAAAAACTGAAGAGTGCAAGACAATACTGGACAATTCACTGTTGGATCTAATCACGCATCGAGACGGGGTTTGGATATTGGTACTTATATGGGAAAAACGTTATCGAGTTAAGCAGGATGCACATCGAGAGGCTTATTCAGGTCATCTAGGAGACAAAAGCCTATCATCGGGTTGCACGGGAATATTATTTGCCTATAGTGTGGCACGACGTACAGGATCTCGTACAAGAATGTGATGAAGGTCAGACGGAACCACAAGACCTAATGAGCAAAAGAATCGTCGAGAGGCCTCACAGTGTGTGAAACAGATAATTTTTGTGTCAAAATCATAGAACGTTTGATGGAAAAAATATTCCTAAATCTGTCAATTTCGGACAAAATTTTGTTCCTTTCATTATAACTTTTAGAAAAATCGAGTCTCTTAAGTACTTTAAGTGGTTTTTTGTAGATTTTGCTCTGCTGAATACAACCCCGCTTGAAGATTATTCTAGCTATGAATAAAATGGAGAGAATCGCTTTGAAACGTGCCAAGATCACAGATTTTTAAATTTTATTATTATAAGTGTGACAATAAATTAAATTTAAGTCTAGATTTTTCTAAACTTCTACGTTGGTAGTAAATATGCTAAACTTGCACAAAACATACTCGGGTCTCACGTAAGAGAGTGTAGTAAATGCTTGCACACCTGTAAAATATTCACGTCTCTTGTAAGTAGTTAGTTAACCCAGTACGATCCAATGTGAGGTGGCACGACATCAACGGGGAATATACACACACCTATATATACACTTATACACATATATACACATAGAGGTATACATACACACACATATGAAATAATTATTAACGTATATTAAAAATTTTCAGGTAAATGAAAGATAAGATAATTTAATTAATTTTAATTTAATAATTAAAAGTTTTTACCTTGGGCTGGAACACGCACGCATGCATGCACGCACGCACGTTGCAGTGAGCCCGAAAGTCTTTACCGCCCACCCGGGCGGGCGGTAAAGAACATTTTTGTCACCGGTCGGTAACCGGCCACTTCTTGCCCTCTAAACATGCACGAAAAAGCTGAATAATCGTGCATGTGTTACAAAAAGATGTTTGTGGATCAACCATTATAAATTTTCTATCAAAATTATATAATTCAAAATGGTAGATCGAATATAGCGGTAAAAAAAGGGTTAATTTTAATACTGTTCGATGGACTATCATAAAACTAGAGTGATAAAGGTTTTAAAGGTCATTCAATCCACATTTGTCAACAGAATTTTAAAATTCGTAATGGTAGATCCAATATGGTTGTAAAAATTGTTTAGAAGAATTAGAAAAATAAAAGTTCTAATAGTAGCATTCATTTACCACGCTTTATTTGGAGGTAATTCTTAATTAATCGATCTAAAACATTACAAAACCATTTATTATGTGAAATATCTCAGACCGATCGAAAAAAAATTCAAAGCATTAATCTTAGATACCAATGACAGCCGTAATAGAAAAACCACTTGCATGCATTAAACAACATTAAAATTAATCGTTTAATATTTAGGCTTGAACTTAATGTTTTAAAATATTTTTAAATTGTTCTTGAATAGTCTCAGCCGACCTGCAGCTTCAAAACATTTTTAACTTACTTAAAAAATTAAATGAAATTTTATTCTAAATGAATTATATTTACTAGAAAAATGCATATAATATATCATAATATTATTGATCATTAATAAAATTGAATCTGATTTCAAATCTCGATTCATTTGAATCGAGGTTTGAACCATAATTAATTTATTCCGATTCAAATGAATCGAAAATACGAATTATGATTGAACTTCCCAATTAATGCGTTAATCGAGATTCAAATTTTCACGATTCAAGAAAATCGACATTTCAAATCGGCTACAATTTTCTTAAATCTAATTATGGGGGTCTAAACATTATTATTGCATGATTTGGGAAATAGGCCATAAAAATATTTAACCCTCCCGAAACATCGGGTACAACTATGATTCCCTGATTTGTGTAATCAGGCTCTACGTTTGAAAGCTAATATCAGATTCAAAATTTTGATTCAAATGAATCTGAAGTGTGAATCGGGATTCAAACTTCAGCTTCATTTTAATGGAGATTTTGATTCATAATTCAGAAGATTCAATTGAAACAGGAATCGAGGTTCATAATTCCGAATCAAATGAATCGAGAAAATGAATCGGATTCAACCTTTCAATTCATATAAATCGAAAATGAATCGCAGTCGCATGATTCATAGAAACGAATAGTTCTGAGTCTGAGGTCATTCATATAATAAAAGTAAGGCTGTGCAAGGACACCGATTAATTGAAAAATAATCAGAAAATCGATTAATCGGTTACGGAAAACAAATAGACTAATTGAATTTTTTGAATCGAGAATAAATATAATTTTGGAAGTATAAACTGTGATCGAATTATTAATTGCTAATATCTTCTCTGATGAATCCTGCTTTGTGCCGGACAACATAAATTCTAAACCCTTAATCCTAAACCCAATTACCCCGAGCTGACCATTTTGCAAATAACTAGTTTTAATAATAAAGTCATAATCCCATAACTCAAATCCCAAATAACCCAAGCTGGGCAATTGGCTGTAAACAAATTTATATATTAGTATTGTTAACCATAAATCCTACATCTAATTAACTCAAGCTGAGTAATTAGCAATAAAAAATTTTCATAATAAAATTGTAAACCCTGTACCCTAAATAGTAAACCAAACGACACCGAATTGAGCATTTTCAGTCGGAAGTAAACAAATTTATATAATAGAATTGTTAAACTTAAACTTAAACTTAATTAACCCAAGCTGAGTAATTTGCAATAAAAAATTTTCATAATAATATTGTAAATCGTAAACCCTTAAACCCTAAACACAACGTCCCCAAGCTTAGCATTTTGCAATATAAAAAATGTTTCAATACATTTGTGAAGCTTAAAAGCTAAACCCAACAATAACGCGAGTTGAGCATTTTACAAATAAGAAAATTTAATAATTAAACCATAAAAACTAAACCTAACCCAACTACACCAAGCAAACCATTGTTCAATTAAAATTTTTTAATAATTAAACGATAAAACCTACACCCTAAAACCCAACTAACCCAAGGGAAGCATTTTGCAATTAAAAAATTTTAATAATAAAACCATAAATTTGAAACCCTAAACCCAACAACCCTGGCTAAGTATTATGCGAGACAAATTTGTTATTAATGACAACATAAATTCTAAACTCTTAACTCTAAACCGAATTACCGCGAGCTGACCATTTTGCAAATAAATAATTTTAATAATAAAATCGTAAACCCCCAACTAAAAATGCAAATAATACGTGCATCACAATTTCGATTCTTGACGATATCAGTATTAATATTAATTACAGAAAATAGATATTAATATTGATTTTGTATATAAAATTATTTATACGTATTATTAATAATATAAATAATATGATTGTTAATGTTCTTAGACAGTTTTTACTTAAACATCAAACATATATTTTTACATAAAAATAAGCTGATAATGTCATGACAAAATATGTAAATAAAAGAATCCCTAATGAAAAAGTCAGATGATTACTGAATAAAAGATATAGAATCGGAGTAAAATATACATTAAATTTTAAAACAATTTTATGCACATCAAGTCATTACTGCGCATGCGTGAGTGCATGGAATTACTGTTGCACATTACGGCGTACACGAAGTGACTTCTGGACATGCATGTGTGCACGCACTAACTTCTACACACGCATGTGTGCCCACAGTTATTACTGAGCATACTTAACTGCACACGTGCACAACTGCGCATGCATATGGGCATAACCGCACCGCTCTGCCCCTCCTCAAACCCACCTTATGTTATCCTTCTGAATAACTATAACTATCTAAGTGCATGCAATTCCATATGCTCTCTCTTTCATCCCCTTTTACCACACTCTACCAAGTTATATTTTCTTCATTCTTTAACGCTACCGGTTCCTTCTGACCACTTCACTTCATTCTTCAATGTACTACTTCGAAGAAAATGAAGAGTTAATTCTGCGTCTCACTTTTAACAATTACAATCATTCTTTTACTAATAGAAAATAACCCCTCCACGTTGCCCCCCCCCCCCCCCAGTTTTTGTACCTATCCTAATTGTATCCCCTTATGGTACCCCACCCATCCATCATCTCCACACTAATCGTCTTAGCACTATGTTTAAGTAAGATCACGTTTAATTTAGGATTTGTGGGACCTATATCCTTACTTTCATTATCTTATTAAGAAAATGATACCCCCCCCCCTCCCCCACATTCCACATACACTCCCCCCCCCCCCCACACTTTTATTACCTATCCTAATTTTGTCCCATTATGCTAACGTACCACTCCACCATCTAGCCATTGACCCTAACACGTTTGATTAGCGTTCAAAATATTTATATCATTCTCTTCATTGTTTTGTTTAAGAAAAAATAGCCCCTCTACGTCACCTATACCCTCCCCCACTTTTCCTACCTATCCTAATTTTGTTCCATTATACTAACGTACCCTTCCATGATCTCCAAATAGATGCTTCTAGCACTATGAACTAGTTATAACATGTTTAATTTAGCATTACGCCAATTATCGGTTTCATTGATTACAATAGGGATATATGATAATTATGTTAGGAGTATTTTGGAAATGTTGCTGTAAATACATTTATATTCTTTTAACAAAATTCGTTAATTTATCCACTCTGTAACGACTGATACCGCCTTCACTCGACAATTCGTATACGCGAGAGACTCGCGCCACAAAGCAGCGGCTGGTATCGGTCTTGGTATACTCGTATTTGCAGCACGACGCAATGCGGACGCCCATGTAAAAAGTGTGAACGCAGTGTACGCGCATTTTACGCCCTCGATCTCTTTGAATTTGCGTCTACGTTGTGTTGCGCGTGAGTATACCGTGCACATGAGAATACCGAGACCTTAACGGCACCGCGCGCGTGACTAGCTGATAACCAGCCAATACTGCGCGGAGACCGCGAGCACGTGTTTGAGGGGGGAAGGCGTGTGAGTCTGGTAGCGACCAGAATTCTCCGGGCTGCAACGCGAGTATCATCATACCGAGTGCGAAAGCCGATAGCGTGCGATGCGGGTGTGAGAGAGTGCGAGAGTGAATGAGAAAGAAAGAGTGAGGGTATGCCAGAACCGAGCGGCTGCTTAGCACCAACACCATCACCTACGGACAACCAGGGTGTACCTGGCCACCAGCACCAACGAGAACTGCAAGCGTGCGTAGCTCCCCGTCACCCACGGCGGAGACAGAGAGAGAGAGAGAAAGAGAGAGACGCGAGCGACGAGCGCCGGACCTGCGGAAAAGTGCGCCGCCTGGTAACTTGATGCGTGCTAGCGGACCCCGCTTATGAAACTAAGTGTGACTTAACATCAGAACACTCAAAAAAGTAATTCGTTTTGTTAAAGGGACGTGCATGTGTGTGTAGTAAAAATACGCAGCAGTCACAGGGTACTATTAAGTTGAAGTCTCAAAAGCGCGCTAGGATTTTCTCAATTGGTATGTGTATGAGTGAGAAAAGATAAAGAGACGTGCACGTAAAGCTAAGTTCCAAAAGCGGCGTATCGCAGCATATTATTTAGCATCGAAAACAGCATATCCCAGCATGTTATTTAGCATGAAAGCGCGGGCAGAGCGCCGTTAAATTCAGGATCTTATGGGATTTAATATGTAAATCTGTTTGTGATAAAATAAGCCAATTTCTTTCATTGTTTTCACGTAACTGAGTTATAGTATAATTCTAAATCGGCTTTTATCTTAAAATATAAATTAAAACTATCATTGAAATTTTTTTAACTAAATTGCTTGTGGCGCTCAGCTTAAAATTTCATCGGTGTTTGGGCAGAATTTGGTCCAATTCCCTATATAAATATATATATATATATATATATATACATATATATTGTTGTGACCGGGTTCCCGATAGTGAATAAATAGGACACGCACACACTCAATTACAAAGACTTGACTTTATTTAACCTCACAATATACAAGGAAGTCCAACTTCTCGTTAAAGTATCTCGCGTAGGACTAACTCTTTGCACACACAGTAACGTATAAAACGACATAGGAACGTTTATTTCCTTGCACGGGGATATCACAACATACATGTATGTATTTCTGTATATATATATATATATATATATATATATATATATATATATATATATATATATATATATATATATATATATATGTACATGAATGTATATATGTATGCCTATATACATAAATATATGTACATGTATGCTTGTATGTATGTATGTTTACATACATAAATATATGTACATATATGTTTGTATGCATATATGTATGTATATATACATAAAACTGTGCATATGTATGTAGGTATAAATATTCATCCTATGTCCAAGAGATATGCATCCTTAAAGTGGCCTAGTGCATGCATAACAATTTTTATTAAGTTTGGTTGAATTGTTTCGGAGAAGTATAATGACAAAAATTGGCACTCTATCGGGGATAGAGGGCTTCTCCCAATTTACTCATCAGGTTCCGCGCGAAAACTATTTTTCCGATAATTCTGATCATATTTGTAAGAGATTCCAAAAGGTTTCACACCTGTCGAAAGAAGTTTCTTATTCAAAATTAATTCGCCTGGTCTAACGGTGATATGGACAAAAATTTAGTAGACGAGTCTTGGGGTTTCTAATCCTGGTAAAAATTTATTTTAATGAGGTCCGAGTGACATACTATTGAAAACAGCAACTTATGAAAAGAAGTTATTAATACAGCAGTTTATGACAATGTATCCTGTTAACAAATTAAACATTTTAATAACTTTGAACATTCATATTTATATCAAACGCATATTTATTTTATTTATTTCTGAGAAGTTCAATATAGACATTTATTTGACTCCAACCTCTAAGGTGTTTATCTGTTTTGAGTACTTTTTTTATAAATATCGTTCTAAAATGCCAGGAAACCATATTTTTTTATTATATGTACACCCGATGGTCAAACTATTTTTTCGAATATGCCGGCTAATGATTGTCAAAAACTGCATAGTTCATAGCGTAAGTTGTTTACGGCATAGACTATGCACCTTAAACCATAAACTATGCATATTTTGACGGTCATTCACCGGTACATTCAGAAAAATTGTTTGGCCTTGGGTGCACATAAACTTTGAAAGCTAAGTATTAATTTGATACTTTAATATTTTACCAAAGTTTCTTTTAAATATATGGATATTTCATTTCAAATTGCGAAAAATGCATTTTTGCTATATTAAACGGGCTAAACGATTGAACTTTAAAATTAAATATCTTTTCAAAATGCCAGGCAAATTATACTGAAAATTTGTCTATGGACTCAAATAATCTTTATTAACCAATACAAATTAGTTTACAAAAAAATACTGGTGTGCGCTTTATACGAAAACCAAAGCTTTTTACTTTTAGCGATGTTTAGTATGTAAACTTATTAAATTATCAATAAAAGAAAATTATTAACGTCTTCATACTTTTATTAGGTGGATTTATGGAAAGCTTAGATAATTATTGGATACTGCAAGGTAATGTACAGCAGTGTGAACAATTTGAAAAAACTCCAAATACCCTAGGACTCAAAAATATGGCTGGAGTATTTATCCTTGTGGGAGCAGGAATAATTGGTGGCATAATGCTTATTATAATCGAAATGGCATATAAAAAGCATCAGATACATAAGCAAAAGAAAATTGAATTAGCCAGACATGCCGCTGATAAATGGCGAGGAACCATTGAGGTAATGCAATAATTAAAGTTATAATAGTAATATAAGTAAGTACTTAAAATATAAGAGTAAAATAAAGAATTATACATTAAAAATACATAGACAAAATATTTTAAGAGAGAGTGATTGGAATTGCCACTTTAAAGAAAGAAGCTACACAATACCCAAAATCTGTTAAGCATTTGAAAATATATATTTTCTTTTTTGTACATAATAATACGTAAAAAGAACATATTTGCACTAATTAAAATTCCCCTAAACCGCCCTTAAAATATCAGAGCAGCTAGAAGACCTTCAAAGACATTATTATGATTATCCTTTGGCACAACAGGCATCGGTAAATTTTTATCAGCTTTAGTTTATGTATTCTTTTAAGTGAAACTTAGAAATAGATATTTTTTTAAGCGGGCATAAAGTAACCGTTGTCCAACCGGGAAAATGAGCAGGCAAAAAAGTGGTTTTCTGTCTGCGTTTAGCCGGCAAAATAGTACATTGTGTACCGAGGACGAGGAGCGGGCCTTTCTTAACCGAGTGGGAGTTTGCAGTATGAGTCGTAGGCAAGTGCGTACAGTGACCATGATTTTCACAAACAAAGTTTAGGCCAGTTTTATTTTAATTTCTATTGGTGGAACGAGCGGGCATAAAGTAGTCACTTTACGACCGCCAAAATGAGAAGCGGGTGTAAAGTGAGTACTGTACGCCTTTTGGTCGGAAAACGGCATCTTTAGGTCCCGTTTTGAGGGCGAAAAAACGTGAAAATCGTGCATGTGTTACAAAAACGACAGGCCCGTATTTGCGCTGTGTCGAAAAATAGGATACTTTAGTTCAGCTCTATAACCATAAGAAAAACGCGCAATCCAAACATGTGTTACAAAAAATATGGTGTCCACCACGGGCGAATCAGCTTTTTTGACCTCGTGTGTTTGAATTACTCGTCTCCGGCTCGCGATACGCACGCCCCTACGACTCGTGCTGCAAATTCATACTCGGTCAAAAAAGATCCACTTTTCGCCCTTGGTACACAATCTACTATTTATTTTTGCTTCTAAAAAATTATATAGCTAAATTAAGTTTATAATTTTTTATTTCCGTAAAAATCATGTATTTTATTATGAATATTGCTGAGCCGAAATTTGTATTTAAACTTTTATCAATCGATCTCAACATAGATTTATAAAAATTGTACTTAAAAAGCAGATTACTATACATTTTATACATACAAACAAAATCTGATGCGCAAAAGAAATCTGGAAGTGAGAAATATAAAGAATTGAGAAAAATGACTTTAAAGTAAAATACTAGTAATAATTAAATAAAAGTTAATTTGTAATTATTTATGATAGATTACGCATGCCGATAGATGGCACACACTAGAACACGTTTATTCCCTTTTTCCCGATTAATTTAAACATTTTTATTGTTTATTTTGAAAATTGTTATTTAATGTGAATCGCATTTTGAAGCAAATTGTTTAGTTGTTACAATAAGTAATACACTATATCGTAACAAAAGATAGTAATACGGTTCACTGAATTAGTAAAAGCACACGTAGACGATTAATACACGCTGTGAAAAAACAATATTTGCCATAAATGAACTGACAAATCTTAAAATTATATTCTTGAATATTGAAACAGTATCGACTCATCTAGCAGAGTGTGTGGCTCGACGATAAATCCAAATGTAAAATCGACACGGAGCAATACAAAAACATAACCTAAAACTTTGTTAGCATGTTAACTTGAACAAGGTGTGAAAAAGAATTTGAAAAACGGGATTTAATTATATCATTTACATGCTGCAATCGTCTTTTTCATGATACAGTGCAATGCACGTATTTCTATGCGTCGGAACAATGAGACTTTGTTCTAAAAAAAGGTTGATGCAATATATAATGACTTCTCTAAAATATTCGACTCAGTGAATCATAAAAGATTATTCGAAAAGCTTCTCTTACGGAGTAAATGATATCTTGGTACGTTGGGTAGAATTTTTTGTCAAATAGGACTTGAATGGTCAAATATGAAGCTTATGTATCTAAAGAAATAGAGGTCGTATCTGGAGTTCCTCAAGATTCCCATTTAAGACTGCTATTATTTAATATTCTCATAAATGATATTCATAAATATTGTCAGTTGTTTTAGATATAGCAAAATATTACTATTTGTGTCTGATTTAAAAGTCATCTCTACAGTTTATTCATTAGGAGACAATATCAAAATACAGCAGGACTTAGGTAGATTAGAAGTATGATACTCAGTATACGGTTTGTACTTAAATGTATTGAAGTCCCACGTTATTTCGTTCGCAAAGAATATAGCATGTAATTATAATTTAATGAAGATCTTAACTGAGTGTCAGTCGTAAAGGACCTGGAAGTATAGTTTGATGCAGGAATTAAATTTTACCATCACATTGATACAGTGATAAATAAGGCATCCAAAATGTTGGGTTTTATAAGCAGGTTATTACAAAATTTGAAGAATCCTCACCTCATACATTTAGAACGCTTTATCTAACGTTGGTTTGACCTACACTAATCTATGCTTCCAGTATATGGAGGCCTTAATATGATTCATAATGATTCTTCAGTATATGGAGGCATGCTTATATATAGAATAGAAAAAGTCAAGAACGTTGCTCTGAGGTACCTAGCCTACATGTCCAACGTACCAATTCGCGATTTTGTTGATTTAACATTTTTATACGAAATAAACAATAACCTCATGGATGTTGGTAGTGTAAAGGAAGCACACATCAAAATGCAATCGAACCCCTGTAACACTAGAGGTCCACGAAGAGTTATAGTACCTATTATAAAATTAAATTTCCTCGATAATGCACACATAAACAGGCTTCGTCGAACGGCGAATGTATATATAAATGAACTTGAGTTTGTTGGGGGGGGGGGGGCATACTGTTATCGTTCAAAAACAAAGCCTGGCTATTAATCAATCAAATATAAGAGATATTGAAAATACTATCGACTTAATCAGCATCTCTTAAATTAACTAAATTATATTTAAATTAGAGAAGAGTTGATTGATCGCTAAGAGTCAATTTTATTTTAAATCCCCGCGTTTCCGATGTATTGATAACATCCCTTCTCAAGGGTTACAACAAAACAGTATATAAAACGCTTCAGTATATATCACTAAGCTTCAAAAGAACACAAAAACATTTTTAGAATCCTGGGAAAATAGAGGTGTTTTTGAACAAGAGAGAACTTTAAATGATATTGTTGTTAATGTTGAGAATTTTAATTTACCCCGTGCTTATGGATTGGTAAAAATACTTAAAGTAAATTTTCCTATTAGAATAATTACCTCAGCATGTGATAGTATGTTGTCTAAGTTTGACAAAGGGATTTGCTTGTTGCTTAATAAATACGTTCCGAAACCTTCCTCTAATATGAAATATAGTATGGCTATAAAAAACATATTATATAATACTCTTATACCTGAGGATTATTCCCTTTGTTCCCTTGGCGTTGATTCCCTTTCCACTAATATACGTAAAGATTTAATTATACATGCGTTTTCTTCCAAATGGAAATATAGTAAAAAAAAAAGAATAAACTTATCCAAATCAGAATTTTTACAGGGGATACAATTTTTATTAGACTCCACCTTTTTAGTATTTAATGGAAAATATTACTAACAAATAAGCGGGGCACCGATGGGGTTTTCTACTAGCCCATGGTTCGCTGACATATCATTAGAAAGATTAGAATTACACTGCCTAAGGATTTAAAAAAAATAACATAAAATTGTATAAAAGATACGTTGATGATTGTATTTTAATAGCTAAAACTAACAAGATTCAGGACATATTAAACACTTTCAATAGCTGTAACAATTCCCTTCAATTCACAATAAAACATGAAAACAATAACAAAATTATCTTTCTAGATATTCAAATCACAAAAATTATTAATAACACTCCATTAACTGATTAGTATAGGGAAGATACAGCACCAGGACGCTTAATTAATTTTGCATCTCATTATCCACTATCCCAAAAAATAGACATTATTTACAACTTAATTGACAAATCTATTCTTCTCTCACACCCCACCTTTCACAATGAAAACATAAAAATAGCCAAAACCTTTTTATTAGCCAATGGTTACCCTAGCAAATTTATTGATAAATACATCCACAAACGTCTTTCCCATATTGATAATAAGAATAATAATAATACTAACATCAATAATAATTCCTCAACAAATAAACCTTTCATGGTTCTCCCCGTCATTAAATACCTCACCCCAAAAATTAATCAGGTTCTATATAAACATTACATCAATCCTATCAATAAGACTATTAATAAATTCAATTACATGATTAAATTAGGTTAAGATATGTTAGAAAAACTCGATACTAGCAATATTATTTATAAAAGTAATTGTAAGGTGATTGAACAATAATCTACTTAAAATAATAAACTCAAGGTGAGTTCAGATAAATATAAAAAGGATTAGGATGAGTGAGTGAAAGGTTGAGTAAATAAAAAACACAATTAATTTCGCGATAAAAAAAAGCACTTGCGTAAAAAACCGCACGGCTTGGCGGGAAAAGCCGAAGCAAGCGTAAAGATTTATTGAGAAAATGAAGCTACAAACAATTACAACGGACGCGGGAAATAAGGATTTAATCTACCGCCTTACCCTAGACTCTTAATCTTAACGCCGCAGAGAGCTCTCTTACCTGGGCATGCAACCCGCGCAAAACCGCCGCACAAAGCTCGAACGACACCGCCTGGATGTCGCTGAGCCGAGAATGTAGTGAAACGCCGCCGCAGCTTCTCGCCGAGTCCTGGTAGGCTGGCAAGCCGGGCGAGGGGAGCGCAAAAAGGTCCACGACCTGCACCGGGCGCGCCCCGACGTCTCGGGGAGCCAGACGCCTCGATGCCGGGCAACAATGGTGTTGCCGCGATGCGCTCGCCCTGGACGGGTCACGTCCAACACGTGGACACCGTCCCCACAGTTTTCCCTAACACGAGGCACACACAAGATACACACACACACACGCGCGCGCGAATTCTCACGCACGCTCGCACGAATTCGGTTACAATTTCACGATCGCGGGAAGGCTGAATATATTCGCTCTGAAAAGAACGGAAATATATCTCAGCCAATCGAACACGAAATCACGGCAATCAGGACGCAAAAGGCTGAAAATTAAACTATATATTGAGCAGGGCTGCTAAGCGCGCGAACAGCTTGGAGGTCCTGTCAAAAGTGAACAATTGCGAGAGCGCGCGCGAATCGAGACAGAACCGCGCGCGCTGACGGTCACGCAACGTCGCAATTGACCGCGCGAAATGGCGCGAAATTCAAATCTAGAGAAATGTACCTATATGACTAAGACCTGTAAAAATGGCGTAAACATCCCGCCCGCCTTCGTCTAACGGACGAACGAAACACTCAGAGAATGACCCTAAACCTTCTTAACACCTTCCTCAATATGCAACGGACAAAGGCGAGAGATATGCCGACGGAAAGATGTGGTAGCAGTCTTTACTGTTGCCACACGAACGAGACCATCTGGACCTGGATGCACCTCAACGACTCGCCCTAAAGGCCACTTGGACGCAGGATAACTATCATCCTTGACAAGAACAAGCCTGCCTACACGAAAGTTCTCCGTTGGATCTCTCCACTTCTCCCGCTGCTGTAAATGGAGGAGATACTCCGACGACCACCGCTTCCAAAACTGATTGCGAATCCGCTGAAGCAACTGAAAGCGATCTAGCCGATTCTGAGACACGTCTGGAAAATCAGCATCTGGAAGTAACACTGAAGCACTCCCATTTAGAAAGTGAAAGGGCGTCAGCGCATGGAGGTCCTCGATGTCGGAATTCAACGCCCCTAGTGGTCGCGAGTTGAGACAAGCTTCTATTTCAACCAGGACCGTCGACAATTCCTCAAAGGTGAGAGTGTGTTCACCTACAACCCTCTTCAAGTGATGCTTCACCGACTTAACACCAGCTTCCCATAAACCCCCATAATGAGGAGCACTAGGAGGAATAAAGACCCAGTCGGTCCCGTCATTTGCGATAACTGAAGCGACCTTTCGATGGAATTCCGACGCTCGCTGAAACATAGCCTGCAACTCATTATCAGCTCCATGGAAGTTAGTGGCGTTATCACTGTAGAGCTTTTGGCAAACACCTCGTCTGCCAACAAATACGACGATATATCCCTTGTATGATTTCTGCCCACGACCCTTTGTTGTACGAACCTGAATAGGACCGGCGTAATCTAAACCTGAAATAGCAAACGGCCTACCTACATTCACGCGATCGGCAGGAAGATCTCCCATCAACTGCTGAGTACATTGGGGCTTGACACGCTGACAAGTTACGCACTTGTGAATTGTGGATTTCACTAATCTATTTCTACCTAAAATCCAAACCTGCTGCATCAAAACGCTAGACGTTAGAGTAGGACCCCCGTGCAGACAAAGTCGATGCGCAGATAGCACGAATAAAAGACTGAGAGCTGAATCCTGGGCTAGAATCGGAGGGTGTTTTCGATTAAAGGAGAGATCAGAATGTGACAGTCGGCCTCCTACACGTAAAATATTATCCTTACATACAAATGGATTTAACTTGCTGAGCCGACTGCGACTCTGTAATCTCCTTCCTGCCTTCAGCGTCCCAATCTCGGCTGCAAAGCTGCTCGCCTGTGCTAAACGAATAACTACGCAGTGAGCTTCAGCTAACTCTGACGAAGTAAGAAACGGAGGAAGCAGCTCCTGACCTTTCTTATGCTACGATAATTGATAAATGGACGCTTAGCAAATGCAACAACGCGGATTAAACGTGACAAGGAAGAGAATCTAGTCAACAGCTCCGATTCTGAGGACGACTTCTGCGCGTGGAGAACTCGCTGACTTTCTGCTGGCTGCGGCCACTGCTCTGGAGCTTGCGAAAGCCAGCCAGGCCCGTGCCACCAAAGGTTACTCCGTGACAATTCCGCTGGCTCAGAGTTTGATCCAACTCGTGCATCGACGCATAATGCAATACTTGCATTGGTTCGCGAGGTGTGGACGACTCCGCCCGCCGTGAAGCCTCCACCTGCACAGCACCTGAAACGATCCAACCGAAAGCTGTATTTTGAGCGACGAGCTGCGAGCGAGGGAATCGTCTCAAGCCTGATCGAAGCAACTGCCCGTACACGTCGGCCCCTAGGATAATATCTACCTTATTCGAGACGAGGAATTTCGGATCTGCAAAAGTGAGCCCTACAAACTGCTTAAGATCGAGATCGCTGATGCTGTCGATTGGAACCTGCGACGAAAGACGAGGGAGAATGAGCGCTTCTGCCCTGAGCTCGAAGTTCGACTCGAATCTGGACCTCAGAACGAGTTGCGTCATCGAGCGCGCAGTGCCCGCTGCACTGGCGCCAATCCCTGTCAGCGGCACACAAGTGCGCTCCTTCTGGAGCCCTAACAGCTGTACAATCGACTCCGACACGAACGAAGCTTCCGATCCCTGATCTAAAAGTGCTCGTACGTAGGTGCTATCACCTCTCGGTCCTATCACCTGCACTCGCGCTGTGGCTAAAATAACCCTTTTCTTGGTAACCGAAATGCTAGCTGCATGCATACTCACTACAGGAGGCCTCGAGCCCGACCCATCTGCTTGAGAATTACCGGGATCTTGCTGCGCAGCCTGCGAGTTTCCCTGGTGTTTGATGTGCAAGAGCGTGTGATGCTTGCCCTGACAGATTGAACAACGTCCCGAAGTGTTACAAGCATTAACCCTATGCGATCCGAAGGAGTTAAAACAAAGCTGTAAACGTCTAATGGTCGCAAACCGCTCGTGGGGACTCTTATCCTTCAGCTTCAAACATCGAGCGAGAGAGTGAGAACCGGAGCAAAGAGAGCACTTTGTAATCCCAGACGATCGAGAGGAACTAGCATGAAAAACCTTTCGAGCCTGAGGCCCCGATGTCGGCGTAGAAGCCGGCCTTTTCTCCGCCTTGCGCTCAGCACTCACCATGCTAAGAGCCTGAGCTCTCGTCTCCAAGAACCTAACGAGATCTGAAAACTTAGGAAGCGACCTATCAGCAACAGGTTCCGTCAAATTCTCGACTGAATCGAATTTTTGCTCCTTTGCGCTCAGCTTTGCTTCCCATAGCTTCTTCGATTCCGAATCTAAGCGATCGGGCAACAAAAATACGAGCCAAACATCCCAGTGCTCTACAGGAAGCTTCAAATTCCCTAACGCCCGAATAATTCGCTGCGCCTCATCAACGAAAGTGCGAAGCTCAGAAGCTGACTCCCTTTTTAAGTGCGGAATTTCCATGAAGGAAGTCAAAAGTTTATTAATAATCAAGCGAGGATTATTATAACGGTCATTCAAAGCCTGCCACGTACTGGCATAGTTGGCGCTGGTGGTCGTTACATCCTTGATGAGTTCAGCAGCCCCATCCTTCAGGCAAAGCTTAAGATACTGCAACTTTGTAGCATCAGACAAGTTAGGGAGATCATGAACGAGCGTAGTAAAAAGATCGCAGAAACTAGCCCAATCCTCGTATTTACCTGTAAACGTAGGTAGAGGAATTCTAGGCAACTTAGCTACACGAGCGCCAGAGCCACGGTCTGAGCCCGCCTCCGATATACTGGTATCGCCATCAGGCTTATCAAAAAACGTAAACAACGTCAGAAACTCGTCAAGGGCATTCTCAAAAATACCCTGTATACGACTAAACCAGTTATCGGCAACGTAAGCATCTGTCTCTGCGTCTTCCTTAACGATAATCTCGGAGTGCGTCTTCCGAATCTCTGCCCAAATACCTCTCACCGCTTCAAGTCGCGCCTGCACTATATTTTTATTGAGAGACTCACGCGGCTTAGCTGCCAAAAGTGCGCGTGTACTCTCAATCTCGGCCGCGCGCGACGTTTGCAACGCAGTCAGCTTTTTCAAAGCTACAGGAGCCATGACGCAAACTCGGTAGAATCGACGAACGTACCTATGAGTTTCTAGACGCACAAAATATTATATCCTAAATGAACGCTGCTAAACGCCGCACGCACGACTCGCACGCAACGAGAGCAAGGCTGTAAACATACACATTCGGCGCGGCGCCTCGATTCCGAGAAAATACGGCCGGCCGAAACGTAAACAACAGCGCGCGGCGCAACAATGCGTTCACACTGTAACGTATCAAGCGACTACTTGGAATTCAAACAAGGCAATATAATATCGGAAAAAACAAAAAGACCGTTACAGTGTTCACGCATTTGTTAATGCATTTCTTAGGCTACGCTTAACCCACGAATTACATTAGCAAAGCACGAAAATGCGCAATCACGAATACACAACGCACAAAAAACCAATCACTCACTCCTCACCCGGGGCACCATGAACAATAATCTACTTAAAATAATAAACTCAAGGTGAGTTCAGATAAATATAAAAAGGATTGGGATGAGTGAGTGAAAGGTTGAGTAAATAAAAAACACAATTAATTTCGCGATAAAAAAAAGCACTTGCTTCGGCGTAAAAAACCGCACGGCTTGGCGGGAAAAGCCGAAGCAAGCGTAAAGATTTATTGAGAAAATGAAGCTACAAACAATTACAACGGACGCGGGAAATAAGGATTTAATCTACCGCCTTACCCTAGACTCTTAATCTTAACGCCGCAGAGAGCTCTCTTACCTGGGCATGCAACCCGCGCAAAACCGCCGCACAAAGCTCGAACGACACCGCCTGGATGTCGCTGAGCCGAGAATGTAGTGAAACGCCGCCGCAGCTTCTCGCCGAGTCCTGGTAGGCTGGCAAGCCGGGCGAGGGGAGCGCAAAAAGGTCCACGACCTGCACCGGGCGCGCCCCGACGTCTCGGGGAGCCAGACGCCTCGATGCCGGGCAACAATGGTGTTGCCGCGATGCGCTCGCCCTGGACGGGTCACGTCCAACACGTGGACACCGTCCCCACAGTTTTCCCTAACACGAGGCACATACAAGATACACACACACACACGCGCGCGCGAATTCTCACGCACGCTCGCACGAATTCGGTTACAATTTCACGATCGCGGGAAGGCTGAATATATTCGCTCTGAAAAGAACGGAAATATATCTCAGCCAATCGAACACGAAATCACGGCAATCAGGACGCAAAAGGCTGAAAATTAAACTATATATTGAGCAGGGCTGCTAAGCGCGCGAACAGCTTGGAGGTCCTGTCAAAAGTGAACAATTGCGAGAGCGCGCGCGAATCGAGACAGAACCGCGCGCGCTGACGGTCACGCAACGTCGCAATTGACCGCGCGAAATGGCGCGAAATTCAAATCTAGAGAAATGTACCTATATGACTAAGACCTGTAAAAATGGCGTAAACAGTGATAGTTTCAATGATTGTCCAGCTTCCTACCTAGGACTTAGTAATCGTAAAGTCAGCTCGAGCTACTCATGTTATTAACACAGGTCATACAATCGACTTCGATGATTTTAAATTTTTAGATATAGATAATAATGCCGTTAAAATATCCTTTTCCGAAGTTTTGAACATTTTTTATCAAGACAATACAGTTAATAAAACAGAAGATTTGAGTAATCTTAAGAATACATACAAATACACCTTAAATATACTTAAAAGACATGCTAAATGATCGATAATTTTTGTAAATAACCAATTTAGAAGATTTTCCAAAACTGTTGGGGCAAGGTGGTATATTAACGATTTCTACGTCGTATTGCAAACAAATTCAGTTTCATGCTACGCTACTTTTTTTTATATATTTGGCACTAAGAACTCATTTTAAGAACCCAAATCAAGATGAGCGGGTATACAAAAACGCGCTCGCGATCGCCAAAATTTAGATATGAAAGTGCAGATGTTTTCATATTATTTACGAGGCAGTCCAGTTTGCCCGATTCCACTTTGCCCCACATTGACTTTTTTAAATATTGTACAAAACAAGTAGTCTATATTTGGTATAAAAATTATAACACAGGTGATTTTTGAAGGGTTGTAGCTGCTCTTTACGATAGCGCTAAAAGTTTTCACCTAAACTTACCTGGAACGATTTATTTACTATTCTTTTATACGTGTGGTATTGAAGTTTAAGAGTTTACGATTTATTAAAGACAATTCATTTATTGAACATCGATACGTAGGATATTTAGGTTTACGATCTTACGCTTTATTTAAATCAATTCATTTATTGAACTTTTATACGCGGGTATTAAGGTTTACGAGCTTACGCTAAATAATGAAACCACTTGATTTATTGCACTTTTATAGGCTGAGTATTGAGGTTTACAAGTGTGCAGGTCATTTAAAACAGTACATTTATTGAACATTCATATATGGAGTATGGAGGTTTACGGTTTTATGGTTTATTTAAAACAATTCGTTTAGTGAACATTCATATGCGGGGTACTGAGATTTACGAGTTTACAGTTCATTTAAAACAATTCATGTATCGAACATCCGCCTTTTCCTGATCTTCTGGTGTCTCGACTGATCCATTGCCATTACCCTTCGGAAACACTAAACCGCCGACTAGATCCATGTTCTGTTTACCGTCTGCCACTTTTCTTAGTTATATGCGGTAAAGAACTCTATCGAATGTCATTTTGAGGCCGTTACTATTATAGAAGCACCGCGAGCTCGCGTATAAATTTAATGTCTAAAGGTTTTGATAACTAGTATGAATTTATTATATTATCTAATTATTAACAGTTGGGAAAGATCCTAATATTTGCAGAATACCCTCGGGGACAAAATATTATAATTATAAGCATTATAAATATAAAAAATATACTTACTTTAAGGCGACGGCAACAATGAGGATAGAGATGACTGATATCATCCTTCCATCCTTCCTGCCAGTTGCGATTGGCTTGCTGCGCCGACCGGCGCGGAAGCTCAATTAACTAGCATGATGCCTCAGTTTAAGGGAAGAAAGTACTGTTACGTCGCACGTAAGCAATAAATGTCGCGAAGTTAATATGAAATTAAATCTCGTTCGCCTATAGTTTCGGTCAATACTTGCGTAATTTACCTCGGAGTCGAGGCATTAGCAAAAGCAGGATAGCGTGAATGACATGTAATATGATAGCGGTAAAAATAGGAAGTGCGAATTTACGTCAGGATAGGAAAGGCTAGTGAGGTATTTAGGGACTTACGTTGTAAGTGTGCGTAGGCCTTGGTTCCCTGGAGTCGGCTCGACTTGGCGGCGCTGCGCTGCGGGCGGTCTCGTGCTCAACATGGTGGCGGGAGATATAAGTAGGGGCACAGTTACGGTAAATAAATAAGCGCGAGCAAATAAGTTTAAGATCAAGTTTATTATATAAGAAGCACAAAATTAAGTAGAAGAGCATGTCCCTTTTACATGTGAAATGACAAATAACAAAATGGTGCGTACGTGCTTAAGATTCAGAGTTCGAATGCAGAAGGTCGCATGCTTAGCCTAAATTAGAAATTAATTATGTGTCTTAGAAGGGGAGCGACTGAGGTATGTCACGCAGGGGAGTTAGAGAAAAATTGGGGTGGATGAGTATGATATGCAGGGGTACGAGGTTGGCACGGTATGATACTAGTTGTATAGCGTAGGTCGGTAAGTAGAATTCAGTATGGTAAGATACATATAGTTTCATGACGAGACGATAAATGTGATGCGATGTTCTGGACGCAACAGTGCTAAAGACACTAAAATCCTTTAATTTATGAAAAAATTCTTTTTTTTACAAACACGTTGTAATATCGAAAAAGAAAACATATTAGACCACTTTAATTCCAATCCACCCCCCTTTTGAAGTAATCGTAGTGCAAAGACCTGTAAAAACAGACATATATTTGATTGTAATTATGCGCATGGGGTTGCGATGAATTGGTCTAAATCTTTTTAACATATTTCTCATACTGAAATTCAGACATTTATAGAGCAATATTGTCAAATGATAATTTATAGCTATTTTGAGGTACTTATATATATATGAACAATTTTATTTTTACAAAATAAGCAGTATTTTAGTACTAAATTGTATTTTAAAAACGGATATTTAATACATAATAAAAAAAAGCTATATATATTTGTTTAAAATATGTTGAAAAGAGAACACAAACAATTTCAGATTGATCCACCAAGCATTATTCCGCAAACTTGCAAATCAAGTTATGAAAGTAATGTTTTGAGAAAAATGAGTTTAAACATAAATTTAAAAAAAATAGAATGTTCAGGAATTTACTTATTTAACTGCAACTTGTGAATGTTAATGTTTGTCACTGCATTTGTCCACACATATTTATGGCTCTGTAAAACTTCATTTCATGTTTTTTGGGTGTCCAGGAAGCTACGCGTAGGATCTGAAAATACAAAATTGCGGAACAGCATGTTAAACATATAGTAAATTAATCTTTTAATAGGTTTGAATAGCTTACCTACATCGAGTCCATAACTTATTTATTTATTAATGTAACTATTTTGAAATATAATATGTCATTTTATACTTATATAAACTGAAAAAATTCATGTCACTTAAGTATAATGTCAAAAAACTATATTTTTAAAGTGTAAATAATTTATACATGTACAATAAGTAAGTACTAACATTTCAAAATTTTCTAATCAACCAGACCAGATAAACTGTATTCAAATGTAGTATTCCAAAAAAGTATTATTTACTCTTAGTATACAATCACTCGATATGTTGGTTTTGCTGAAAAATAAAAGTTGACACAAAGAAATCAATTCATTCTATTATTCCAATTAATTATAAAATTATAATACTTATCTGACTCAATTAATTCATGTTAAATAATATACTATTCCCTCCACTATTTATGTTGTTAAAACAAAACATTATTTTGGTCTTCTTATTAAGTAAACATCATGAAAATATCGCTGCGTCAGTAAAATAGGTATGGTGCTATACGATCCGCGATAATGAGATTTGATATGAAACTCACACGAAATTTCGGAACCGTAGTACTACTAATCTGATAATTTATGGTCTATAATATTTTTATTTTTGTTCAATTGTTACTTAAATCTCATTTTTAAGTTTTATATATCATATAAATTAAAAATAAATTATAAAAATCCTTTTTTTTTTAATTTATAGGTATAGTAAACAAAAATATCATTAAAAATATGACAAATACTTTAAAGTTTTAATAAGTGTAAAAAATATTCTGCAGCTTCAAAAAAATAGGAAAAAAAATATTTTCTAATACAAAAAACCTTTTACTTGTAAAAGAGAAAGGGTTAAAAAAACTGATTTGCGCATAAAAAATTGATTTTTTGGCCAAAAATCGGTATTTCTTCTCTTAAGGTTTAAGACCGCAATCACACCCAGTCTCTTTACAAACGGAATCCCGCAGTTAGTACCAGAAATGTTACGTCAGTTCGTTAGTCGATTCCATTGGTTGCTACGACGAAATCAGGCCGGATGTGCGTAAATGTGGAGAAATGATAAAAGGCGGATTAAAATGATCTATTAATAGAGATCGATTGGAAAGAGAGATCGCGAGTGTAAGTAAAGTGTGGACTCAGAGAAAGTTCGCATCTCAACTAGTGGTGGTCCTCCTCGTGTATGGTATCTGAGTCCTGAATACTGATAGTCGTCGTGTGGTTAAGTGGAGAAATGCTCACGAGTGGGCGTCGGTACCCACTTTTATAATGTATGCGAAGGCTGCCCTCTCACTCTCGAAATTCCGGGCTCGAGCGTCGAGGGCTTCGCCAGAGTGTTGCTATGCGCGCAGAAATTGGCGGTCAGCGACTTAGCTGAATGCGAAGCTTCTAAAGCTATGCTCTAGAATGTTTGTACGAAGTATCGTACGTAACAAAATCATAGCTTATATTTAGATAAAGATGAATTCATTAGTGTAATGAATAAAGTTATTTATGTGTTCCAGATATCATGAAGAAAGAGAGTTTTATTTGCAGAAACTTTAATTTCTGAACAAGTAATATTTAATCTTTAAAAAGTAGCTGATGCAAGCAGGTATAATGGATTTAGCTGAAACTTGCACAAAATGCCCTTTAAACTATTTCAAATATAACTTGTTATTTAAGGGGGCAGACCTGGGTTAATCCCAAAAAACGATTTTTTATGAGTCCAGAAAACGTTTTATGTTTAAAAGCAATCATTTTAACAATTTTTATGCTATCAATACTTAGTAATATCTTAAATATTACCGTTGTGGAATCTCAATATCTTGATCCTACACGCCACAATAAATCACTATTTTCAATACCATATTTATAAAAGGAACTTTGTTCCTCACACGATTCTAGGTACCACGATGAACGAAAAATTTCTGTTCGACTCTGTTTTTCATAGATCTAATCAATCTTCTAAAAAATATGAAAACATTTAAAAAGATAATCGACTAAATCTCTGAAAAAGAAAATATTTTTTTTTAACAAAATAGTGCTATGTTCGTTTTACAATACATGTCAAATGGAGTCGAATAATCGTCGAAAAAATGATTTTCATTTATTATGTCACGTAGAATCGTGTGAGGAACGAAGTTCCTTTAATATATGGTATTGAAAATAATGATTTATTGTAACATGTAGGATCAAGATTTTGAGGTTTTGCAACGGTACAATTTAAATATTATTGTGTATTGATAGCGTACATATTTTCATAATCATTTCTTTGAAACATAAAAAATCTTCTGGATTCATAAAGAAGAGTCTTGTTTTGGGTTTAACCCAGACCTGCTCGAAAGTGATAAGTGATAACAATTTTATTCATAGTTATATATAAATACTGTATTTATTAACAACATAATTATATAAAATGTGTTTGATTTTTTAAGGCTAAAAACAAAATACTAATTAAAAAAACAATAACAAGTTTGACTCATACAGGTTAAGAATAGTGTCATAATTTTCTGGAATTCTATGGTCGATAAAGAGATAAGGTGCACCAGCTACTTTTTGTTTAATCCTTATTTTTTTTCATTAAATACTTGGGTTTTCAAAACAAAAAAAAAAGATTTACAAAACGGGCTCAAAACTTATATATAGTAGCATAATGTCATCTTTAACGAGTTAGTAAAGTTTGAAAATGTTTAAGGGTCACTGATAGATTTTTAAAAATCACAGGTGTCCCCCAGTTATATTATGGGACAGGTTTGTCTCAATTTTATAACATCTTTATGCCACTATTGGACCACGTCAACTTACTTACCTCGAACCCTGAATTTATAAACTGAAACAGTTAGAGACTTAAAACTATAGAAACATGTGAATATTACATGAGACTACATTTCAGTGGTATGTAGAGACGGCGGTATTCCTATTATACGACAGTCGTGTCATAATTTAGGGACATTATCCACAATTTTACTTCAAGTAACATTAAATTATATACATTTAATTTATTTTGGGTCAAATATATTTTAAAGTCATATTGTTAACATATTTGAATAAAATATATTTTAAAGTCATATTGATAACATATTTGAATAAAATGTAATTATAATTTCTAGTGTTCTTTATTTGTATAGCATGTATCAAGGCATGTATTGCTTCATGATCCACAAGTATACCATAGAAAATTGTTGCATATAATGAGTTAGAATAAATTGTGGCCTAAAAATCAATGTTTTATGCCGTTTTTGCGTTTATTTTTTATTTTTCTTGACGAACTTTATTTGAATGGCGTTAACGTAAAAATGTTGAATACAAAAAGGGGTATTTTTTAGAGACATACAACTTTTTTGTTGAAAATCTTTGCATATAATATGTTTTAATCAAATTTTGGCCTAAAATAGATTTTTTATGCCTTTATTGCGTTTTATTTTTTATTTTACTCGACACGTTTAGTTTAACTGACATTAACGTAAAAATATTGAATACAGAAAAGTTGTATTTTTTCGAGATCTACAACTTCACCGTGACAAATTTAATAAAAATATTAAATTTATTCAAGGGGCCTGCGGCGGCTCAGTCGGTAGAGTGTCGGATTCCCACGCCGGTGACCCGGGTTCGAATCCTAGTCTCTGCCGATTGATACAAGCACCTCTGTAAAAATTACATGTGCTTTGTTTACAAACACACCGCAGACCCCCGTCGTCGATTAGCACCACATGGAAGCACAAACATGGCGACGTTAAATAATAATAAAAAAAAAAAAAAAATTTATTCAAGATACAGGTAAAATTCAATTTTCCAATATCTTTAAAAGTTCTCCTATATGGAAATATACTTATCGGATATGGCTGATAATAAATAAGTCATCTTTTCATAATGTGTCAAGTAAGCTGCAAACATTCCAGCCAGTTTCACTGTAGCCTCGCTGAGTTATTGCATAAACTTGATTACATACATATAATGACTTTGGGTCTGATTAAGGATGCCATTCTACCATTATACATCATACATCCATAGATACATCTACGAGGATACGTGTGTTCCTATAGTGTTAAAACATGTTTTTATCCAATAATTTGTTAGTATTAACGATATTACTTTTTGCAATGACGAAAATATAAGGCTCCCCCTTGGAGCGGTCGTGTCTAAAAACTATAAAATAAAATAGACAAAAAAATATTTAAAAAAAACCGCTTTTATTAAATGTACTGAAAAGTATATAATAAGATTTGGCTGACATCTCTGCATATCCGTCTGAAACCTATAGTGTTACGCTATAAATATGAAATAAAAGCATGGGGCGCATAATTTCTCTTCTAATCTATATCTTATTCACAATTCTATGTAATCATCTAAAAATGTCTTCTCCATCCAAGTAGCGTGAAATACTCTCGTACAAATTTTGAAAAGATTATAAGTATTCAACTCCCAACGATTTTATTTCATATTTATAATAAAATATGATGGATTTTAGACTAATATGCATAGCTGACAGAAAAATGTTACTTTGCACTTTTTAATACATTTAATAAAAGCGATTTCAATTTACCCTCGGTCGTGGTTATCCAGGACTGTTGCCACGTTTCTATGGTGCGTTCCCGTTCCTTTCTATAGACTGTTGTTCTGTCCTCTACTGTTTTCTTCCGATCGTAGATTCGCTTGCGCTCCGTCGCATGTAGGTCGATCGAGATGATCCCCGCAATAACGAGCACTGCGGGACCCGAGACCGTCTGATAAGCGCTGGTGACTCTGAGAGCTCCTCTACGATGATTGGAAGTGAGTCAAATACGGTATGAGTCCTTCTACATTGCATCGGTCCATATTTCAAAACTTTACAATAAGATGGATGTAATGACTGACACGAGGAGTCAACGCTTGTTCGCTGTTGGTCCACTCGTGTTCGTTATGTGACGGCACAACTGTGTCCTCTTTTTCGTCGCTTTATCCGCTACATATACTAGGTGACGAAAAAAAGTAAGCAGTCTCGAACTCTGAACTAGCTCAACGCGTACAAGATGTCTGGCCACCTGACGAGTTCAAGGCGTTCTTAACGTCTAGCGTAACGAGAAGCGCGATCTTCGTGGAAAAATAATTGCCAGCTTATGCTCTCCTTCTCAGCCGAACTACCTCTCGTATAGCGTCCACTGTGGAACGCCAGTTCTGCTTTGTACTGCTCCGAAAACAGTGCTGCTTCCGTTTCGTCTCTCGTTCTTTGCGCCCTACTTCTGAGGCATTTCCCTTCCACCCTCAGTTTCTCTATTTCGTCCGACCACCAGCAAACAGGGCGTTTTTTATGTCGCGATGCCTCGCACGGCATGGATGCGTTGCAGGCTCGGTGAATGAGACCCATAGTTGGTGTGCAATTTTCCTCTTTCTCAATAAGGTCGAGCGTTGAGCTTGGGAGGTTGGCCGTCGGATGGCGCTAGGCGCGCCGCTCTCGGGGCGCCTCCCGGCTTGGCGGCCGACGAGCCGCTCGCCGCGGTCTGTCCGACTTCAACCAGCGACACGGCCGGAGTGGCGTTCTTGGACCGGCGATCGGACGCGCTACAGCCGGTTCCGAATCGACGGTGTCGGGCCGCAAGCAGCAGACCAACGCCAGTGTTCTTCTCAAGGTTGTCCTCGTTCAAGGCTTGGTTTGCACCAAAGTTAGAATATTTATTTGTAAGATTTGGGTACATGTGAGTTTTATTCTTTTGTCATTAAATAAAGTGTCGTTAAAGTTTACCCAGTGTTTCATTAATTATTCCTATTCAACATTAAATTTAACAGTTGGCCTCACGAGGGCCTTCGCTCCGTTTCTGTCCTCGGCGGCGTTTGTCGCTGGTAAATTTCCCTGTCCTTCGAGCAGTACCTCGACTACTTTTTCCGTGTTCTATTTATCGCGCAGCTGAAACGGGATGTATTGGTGATCGTTTCCGTTGTAATCCTCCGTTACCCATCAATCTGACGCTCTACGCGCTAGATTTTCGGATGCGAAAGACACGTCCCGAATCAACCAATATGCTCTACCCTTCTGAATGTCGACGTGTTCCAAACGTTCAGAACTATAAGGCCGAGTCTATATACGAGGTCTGTCCCAAAAGTATCCGACCTACGTTCATATCTTCGCGCGGAGAGACTCAGGCGACCTCTGGAGGGTACAAACGTCACCAGCAACTCCTAACCATCTCGTCAGTAGTCTGAGATACCGATGAAACGCCTTAGTTCCCGCGCAGTGTGTATTTGTTTACAACGACTTTTTTGCGTTCGTCGCAATTTACTTATTACTAAAAATGGCAGAACGAACCGAACAGTGAATTTGCATAAAATTTTGCTTTAATCTCGGTAAAAGTTGTGCGGAAACTATTGAAATGTTGCAAAAGGCCTTTAAAGATGAGTGTATGGGCAAAAGGCCTTTAAAGATGAGTGTATGGGCAAAACACAAATAAAAGAGTGGTATAGGCGGTTCAAAATTGGCCGGACATCTGTTGACAGTGATCCTCGTTCATCAAGTCAATGTTGATTGTTTTTTTCGATTATGAGGGCGTTGTGCACCATGAATATGCCCCTACAGGCCAGACAATCAATAAAGAGTAGTACGTTGAAGTTTTGAAAAGATTACGTAATGCAATCAGGAGAAAACGACCGCAACTTTGGGAAACCGGTGACTGGCTTCTTTATCACGACAATGCTCCAGCGCACGCATCAAACCTTGTGCAGCAGTATTTATTAAAATACAGTGTTGCGCAGCTCCGCCAGCCTCCATACAGTCCTGATATAGCTCCCTGCGACTTTTGGCTGTTTCCTCGATTGAAAATGCCGCTTAAAGGACATCGATTCGACAATAAACAGACTGTTGAAACTAATGCGACGAATGCACTAAAGGCGATTCCGAAGTCTGACTTTCAAGAGTGCTTTAATAAGTGGAAACATCGATATGAGCGTCTTGTTGAATCAAATGGGGACTACTTTGAAGGATGCCACCCCCCGGATGACAAAGAATAAATCAAGTGCCGAGAAATCGAGGTAGGTCGGATACTTTTGGAATAGACCTCGTACAATCTCCAGGATGGACTTTCCTCCGCTGTCCTGCACTGGCATGCCCCACTCCAATGCTCGCTCATTGAAGTCGCCGGCGACAATGATCTCGCCTTCTATTTCCCGAATCGTGTCTTCCAGCTCGTCCAGACTCCACCTGAATTGATCAATACAGACGTTAGGGGTAAAGTAGCAGCTCACGTAAGTTACGTCTCTGCTTTTCACCCACAGAAAACCGCTTCCGGTCCCGTGTTCGTCCACTTTGATGGTTCGTGGGTCCACATAGATCGCTACTGTGCCAAGTGTGTCTTTGTACCACGTATACCAGATATACTCTGAGTCAGATGGCTGTTGGCTATTTCTATGGAGGTTCGTTTGATGGACCGCTCTACGACCCATCATTAACGTTTGGCTTTGGTCTGCCTAAGCGTTTCGCGGAACGACCTACACTGTTCTGATCTTGGGGTGTGGCCCAGGTTAGCCTGGTCTACCTGAAGGTCAGCGCAGAAAACGCACTTCGCCTCCGTATCATTGCAGGCTGCTCCTTTGTGTCCGTCTTTGCCACAATTGCAGCAAGCCTTGCTTCTGTCTGGGCCTCTGCAGTCTCGTGCCTAATGCCCGTAACCCAGACATCTAAAGTACCGCTGTACCCTATGCCACCTTCTCAGTCGGCAGTTCATGTAGCCGACTCTCAAGCGGCTCTTCTCGAGCAGGAAATCAGCCTTTACCTGGTCAATCTCTATGAAGGGCAGCCGCTGTTTCATGCCATTGGGTTTGATCAGCCATACGCTGATCTCACTCACTAAGCTCTCTGCTTCGTCGAAGAGCCCCTTGATCGCCGCTTCCAGCTCTTCCTTGGTGGTGAGGCTATCGATGTCCCTGAGTTCCATGCTTGTTCTCGGTGACAGGTTCCTTACGACCCCTGTGTCACCTACTGCTTTCTTCAGGGAGTCTCCAAGGCTTCATAGCACCTGATCATTTGCCTTTGTGCCCAACTCTACCAGGACGTGTCCTGCTCGGATTTTTCTGATGCGTACATCAGTGTTTGGGCACTCTGCCGGGATCTTCTCACGGACATTCGAGAGAACGTCCGCGTAAGAGATCCCGGCATTAGGACGGATAAGGACTGCCTTCGGTCGCTTCCTTGGTGTCCTCCACCTCTTCTTCTTCTTCGGAGGCTTCTGAGAAGGCTCTCTCCTCTGATTAGCGGGTAGTTTGGCTGTCGGGGGCTTCTGTTGCTGCGGTTGAAACTTCAGCTGTTGTCGCAGCTTCTCCCGCTCTTGTTGCTCTTGTCTGCGCTGTTCTTCGGACTTCTGCTGCTGTTTCTTAACAGCAGCTTTATCCTTCTTTGACTGCACCGTTACCAAGCCATCGGTCTTCGTGGGTCCATTTGACCTAGCCTTCTTGTCAGTGGCTACTGACTCGGCAGCGTCGGAGTCTGCGTCTTTCGGACGCGTCCGCTTGTTTTTCTGCCGCTGACTTGAGCTAGCCACGGCTCCCTGCGCATCTATTACCATATGGTTCTCTCTATTGGAGAGCGGGTGATCCCTCTATGCGTCGGAAAGTTCGACCACAATTGAAAGGCTGTCTTTGACGTTGTAATTGACACCACGTTGCCTGCCTACTCCATCCTTCATTTTCTTGAGGAGATCATTAATCCTCTTGAAAACATCCTATATCATGCTTTCCATCGGGCGGCTTGGTTATTGTGTGCCACCCAGCACTGTGTCTGGAGAATATTGCTCCACTACCACCATTGCTTCAATGCAAGTTTGGGAAGTTTCTGCTGTCTCGTTCATCTCATTTGTTATTTGGGAAATTATTCTTCTTTGTTGTTTAACCGGCGCAACGTGTGTAGGGGGGGGGGCGGGCCGAAATAGCTAGGAGCGGATGTATTCTCGGATATTTTGATCCTACCCCAGTTCCCTGAGGCCCAGCCTTCGTTTTCCTGGTCCCGGAAAACACGGGCGGACCAGGGCTCGTCCGGAGCAACAGGGGTTCCGATCTCCCAGCCCAGTACGTACTTCCTGATCAGGAACCGATGCGGCCGGTTTCTGTTTTTGTACCGAAACTAACCGCCTCGGCAGAGCTAGGCTCACATCAGCCCTTCGCCCATGCCAATCGGAACAACCGATATAGGTCTGGACACTCCCAGCGTGTCCCGGCAGGAGAACTATCGGGTCGGGCGGATTTCTGTGCATGTGCCTCACGACTAGCGTACCGCCCGAGAGGAGATGTTTGAGTATTTTGTTGAGAGTAGTACGTCTGGTAAGTGTAGGGTAATGATTGTAACAGTAAATGTGTGTAGAGTGTATTCGGTTATCATTTAGTCACCTTCTGACTTCCAGACGAACTGGTAGACAACTGACTATGCCTCAGCCACGCGTCAACCCAGGCAACGCGGAGCGAATAATAATAATAATAGAGAACGACAACGACAAAAACAACGACAACGACAACAACAACGACGACAACGACGAAGACGACAACAACGACGACAACGACGACAACGACGACAACGACGATACCGACGATAACGACGATAACGACGATAACGACAACAACGACGACAACGACGACAACGACAACAACGAAGACAACGACGACGACGATGACGACGACGACGACGACGACGACGACCACGACGACACTAATAATAATAATAATAATGTATTTTTTCCGAGGAGTTGGAAAATGCATTGACGCACCATAGGGGGGGCATGCGGTCCCTAAAGCCCCGTGTATAGGACTCAATCGCGACAGCCTTTTCGCCATTCGTGAGGTTGACGAGCCTGGAACGAAAATACCCACCAAACTCCCGCCTCCTTTCCCCCCTACAGGACCGGCCCGGTATCCGCGTTAACATTACTTCAGGCTGGTCCTTAGTCATTCACAATCGCGGTCTACGCTTTTCTACTTGTTATTGGCTACGCTCTATTCAAATTAAAATCAAATTCAAAACGCTATTCTGTCGGTTCTATTGTAGCCATTAAAAACCCGTAAACCCTAACCCATAAAGACCCACAATAAATCCTTAATCTATTCACCATAAACCGATAAAAGCCCATAATGAACCCATGACCCCTGAGCCTATAGACCCTAAACCCATGAACTCTAAACCCCTAAACCGTAAGCCCGTAAGCCCTAAACCCATGAACCCTAAGCTCGCAAACCCTGAACCTGTAAACCCTAAACCCATGAACCCTAAACCAATGAACCCTAAGCTCGCAAACCCTGTACCCGCAAACCCTAAACCCATGAACCCTAATCTCGTGAACTTTAAACCCGTAACTCCTAAACTCATGAGCCCTAAACCCATTGCCCCTATATCATGGGCATGTCATCTACGAGACCATCTCGTTTCTTCAGTAGCAATTCTTCTCACTGAAAGTAGCTACTTTGTTCCATTTCTTCTCGTTTTCTATCATTCTATTCACAATGTTGCTCGGTGTGATTTCACCTTCGTCTCTATCTAGTGCCGCTCTGTCTTGTTGCCACCTGTCGCATTGGAAGAACGTGTGACAGGGATCATCCCTTACGTGTCTGCAGTGTAAACAGGTCGCATCTCTTACCTTTCCTAGCTTCTCCAAGAACGATCTGAAATAGGCGAGTAGGTCGATCGGGATCACTCCTGCGACGACCAGCGCCGAAGTCTCAGATACCGTGCGATATGCGCACGCTACACGAAGCGCCCCTGCTCGTTGAACGGTGGCAACTATTCTTCTATACCAATCTTTGTCTAGCACGTTGTCCCATATCTCCGCACCATACAGTAGAATAGAGTATGTGACGTAAATTAATAGACGTCGCTTATTCCTTCTCGGGCCCCCAACGTTGGCCATCAACCTGCTCAGTGCTGATGTTTGTCTAGCGGCTTTCTCTGCTACTTGCAACAAATGGGTTGCGAATTTCATCTTAGAGTCCAGGTGAACTCCTAGTCTTTGATGGAATCTTTCGTCTGGATCTCCAGGTCGCCTATTTTCATTGTTTGTATATTTTCGACAGTCCTCATTTGCTTTCTGGTGAGAAAGACCATGTCTGTCTTTTCAAAGGCTAAGTCAAGACCGTGTTCTCTCAGCCATGAGTGGATTTTCGTCATGACTTCGTCTAGCTTTCTCTGGGCTTCGTCCTTGGTCTTTGCGGTTCTGACAACTGCAATGTCGTCCGCATAAGGAATAAGGAACGCATCATCCGGCAGTTTCAGAGCCAGAATTCCGTAGTAGATGGCGTTCCAGAAATCGGAGCCCAGTATCGAACCTGGGCCACGCCAAAAGTTACCTCTCTTCTTTTAAGACCCTGCGTTATCTCATACATCAGCCACCTGTCCTTGAGATTGTTGTTAACCATTCGAAGTAGGCATGACGGCACGCAAAATCTGTTCTTCAATGTGTGGGTAATGTCCTTCCACTTTGCCGAGTTGAAAGCAGTTGCCACGAATATTAGCCCTTTTGAATATTGTGTATTCTTTTGTTCGGCGTCAAAACTCTTCACTACCTACTGTACCGGATCAACCGTTAAGTGGCCTTGTCCGAAACCGAATTGCCGAGGGGAAAGATCTCCGGCAGCTCGTATTGCTTGCTGTAAGCGTGTCCTTAAGAGCTTCTATAGAACCTTTCCTGTCGTATCTATCATGCACAAAGGTCTGTTACCAGATCCTCTGTCAGGAACACCTTTGCCTTTTGGAGTCAGCACAAGTCTCTGGATCCTCCACTAATTGTAGAAGGTACCCGTGCAGAGGTACTTGTTATACATGTAGAGTAGGAGCTTTGGGCGCTCTTCCGTTACTAGTTTCAGGACCTCAGCGGGAATGTCATCCGGTCGTGGTGCTTTTTTGTTCTTCATAGACTTAGCCGCGACTTTGAGTTCTGCCTCTGTGAAGAGAGGTATGTCCTCAGATCTTATAGTCTCATTGTCTATAATTCTCTTCTCATGGTCCGGGAAGAGATCGTCCACTATCCGGTCCATCACTTCTGGCTTCCTTGGTTCGGGAGCTGAGAAACCCTTCAGCGTTCCCACCGCAATCTTGTAGTCGAGGCCCCATGGGTCAGAATCGATCTCTCGACAAAGTTTTTCCAGCATCTTATTTTGCTCTCCCGGATGAGCTGTCTAAGTAGCTTTTTAGCTGCTTTGTGAGCGACGTTTTGAGTTACAAACTCGATCGCGTGATTCTTCTTTAGAGCTCGTTGAGCCAGTCTCCTGAGCTTAAAGCACTCTTTCCTGTGAGCTGCAATCTCCTGTGTCCACCAGTATACCGGGTGTTTGTTATTCCGCATATGCCGTTTCTGTGGCATCGATGCCTCACAGGCATTTTGCAGGAGCCGCATCGTGGCTTCAATAACAATAACAACGACGACGACGACGACGACGACGACGACGACGACGACGACGACGACGAAAATAACGAAAACGACGACGACGACGACGAAAACGATGAAAACGACGACGATGATGATGATGATGATGATGATGGTAATGATAATGATAATAATAATGATCATCATCATCATCCTCGACCGTCTGTTCCCCTCGGCATGATGTACAGGGAAGCAGATAGAGCCTCTGACCAGGGCTCGAGGCGCGTCTATGGGTGGTGGATAGTGTCGGGTAGTCCTGAAAGTAGGGAATTCCAGGGCTGCTCGAGTGCCATAGCACCGTGAATAAAGGTCAAAGGGTGAGGCACTTACCCCGCAGTGCATCTCCCGAGCACACAAAACAGTCCACACTACACTCACCTGTACGCAACACTCAACGCGCAAAAGAGACGGTGTTCCGGCTCCGTGGCGGCTGGGCCGTCCCTCCTATCTGATGCGTGACCCAAGACAGTCTGAGAAAAGAACGAATGGTACAGGGGCCCTATGAACGGGAATCGCCTGGAAGCAAGTGATAAGGGGGCTCTATGAACGAGTATCGTCTGGAAGCGAATGAACATGGTACGGTAGAGACGGTGGCCCTATAGACGGGTATCGTCCAGAAAAAAGACATGAATGCTCAAGGAGAAACGCCCCGGGGAGGGATGGGTGGCGCGGCGCCATCGAGGACGGGCAACAACCGCCATCTTGCGCGGCAAACTTACACTACACTCTAGCACTCACCAATTGCTGACACTGTTACTAACCTCGGTGTAGTCATGGATTCGAAGTTAACATGGAAACCGCAAGTGGATGCAGTTAGCTGAAAGGTTAATAAGGCCCTACATGGGCTTAAATCATTTCAATCCAGTACCACCGAGGCGTTACGCAAACGGCTTGCAATTGCTCTTTAGTGTATCTTGATGTGTCAGGTGAGCTCCGGATGAGACTGCAAAGATTGCGGAATTCATGAGTGAGGTACATATGTGGTGTTAGAAGGTATGAGCATATCAGTCCCTACAGGAGTAAATTTGGCTGGCTTGATCTTGAGGGAAGAAGGGCATATTTTGCGGCGGTACAACTATACAAAGTTATTAACATGAGTCAACCCACGTATCTTGCAGCTCTTTTTCAAAAAAACCAGGCTCGGATCTCTAGTAGGACTGATTCTAGGGAGGATTCTTCTACGGATTCTATGGATCTCTTGATTCCATCGTCGCGTACCGATACAGGGTTGAAATCTTTTCAATCTCAAGGTGCGCGCCTATGGAATACGATCCCTCGACGTATTAAGCATTTGCCCTCACTACGCAGATTTAAAGCGACAATTCGCGACTATTTGCTATGTAAGTCCAGGGACATGGACCATGTATATCTAATGTAGAATGACGCTAATCATACGAATGTTGACTATAATAGAAATTGAAGCTTGATAGTCACAAAAAAATGTATTATTCGTAATGATAATAATATGTGATAAATATAATGACGTGATTGATGTACGACAGATATAATATTGTGCAATATACGTAAGCTAATGACGAGCAATGTCGAGCTGTGATATGATTGACTATACTAATGATCTCTGTAAATATGTATTATCATTGAATGTAGTTTTATTGTTTTTGTCTTGCACAGAATAAACATCTAATCTAATCCATGCATCAAACTACCACTCATACACTACACACAAACGACACTTGCACAAGGGTCAGCAAACGTAGCGAGCATGTTGACGCTGCCCGTGAGGGATGTGCTGCGTGATACATGTCACGCGCGTTTTGTGGGGGCTACCGACGTCGAAGCATCGCACCCGCGGGGACACCAAGATGCCAATGATTGGGGTCACGTCCGCAAGCTGTGTCTGTTGTTAGTTTCCCGTCGCAGGCCCCAAACGGTTATAGCAATGAGGGTAGCTATAGCCGCGTTCACACCCCCACCTCATGAGGTACCCGCGTTCGGAGACGGCCTGGTGCTCTGGAGTAACATGAAAAAAAATTATGGAAAATAACATTTTATTCGGTATGAATGACGAGAATGGATTGGCTGGAAAAATAGCGCAACTAGGGGAGGGTCAGGGGAGAAGTCACCGCCTGCAGCCTCAAGTATGAAAGACATGGAAGTGTGTCCGGTTGATGATTGGGCGTATACAAAAGAATGGATTGCGGAGCACTCTAAGGCAAATCTTAATAAAAGGGGAGCAAAAATTGCCAGAAGATTAGAGTCAGATCGACTGTTAGAAAAGGGGCAGCTGATAGAGGCCGTAACGACCTGATAGAGGCTATAGGCGAGTACGTGACAGACCAGCAAAAGAACGCTGGAGTGGCCATTAAGAAAGGCATACCAGCATTGCAAGGGCTAGTTATGAAACTAAAAGACTGCCTCGACGCAGAGGCAGATAGGGCGGTTCCAAAAGCAAATAAAAGACCGATAGCCAACGGTGTCGTCATCGCCCGAGGCGACACCTACCAAAAATGGACCATACAATACGGGGGCCTGGCAGGTCGCGACTAAACGGAAAAAGGCAAAAAACGGTGCTTGAAAAAAATATTAAGGTGTTTGGGATCTGAACATGATGTCAGTATTGCTGGACCTTAAAAAGAGATACATCAAATGTGCATAAAAGAAAATCTCTTCGTAGATATTTTGCGAACAAAAGAACACGTTATTCACGAACAAAATCTGCTGAACATATAAGAACAACGTAAGGGTTAAGTTACGTGAATTCAAAATTCATATAAAACGTGTTCATTTATTTACAAAAGATCTACGAAGACATGTTTTTATGTACATTGGATGTGTCTATTTTCAAAGACCATCAATAGTCTGACGTGTTCACATGTCACACACCTCTATGTCTTTTTTCAGTCCTTCAAGTCTTACTGAAATCTCTCGCTCTGCTCCTAACTCAGATTTTCAGGGAATTAATGTGTACATGAAGAAAATAAATCTTTAAACTCATTAAAAATCCCATCATTCTCTGTTAATTCACAAATTTTTTAATGAATTTCTTTGTAACAAATCTAAGCTGCTCTCTTATTGTCATTCCCATTTGAAATTCAGCATCCTTTATTAGTTCCCTGTTTTGAGAACCACGAAATACACCTTCATTGATTTTTGCTTTAACAATATTGCAAAATTTGTCCAATATATACATAAAAACATCACTCTCTAATACCCACATTGTTTAAAAAGCTATTTAAATAAGTCGAGTTTAATATGTAAAGGTGAAAGGATGACCACGAAATACACCTTCATTGATTTTTGCTTTAACAATATTGCAAAATTTGTCCAATATATACATAAAAACATCACTCTCTAATACCCACATTGTTTAAAAAGCTATTTAAATATGTAAAGGTGAAAGGATGACATAATGACTAGAAATGAGAGCCTCTTTAACAATATTCATAAATTGTAGAGTTAAATCTTGCCCGAGTGGCCACATTTTTTTTTACCCAATGTTGATCTCGTGCATGACTGGTACACTTACAAAAAAACTAAATACTTTGTGCCACTTTGTTGTCCTAATAACATACTGGTTATTTTCTTTCTTTGAGTGTATTCCTTTTTAAAGAATACTGAATGGCCAACCGGTAGAGGATACACGTGTCCATTCTGAAGCAAGACAACTTTAAAAGTCCTTGCCGATGATTCGATAAATAGGCGCCAGTCACTAGTTATTATGTTCCAAATTCATTTATCAGTCCTGCAACAGAATTACAAGAAACCAAACCATTTGCTTTTGAGAAAAATCTCCGAAATGGACGATCTTGGTCACAATAAAAACTGACTGTAGTACCTGGAACTAAACAATTCTTTTCTCCTAATCTTGAAGCTAATCGTTCGAAAATCTCTTTCGAAAGACCTGCGTCCCGAACGGAGTCTCTTAGCTCATCTTGATTAAAACGGTGGGCATAATCGCGTTGACCACCTCCAAATTCTTGCGAAGCATTCAATTCGACGCATTGCTGATCTTTAAATTCTTGAAATAACATTCTTATCTATGTGATGAGTTTCTATTTTAGAGATTTCGTCAATAGACATCTAATGTTTTCTTTCATCCTATCCAGTAATGCACGGCGCGCTCCGATCAAGTTTAAATAAAAAGATCTTGCACCTCGCGAGTTTTTTTATAAATCATTCCTGGGATATCTTCCGATGATTTTAAGCCTATAATGAAAATAATCCCTAGAGGGATTCTCAAATAAACTCGATATTTGATCATTTTCGTAGGTTATCGTGACTATTTTCTATATTGCATCTTGTATTTAGATTTCTTAGGTTTTAAAAATATATTTCAACATCAGAAATAAGTTTATAAATGCTCAATAGGTATTAAAAATTTTAAATTCATAAAAATTTTCAAAACCGTATTCGAATTTTCAAACTTTGCGATCATTTTATTAAATTAAAAAAATATCCTTATTATGTACAATAATTAAAATGAATGTAAACTATTATATTCACATAAAGCACGTTGCAACCTCTCTGCATATTCTGGATGGTTCTTAAAAACTTTATATTTCTCCCACACAGATTTGAAATCAGCATGGACAGATTCCATAGCCTGTTCACTATAAAATCCAAGTCCCATATGAACTTCTTCGCAAAAGTCAGGCCCATGAAAAAATACTGCATGAATTTAGGGCGTTATTGGTACATTTAAATGTAAATAACTTTGCTTGAAGGCATTAATCTTATCTTTGAAAGATGGGTCAAGATTTTTTCCAAAGCAGGCATGTACAACATTTTTGAAGTGCTCAAAAGCATTTACATATTTCAAACATCCCAAATTGTGATTTCGTGAACGCAGAAAATAAAGTTTGTCTAATAATATTTTGCACGAATTGCCATTAAAACTTGTATTACCCTGACGTATATCACGAGTGACATGGCATGATTGTGCCCATAGAAGAGCGTCTTTCTCGAATTCAGCCAATAAGTGTCTATACAATGTATTTACTACACCTAGCATCAAATGAAGTTCAGGTGGAGGTATTATCTGAAGAAATGTTTTGTCTACATCAGTTGATAAAAGAGGTGGATGAATACAATTTTTATGATTCTTCGCATCTTTTTTGACAGATCCGGCTTGATGCCAGTTTATATAATTTTGAAACGTATTATTTATTGTTCTCGGTATTCCGCAGCTACTTAAATCATTTTTCGATGCGAAACACCAAGTGCAGGGGTAAAAGCTGCTATGCGACATGATGCCAACCATAATATTAGCAAGTTTTAAATCTGTCGCAATAGTTCCCTGAAAGTTGTTTATTTTTATTGCAGATCACAGCTGCGATACATTTTCATAATTTTCTTGAGAACTGTTTGCTAATGCTAGTATCAATAATTTGTTAACACCTGAATCTTTAAACCGTTTAGCAGAAATACCATCTTCGAACTTTTGCCGGTGTCTATTTAGCTTTTCATTTTCTGAAGTAGATTGAATGGATAAACATATCTTCAAAAAACCCCCTCCCCCGTCAATACCAAACTTCAAGTGAAATTCAGACAATGAGCGTTTTTCTTTAATGTGTTCTATTAAACCATCAAGATTTGTGCAGTAAGCGACTGTTTCGGCTGCAGATGAAACTTTATCAGCCTTGACGTGAACAAAGTCAAAGTTTTTAGTACCAAAATAATTATCAACACAGTGACTTTTAATTGATAGTTTTTTTTTTTCAAATGCGGTTCCACGACCTTAGCATTTTTCGTAGCTACTCGTAAAGCTGTAGCAATCGCAAGTGTCTTCGTTTGGCTCAAATGTAAACTCGTCTGGATTTTTAAAAAATCGTCTGCAGAAAAAAGCTCAGGTTTGCTTAAAGCTTTGTTATTTTGTGAACCAATAGCAACTTTAAGAGGCTTACCGCGTGTTTGAGAAAGTGATAGAGTTGTAGTATTTTGTATATTTTCTGTAATCATTTTGCGTTTAAGCAAAGACGAAATTACTTGATCTGTAGCTCTTGGGCTTGTTTGCATAATGTTTTCAGTCAAATTCTCCAAGCGTACGGTAAAGTTACATTTATGAGATTTTCCTTTTCCCAACAAAGAAAAGCAGTAACTACACCGGCTTTCAACGGAAGGTGATTTTCTTTCATCCAGATTAAAATTGTATTATTATATTGTAGTTATTATAACTAGAAAAAGATATGTTTTAATAGCTTACTTGGAACTTTTATATTTGTCACATCAACAAGTATTCCATGTCGCTGAGGCATATCATTATTCTTTGCAAAGTTTGAAAATTTTCCAGGAGGGGGTTTTCTCGCAAGCTCACAAATATGACAAGCACATAAAACATCGTCGCTTGATCTAGTAGATTTCTTCAAAGGTTGAAGATCAGAAAATTTTGGTAGATTCACACTTATATCTTCATCGTTTCTAATTCTGTATAAATCTCTTTTGCAACTACTGCATAGTACGAAAGGTAATCGGTCATCATTAGTATCGTACTCAAACTGTTTTTCAACAAGCACTTTTAATTCTCCTTTTACAGGAATCATTACTTTAGTTTTTCCAAAGCAAAGTAAACAAATTTGATGACGATTTTCATCGTGTGTTCTTGCCTTCGGCATTTTTACTAACCGTAAAATCAGCATAAGTTTATTTATCGCAGCCATGGCAACGGAATACCACATTTATCCTCGATGAAAGAAAAAAAAAAGAAACTTCGAGCGCACAGAAAAATATTTGAATTAAGAAGTTAAAAAATTTAATTTTTGAGCAGTATTTAAAAAAATTTATATGAATTTTAAAAGTTTAATGAGTATTAAGAATTTATAAACTCATTTCTAATATTGAAATATATTTTTAAAGCCTAAGAAATCTAAATACAAGATGCAATATAGAAAATAGTCACGATAACCTACGAAAATGATCAAATATCGAGTTTATTTGAAAATCCCTCTAGGGATTATTTTCATTTTAGGCTTAAAATCATCGGAAGATATCCCAGGAATGATTTATAAAAAAACTCGCGAGGTGCAAGATCTTTTTATTTAAACTTGATCGGAGCGCGCCGTGAATGACTAAAACAATTTTAGTTACAGATTGAACAGATGCATAGGATATTGCACAATTATTCTTTTTATTGTACCTAAATATATTGGTCAAGCAGATACAGCAATCCGTGATTTAACCTGTTGACTCTTGCCAGATCGTAGTCAAAGCAAATATTCATTTCTTCTTATATGTGATTCGCAAAAAGCAAGAAATGCATAATATTTTCGAGATTCAAGAATTGTTCATTTCACTAGCATCTATATTAAAACAGACCCATTTCTTTCCTTAATATCTGTCTAAAAGTTCGAAAAAAGGATGTGTCCTCCAAATGCCCTTCAAATGACCTCTAAGGGTCACTTTGACGAAAACGTCGAAGCGTATTTGGACGTAAAATTTTCCGTTCTTTCCGAATCCGGGGTCGACTAAATCATATCAATCGATTAAAGGGGTTTGACCTTCATTTGACTTTGAACCAGACGTGCTGACATCATACGGATACCGATATCATAATCAGCGACCCCAACAACATAAAGATCCATTGATATCAGAAATGCTCCGCCCCGACTTCATATTGTGGTCCTGTGTTATTATATATTAACTGTTTACTACTATTATCTTCGCAATAGTCGAAAGTGTTTTCGGTATTTTTTTTTGTCGTATTTAAGGTTATTTCAGTCGTTTTTACAACCTATATTAAAAAGTTGCATTTCTGAAGATAACACAATGCATAGAAATGCTATTTGCATACTGTAAATAACTTTTATTTCAACTGTCAGTTGAACGAAAATTCATTAGTGTTTTCGAAGTTAGAAAATCAGTCAAATAATAACTTGAAAATGTTTGTATTTAATACTTCCGCTTTTTGATTATTATTATAATAGCACATATATTGTTCTATCTAGTATTAACAATAAGAATACAATATTTTTATACAAATTCTATAAAATCATTAAAATACAAAAAGAATATCACTGTAAAGACTGTGTTAATCTTCTTCACCGGCGCCGAACGGACCAAAGACCGGACCAAAGACTGGAAGGAGATCGACGGACACATAGCCGGGACACAAAGGGTAAGAAAACAGACATAGACGAATCACCCAATCCGACAGACAGAAAGGAGTGTAGCCGAGAAGGGGTTCAGGACGAGAAGTGACGCGGTGCTTATAGAACCGGGTGCGGGCAAATCATATGCGGACATCTTGTGACAGATTAAAACAACTGTAGATCCAGATAAGGCCGGGACAAAGATCAGGACGATTAGAAACACGGAAAAGCAGGGTGTCCTCCTGATACTGGAGCGCGGTTCGAAGAACTGACGTTCTTGGCGGAAGGCCTTCCGCCAGTCAGTGCAGGAGGCCGTTGGCACGGACGGAGGGATAGTCAAAGGACTTGGCACCAGGCCCACCGTTGAAATACTAGACTTAGACTGTGACGCGACACCATTAATGACGTTAAAGACGCAATTAAGCGAGAGACGAACTGCACGACTGAGGACATAAAGGTCACCGTATTCGACCCTGATAGCAGGGAACAGAAAATGGCCCTGGCAGAAATGGACCCCGCCACGGCTCTATCTCTGATCCGTAAAGGGAGAATAAGAGTAGGGCTAATAAGTGAGTGCCGCGTACGCCCGCGTGTAAATATAAAGCGCTGTTACAAGTGCCTAGAGTATGGGCATGTGAAACGGGAGTGCAAGGGGCCCGATAAGAGTACCGCGTGCTGGAAGTGCGGAGTTGCTGGCCACTTAGCGGCGGCATGCCTCAAGCAAAACGCGATGTGCTTCCTCTGCGAGGGGAGAAACGTGACCGTGCTGGAGAGGAAGCATATTGCGGGATCAGGTTCCTGACCGATATTTAGGAAAGCCCTTAAGGCAGCGAAGGCAGCTCGAAGATGACCCGCGTATTACAAGGAAACATGAATGGCAGCGTTCTGGCCCACTATCTTCTCCCGCAGTTCATTGTGGAGTGGAAAGTGGACGTGATGCTCATATCAGAGCCATATAAAAACGAGGAAACTCTGTCGTGGGTGGCCAGTGAAACATGTAAGGCCGCGATTTGGGTATGGGTAAGTGTAGGGACAGTTACATACATTAGCTTATACCTCGCGCCTGCCTTGACGATGGACGCGTTTACTAGAAAGCTGGATGCAATCGAAGACGCCCTACGAGAAATCCCTGGCAGTCTCGTAGTTGGCGGAGACTTTAATGCCAAGGCAATTGAATGGGGCATGCCCACTACGAACGGACGAGGACAGCTCATTCTTGATGCTACGGTAAGACTGGGAATGGCCATAAACAACATAGGCTCGACGCTAACGTACATTAGACCAGGATTTGGCCAATCTATACCGGACATAACGTTTGCGAGCGAAGAGCTTTCTGGATCCATACAGAACTGACACGTGACTGACGATGAAAACAGAAGCGACCACCAGTCCATACGCTTCGAAGTCGGGGCCAAGGACGAACGTATGGACAGGAACCGACGTAAAGAGCATTTTCCACTATGGAACGTCAGACGTATGGACCGCGACAAACTGGCAAAGGTGTTACAAAGCGCTGATAACTCCTCTGCTGGAATCCTGCGAGAACTAGTCGGCAGCGACAGAGCGGAAATGCTC